>CM068345.1:25388174-25810674 GCA_034769755.1 Odontamblyopus lacepedii | reverse complement strand
TGCCTAGAATTAAGTTAAATTGCATTTTTACTTTGACTTTTTCATAGTGAGACATTGAAATACGAGACAAAACACACTCAATTCGTTTTGTAGTACCCCAATAACTAAGTTTTGATTGCCCTTCTCTAACCTACATGTGCATCATACACTGTTGCACAGCTTATGGTAGTTATGGTTCTCGTAAGAATGAATCATGCTGAACATTTAAGTCATGCTTGATGTTGGGGGTGTCCAAACTTTTTTTTTTTATCCAGGGCCACACATTGAAACATTTACAAGGGTGGCCCTGTACACTACAGGAAGATTCACTGAATCTTTTAAAATTATGCATTAGACAGAGGTTTGACTGATCCACCACACAACTTGAAACATTTATGTTAACTCTGTATCACATCAAAATTGATTTTTCAAAATTCTGATGACATACATTTTCAAAATTTGCAGTAAAAAGGTACTACTTTTGGTAATTTGAGTCAATTAAGCAGGAAGCTGGAGGTACAATAAATGTTGGTTTAAGGCCCATAGTTTGGACACCCCTGTCTGAGAAACTGAAAATCCTACCGTGTGTATGTGATCTGAAATACGCATTTCTACCTAAAACAATAATAGACTTTGTAAAAAAAAATGAAACTGAAAGACATGGGCACTGAAAATGCTATATTGTTTAATCTTTTTCTCACCTATCTTTTGTATTGTATTGTATTGTCTCACTTTAAAATGTCTTCTTTTTGTAGGTAATGTGACTAAAATGCTGTTACCTGGATATTGCCAAACTATCTTTTGTAAGTAGAATTCATATTAATAATTGGTCTTTAGTATTGTTTTATTAATTATTGCAGTACATTTACCTTTTCACTTTGTATAGGATCATCTTCAAAGAGAAGATTTTAGTTTATTATGCTCTGATTAAGATGATTGTTTTTCTTATGTATGTATATGTCAACAAATCTACAGAAGTTCCTTGAGTGCAGCAGTAAAAGGCGTGACAATGAAGGTAGACAGAAGTAAGCTAAAGAAGACTCCTACAGAAGCTGTGAGTATTTGTGTGTTTTATTTTGGATAAAAATAGAGGTATAGGAGTATACATTTGTAGAAACTAAGTAATGCTTCAGAAATAATTCTTACATTGGCATTGTGTTGTGCATTCTAATGTTATCTTAGCCTTTCATGTAGATGTAGACTAAATGTCTTAGAAATAAATACATTATTGATTGAGATTTTATCTCTTTACACTTTACAGCCGGCTGACTGCAGGATACTTATTGAAAAGCTTAAAGCGTGTAGTGATGAGCAGCTCCTGGTTGAACTGCAGCACATCAAGACTTGGAATATTGGCAAGGTAAATTTTGGTTGATTCCCAAGTGTTGTTTTATTTATTTCAAAATCTTATTGAAGGCCTTTGTCCCAATTTATTTTAGTGTGAGCTGTATCACTGGGTGGACCTACTGGATCGCTTTGATGGCATTCTCTGTGATGCAGGCCAGACAGTGGAGAATATGTCCTGGCTTCTGGTGTGTGATCGTCCAGACAATAGTCAGCTCAAAGCTCTGCTGTTGGCAGTACTAAACTTCACAGCTCTTCTAATTGAATATAGCTTCTCTAGGCACCTTTACAGTTCCATAGAGGTTGGTTTGAGCTGATTGTCACACATGGTTTCTTTGATGAATCAGTACATGTATCTATCTTTTTTGGGTTCTTCACAGCACTTGACCACCTTGTTGGCATCATGTGACATGCAAGTGGTCCTATCTGTGCTGAACCTGTTGTATGTGTTCAGTAAACGTTCCAACTACATCACAAGACTTGGATCTGATAAAAGGACACCATTATTAGCTCGGCTACAACATCTGGCAGAGGTCTGTTTGCCATTTCTATCAGAGTTTTTTGTCGAAAAAAAACTTAATCATTGCTTTTCTTGGTAAATTTGTAGAGCTGGGGTGGAAAGGAAAATGGCTTTGGTCTGGCTGAATGCTGCAGGGATTTGCCTATGGCGGTATTTTGATTGCTTGTTGTCTTAGTCATGTTTGATATTAAGTAATTTGTTTTTCTTAGTCTTGTCTTTTATACTATAATGCTGGTTTACAGAAGTATCCCCCCAGTGCCACCACACTGCATTTTGAATTCTATGCTGAACCAGGTCCTGAGGTCAAAGTTGAGAGAAAGGTAAAGATTACCCTTATTTACCAAAATACAGTCTTTGTGTTTATTTTGTCCACACTTATTTTAACTTTTCATTTTACAGCAGACAAGTAGTAATACACTACACTATATTCACATTGAGCAGCTTGACAAGGTAATGATTGCCAACCTACCAATATTTTATAAGAAGGTCAACAAATATTACTGCTTTGGTTTTTACAGATTTCTGAAAGTCCGTCTGAAATTATGGAGTCATTAACTGCAATGTATAACATCCCTAAAGATAAACAGACCTTACTGTTCACGCACATTCGTTTAGCCCATGGCTTCTCTAACCACAAGAAGAGACTGCAAGCAGTGCAAGCCAGGCTACATGCCATTTCTATACTGGGTAGGAGAAGGTAGATTTTGTAAATCATGATGTAATATGTTTATTCAAAGTACTTTTTCTTTGTAGTGTACTCAAACGCACTCCAAGAGTCCGCTAACAGTATTCTGTATAATGGCCTGATAGAAGAGCTGGTTGATGTTCTCCAAATTACAGACAAACAGCTTGTGGTAAGATATAATGTATCCTCAAAACACCTAAGTCTGGCACACAGTACACAATTTTAGCTGAGTGTCTACTGCTACAGACCACAGGCATGAGAATAACCATAACTGATTTAAAGCTGTATGATCCCCTGAGCACAAAGACTAAACTTTAGAGATGAGACTGGATGGTTGATGATGACAGAAGTTTTTTTTTTATTTTTTTTAGCATAATGCAACTTTTACTTTGAGGAAAAAAATGTTTCTGAGCAGTTGGAGTGATGCACCTGTATTTTTTAATTGCCTTAAAAACGTATTGAGTGATTTAAGAATAGTAATTGTTTTATTTACTGTTTCCTTGTTTGTGTCCGGTGTATTCTCCTGACTGTCTGCTGCAGTAGTGGTGATAACAAGCATGTTTTGGTTGCAATATTACAAAACTCTTCAGAGTCTTACTGATATAACTTGCATGAGGAACATGACACAATATTGCTTAATGAATCAAGCTTGGGTCATGCCTCCCAAGGACAAAATATTCTGTAATGTGTTCCAGGCCTGACTGTGTTGGGTCAATGCTGCAGTATATATCTGCTAATGATGTTCATGAACCATTGATGCCAATGTAGTCACATTTTGCTATGTTCATTGATTGTTTTAAAGGATATCAAGGCAGCATCTTTGCGCACTTTAACATCCATTGTTCATCTGGAAAGGACTCCAAAGCTTTCGAACATTATTGACTGCACTGGCACTGCTTCTTATCATGGCTTTTTGCCAGTGTTGGTGCGCAACTGTATACAGGCAATGATTGGTGAGGAACAAAGCTTGTCATGTTTGATGTGACATAGACTAAAGAAACTTTAAACAATGTGTTTTTAATTGTAGATCCTCTGATGGAACCATACCCACACCAGTTTGCAACTGCATTGTTTTCCTTCCTTTATCACTTGGCCAGCTATGATGCTGGAGGGGAGGCACTTGTTTCTTGTGGCATGATGGAAGCTCTTCTCAAAGTAAATAGTCAAAGTTGATGCTATTTAAGTTTTTTGAAGTTTTAATCACAAATTCATAATCTTTTAATTTATAAGGTCATAAAATTCCTTGGAGATGAGCAGGATCAGATTACCTTTGTCACACGAGCGGTACGGGTAGTGGACCTTATTACCAACTTGGACATGGCTGCCTTTCAATCTCACAGCGGCCTTTCCATTTTTATTTGCAGACTAGAGGTGAGTTATTGCTTATTATACATAATTTTAAAATTGTAAATAAATTACAAATTTATTTTCCACATTTTTATTAATTTACCTGAACACTTGCAGCATGAGGTAGACCTGTCAAGGAAAGAGTGTCCTTTTGTCATCAAGCCAAAGATTCAAAGGCCCAACTCTGCAGTGGATGCTGAGGACATGGATACTGACATGGAACGTTAGTAGCCACTTTTTTTAAGCCATTATAGAAGACCGAGTGTTTTATTGTCAGAATTTTTCATAAATTACTACTTTTTTTCCCCAGTGTCAGAAGTTGCCATGGAAAGTAGTCCTGGCCCATCTACATCTTCTGGATCAAGACCAGATGTAGACCACCGGGCACAGAACAATGCACCGCGTGCAGGTATATGTAATGTAAATCGAGTAAGTTATTTATGGATTTTACTATTTACTTTTTTAATCTATTGAATTTCCCACCTACTCTTAAGGTATGCAGTGTATACCACAGCGGGCAGCACTGTTAAAATCAATGCTCAACTTTTTGAAGAAAGCCATCCAGGACTCTACTTTCACTGATGGTATTCGCCACAGTAAGTTATGGTTATTTTAATGTTTGTGCTCATTGTGGGCTTACACTGCGATTTTTGGGACAGTTCTGACACAAATTTAAGTCACATGACATTTTTAAGGTAGAATGTTGGCTCCTTCGTACGTTTGTGTCTTTCAGTGTACATGGGGTTACCAGCTGCAGTCAGTTGCTCACGATGAGTGCACAAGTGGTGATCTTGTAGTTATCAGACATGTTTGATATTTGTTGTGCGTTAGTCAGTGCGCACATAACATATTACTATCATGTTTTGCGAGTTTAAATGCATGTGTGAAAAGACAGCAAGCACATACACGCATGCACATACCCCTCCTCTGGCTCATGTCCCTCGTACAGTGTAAGCGGGTCAGCGTATAGGAGCATTGCTCTGAACAGTGTGCACACTCCCGCCGTGAGCTTCATATGAGATCCAGTCGCACAGTTTGAGTTTCTAAATAATTGGGAATGTCTCTAAATCTTACCGTCTAAGACCAGCTTAAACTCCATACAATTCATACAATGCACATTTTAATCTTTTATAGTAATGGATGGGTCATTGCCTACCTCACTCAAGCACATCATCAGTAACGCAGAATACTATGGTCCTTCACTTTTTCTTTTGGGTGAGTTTGCGGTCTTTAAAAAATTCTTTGACCAATATCTTTTTTTAAAATAAAGTTTACATAAGATGATTTCATTAATTTTTTTTCCCTGCTCTAATTTTAGCCACGGAGGTGGTGACGGTGTTTGTGTTCCAGGAGCCATCTTTGCTTTCTTCTTTACAAGACAACGGCCTCACAGATGTTATGCTGCATGCACTTCTCATCAAAGATGTGGGTTTAGTTCTGGAACTATTTGGTTTTTACAATAAAGTCAAAATTTGGCAGAAAAGTGAATGTTGGTGATATTCAACAAACCAAAACAAACATGACAACAACCACCAACATAAATGTAGGGCTGCACAATTAATTGAATTTGAACAATTATTACGTCTGATTACTGTTTAATTTAATTAATGACAACCATCATGTCTTTATTGCACGCACATAGCTTTATTGCGGAAGTGATGGAAAGGCAAACAGTATCAGCTTCTTTGATAAAACAACAAAAAACTAAGTGAATAATTGTGATTTCATTTATCACAAACATGATTGTGATTACTATGTTGTCTATAATCTTTTTAGATGGATCTAGAGATAGATATAGATATACAGTATATAGACAGTATTTGTTGGAAAAACGGGTGCAAGGATGCATTTTGTGCTTTTGTGAATTCAAAAGAGGTCTATGCCTTTCTCTCAGCTAGATTTAGCAAAAGTTTGATTTTGCATCTTGCTGCATTGTTAGAGTGCTTTACCTAATCAGCTTGATGGCTGATTGGCTAAGGCTGAGATGAGGCTTGGGGCAGAAGGTTGACTGTCAGTCATTTTCTTTATTTAAACCCAACCCTTATAGTTTGTCTTTAATTCTTTCCAGGTTCCAGCAACCCGTGAAGTTTTAGGGTCCCTTCCCAATGTGTTCAGTGCGCTGTGCCTGAATGCAAGAGGTTTGCACTCTTTTGTTCAGTGTCAGCCCTTTGAGCGGCTCTTCAAAGTGCTCTTGTCTCCTGACTACTTGCCTGCTATGCGCCGGCGCCGCAGCTCAGATCCTCTTGGTGAGTTGTCTGTGTATTGATGGTTTGATTTGTTTTACTCCCTCTGCTACATTGTTATGGCTTGTACTTCTAGGTGACACTGCATCTAATCTCGGGAGTGCAGTTGATGAGCTCATGAGGCACCAGCCCACACTGAAGACAGATGCTACTACAGCCATAATTAAGGTAGACTAACATAGATTTAACACTTGCTGTTATTTTTTTTATCTTAAGTGAATCCAAATTGCATGTATTTAAAAAATAAGATAAATGGTTAATTTTATTTTACAGTTACTAGAGGAGATCTGTAATTTGGGCCGAGCACCAGAGTACATCTGCCAAAAACCTTCCATCCAGAAAGCAGATGGCACTGTGGCTGTACCACCTGCCCGGTCTAGTCATGCAGCGGAAGAAGCGTCTAGTGAAGATGAAGAGGAGGAGGAGGCACTTCACACCTTTAGCCAACAGGGGGAGCCAGAGAGCAACAGACAGTCAGTGCCACTTGAACTGTATGACGCTGAGTTCATAATACAGTAGATTAAAACATCCACTTAGTCAGGCTTTCCTCACACACATTTATTAACTTTTTTTATTTGTGCCAAATTATATATTGCTTCTTGTTTATTTTAGGGTTGTGGGTACTGAGGAACGGATTCCTATTCCTCTTATGGATTATATCCTGAATGTGGTACGTATTTGTACTTGCTACACTTTTTACTAATTACCTCTAATTGCTGACAGTAATGTGGTATTGTATGTTTTTCTTAGATGAAATTTGTTGAATCCATACTGAGCAACAATACAACTGATGACCACTGCCAGGAGTTTGTCAACCAAAAGGGGTTGCTACCCCTGGTTTCAATTCTTGGTTTACCTAACCTGCCTATAGACTTCCCCACATCAGCTGCCTGCCAAGCAGTCGCTGGTGTCTGCAAGTCAATACTGGTAAGGGAAAATGTCAAGTGATTTATTATCAATAACTAATTAAAAGAAACATGAGCCCAGTTAATGCCTTTGCTCCTTTTAGACTCTCTCTCATGAACCTAAAGTTCTTCAAGAGGGCCTGTGCCAACTGGATAGTATTTTGACATCTCTGGAGCCCTTACATCGGCCAATTGAGGTGCCTGGAGGATCTGTGCTTCTCAGGGAGTTGGCCAATGCAGGCCATGTTACAGATGCAACATTGTCCGCGCGGGCCACTCCACTTCTGCACGCTTTGACTGCTGCACACGCATACATCCTCATGTTCGTTCATACTTGCAGAGTTGGACAGGTAAATATTTGATGTGTTTCAAATTAATTAGACTGTAGTCAGTTTAATTAAACATATTGATCAAATTGTGTTTTAGCCATGCATTCTGACCGCTTTTTAAATGTATGTAAAAAAAAAAATCTTTTTAATAGAGTGAAATTAGGGCCATCTCGGTCAACCAGTGGGGCTCCCAGTTAGGACTGAGTGTTCTCAACAAGCTCAGTCAGCTCTACTGCTCGCTTGTGTGGGAGAGCACTGTTCTTCTGTCCCTGTGCACACCCAACAGGTGGGTCTTTGGGCTCCAGTCTCATTTTGTTGAACGTTTATTGTCCAAATGTTTAACCCCTTTTATCGGTGCTTAGTCTGCCTCCAGGTTGTGAGTTTGGTCAGGCTGACATGCAGAAACTAGTTCCCAAAGAGGAGAAGCCATCTTGCAGCACTACAACAGCAATGGGCTCAGGCTCTAAGAGAAATGGTAACTATTTAGTGGTATTTAAAAAGAAATGTTTCTTAAAATTAGGATCACATAATAACAATGTATATTTTGTTCATTGTAAACCTCAATTTTAATCTAAAACAACTTGAAAGGGGTTAATTTACCTCATCTGCAAACCATAGCGCTGATTCTCAGTTGCTGGCTTCAATGGCATTTACAATGGCATTTCACCTTAGCAAACACTTCTTTTTATTTTTAAATGGCTACACAACAGTCAGAATTTTTGAAGTACTGAGGTGTGGATGGAGACCTGAGATTGGTGAAAATAAAAAGTGCTGACATCTTAAATGGAGGATCATTCAAAACATGCATGAAACACAATACAACTCAAGTATGTTTATGAAAGGAAAAAATATAAAATGGTAATCTATTTTTAGGAGCTTTTATTTCTGTTAAGTGTAACTGTTCATTTTAAAAAAGGGAAGCATTGTGAGATGAGTTTTTTTGTAAGTAATCACAGATGACACCCATCTGTGATCACATGTATAGTATAGTTAATAAAATGTTACTGCTGTCAAATTTACCCTCACATCTCCCAATTATTTTGCGTGGTAGAAACTGAAGCAGTATCTGTGGACACTTCTGCTGGAGGATTGCTGGAAGGCATGGGGCTTGATGGAGATACACTGGCTCCAATGGAGACCGATGAACCCACTACATCCGATCCTAAGGCTAAATCCAAACTTACTCCAGCCATGGCCACGCGCATCAAACAGATAAAACCACTTCTGTCAGGTAAAAATATTCTGCAAGCTGTTTTAGTAGAAAAATCGATTTAATTGGTTTTCCACTGAAATTCCCATTCCCAGACATTACATTGTTGCTGTCTCTCTTTTAGCTTCATCTCGACTTGGAAGAGCACTGGCTGAACTGTTTGGTTTGCTTGTGAAACTGTGTGTGGGCTCGCCAGTGCGACAGCGCCGCTCCCATCATGCCACCAGCACAGGCACCACACCAACACCAGCTGCACGAGCCACTGCTTCTGCTCTGACCAAACTTCTCACTAAAGGCCTGAGCTGGCAGCCTCCTCCATACACCCCAACACCACGTTTCAGGTATAAGGCCCCTGCAAATAAATGGTTCTTTCAATGTATATAGATGCATATCATTTATTTTTTTCCTCTCTTTCTGCAGGCTGACCTTTTTTATTTGCTCAGTGGGATTTACTTCCCCAATGCTGTTTGATGAGAGGAAATACCCCTATCACCTCATGCTCCAAAAATTCTTCTGTTCTGGAGGACACGATGCTTTGTTTGAGTAAGCATTTTTCTATGTCTTACAAGGGGGAAACTACTAATTTTGACGATTTGCAAAATTAAATGACACCATTTCATCTTTTAACCCCTCCTGTGGGCTCACCACCTGCAGAGGGGTTCATAGGGGGGGTCAGGTGCTATGAGTATTGGGCAGCAAGCTGCCCCCGCGACCCAGCCGGATTAAGCGGGAGAAGATGGATGGATGGATGGATGGATTTCATCTTTTAACATTGCTGTTGCTGTATTTTTGTGCAGAACATTTAACTGGGCCCTGACAATGGGAGGCAAGGTGCCTGTATCTGAGGGTCTGGAGCATGTTGAGTTACCAGATGGGACTGGAGAGTTTTTGGATGCATGGTTAATGCTGGTGGAGAAGATGGTGAACCCCAGCACAGTGCTGGACTCGCCTCACTCGCTGCCAGCTAAAATGCCTGGAGTTACACCCACCATGCCTCAGTTTAGTGCTCTTCGATTTCTCATTGTCACCCAAAAGGTAAGTGGGACAATATGTAAAATAAACAATGCTAAATGGATATTATATATTTGTAAAAACAGTGGGAAACAATTTGTGATGATCTTAAAAATAAATTATTTTTAGGCTGCATTCAACTGCATCCGCAGTCTGTGGAACAGGAAGCCACTTAAAGTGTATGGAGGCAGGATGGCTGAGTCCATGTTGGCCATACTCTGCCACATTCTGAGAGGAGAGCCGGTAATCCAGGAGCGGCTTGCTAAGGAGAGAGAGGGCACGGTTCGCCCTGAGGAGGAAACTGCCTCCACAGGCTCTTTGGGAGGCACTACTGCCCCTGGATCAAGTACAACAAGTGGAGAGGGCTCTGCCCCAACTGGGTCCTCTACTGGAGCACCACCTGCAGGATCTGCAGAAGATTCCACCAACTCAAGTTCCCGCCGTGAGCCTCAGGTTAACCAGGCCCAGCTCACACAGGTATTCAAGCTTGTTCAACAACGAATAAGAATAAGTTTGATCAGACTTTAATGGAGCAGTGTAAACTTAGTGGCCCAATAAACTACTGTCTCTACCACCTTATTAATTTTGTTATATATAAATTGAAGCCAGGGCCATCATTTGTTTTATAACAGGGAAGATGCAGAGGGAGAGTGAGGCATGAACAGGTCTGCCAGCAGCATCTTCATCAGGTATCATAGCCAAGAATGAGTAAACAGTGAGAGGGACTTAAAGACAAGGAAGGATAATGGTTAAAGACTCGGAGGCTCTGTTGGAAAATAGACATTTTATGTGTGACAATGTTTGTGTATTTTTCTTCTCCTAAACCTTGCTTTTTTAGTTCAGTTTTGTTAATTTATTCTTCCATCTGTTTTGTTTTTTAGCTTGTAGATATGGGTTTCTCAAGAGAACATGCCATGGAGGCTTTGCTTAACACCAGCACTATGGAACAGGCTACAGAGTATCTACTCACTCATCCTCCTCCTCTTCTTAGTGGAGCAGTGAGGGTAAGGACTTGTGGCTTTGCATTTTATGACTTGATGTGGTCTTGATGTGACTTATGTACATTTTGTATAACTTCTAGGACCTCACTATGTCTGAAGAGGACCAGATGATGAGGGCCATTGCAATGTCACTCGGTCAAGAGGTCAGCATGGAGCAACGCTCCGATTCTCCTGAGGTGTGACCTCATATTTTGAGTGCTTTGCCAGCTTTATGTGACTCAAAAATCCACAGTACTAGTAAGTAATAATAGTAGTAACTGTTATTTTCTGGGGTATGTAGGAAGCTGCACGGCGTCGTGAAGAAGAAGATAGAAGAGCCAGGGAGCGGGCAGAGGAAGAGGAGGCTCGCTGTTTGGAGCGTTTTATGGAAGCTGAACCCCTAGACCCACAGGAACTGCATACCTTCACTGATGCCATGTTGCCGGGCTGTTTCCACCTTCTAGATGAACTGCCTGATACGGTCTACAGACTGTGTGATCTTCTAATGACTGCGATTAAGAGGAGTGGCCCAGAATACCGAGACCTTATTCTTGGACAAGTTGTTCACCAGGTGACTCAATAACTGGATACTGGCTTGCAAACATTTTCTGGTGTACCTCCCCTTGAGTAAAAACATTAAAAATAGATGTCAGCCAATTATATTGGCAGATTTTAGAGGCTCTCGAAAGGCTGATACTGTTTGTCTTTCCATCACTTCCGTGATAAAGCTATGTGCATGCAATAAAGACATGAGGAAAATTAATTCATTCATTTGCACCAATGTATTGGATTATTACAAGTAATTGGCCTCATTCAGCCACTAGCACATTTTTACAAATTTGAACTCAGTAAATCTTCCATACCTCTGCCATAACTCACTGAATTTCTTTGATTATTTTATTTTTTACTAGCCTAATGCTGTTATTAAGAACATAAACACAATAATATCACTGTTGTATGCCATTATCTGCTGGATCAATATGGTATGCTGTAAGTCTATAGTTTAAAGCTAGATACAGTTAGTTCAGTTATTTTTGGTCAAGGTGTGAAATGCAGTGCTAAAATTGTCATCTTCAATGGAAACTAATGAAGGCAGCATAGGCCAAAACTACACATACTGCAGTAGAATCAGTTGGGACGTTCCAATTTTATTTTTGCAGAGTTACTATTTAACACACTTATTTAACGCACTCGCACTTAAAAAGTGATTGTAATGACAGGGAACTCTCTATTTGTCTGCATGTATAATTTTTTACTTATAGATCTGTATTTTTTATTTGTAGGTTTGGGAGGCAGCTGATGTGCTTATCAAGGCTGCTGTGCCCCTCACCACCAGTGATACAAAGACTGTGTCGGAGTGGACCAGGCAGATGGCTACACTACCACAGGCCTCTAAACTGGCCACACGTATTCTGCTGCTTACCTTGCTTTTTGAGGTAATCCAAAATGATTTTCAAACTGAAATTTCCTTTTCAGATGTAACATGCTAATATTTTGAATACTTTTTAAGGAACTGAAACTATTGTGTGCCAGAGTGGTGGAAAACAGCGGAATTCTTGATCTACTCATCAAACTTCTTGAAGTGGTACAGCCATGTCTGCAGGCAGCTAAAGAACAAAAAGACATCCAGACACCAAAGTGAGTGGTGCTTAAAATCACAGATTGTGTTTATTTGAGTATATCGCAAGTGTATTAAAATATTGCTCTGTAGTTCTGTCAGTTTTAAAGTTGTTGTTTTTCTATTCCAAAAGATGGATTACACCAGTGTTGCTGCTTATAGATTTCTATGAAAAAATGGCTGTCTCTTCTAAGCGCAGAGCAGAAATGAACAAGGTAATTACAGTTTATATGATGAAGTAAGTTAAAAATGTTAGCTCTTAACATGTAAATTCCTGAATAAATTAGTGCCTCATTTTTATTTATTAAAGCTACAAATACAATATTTTTATATATTTTTCAGTATCTGCAGCCTAATGGAAACAATTGGCGGTGGTTTGATGACCGTTCAGGCCGTTGGTGCAGTTACAGTGCATCCAATAACAGCACCATAGACTCTGCTTGGCGTGCTGGAGAGACCAGTGTCCGCTTCACCGCCGGGCGCCGCAGATACACTGTGCAGTTCAACACCATGGTCCAGGTACTGCATATTTTTAATGCAAATGTTTCTTTCTCATTCAGCTATACATGCATATGTTTTCTTTGAAAATATCAGGTAAATGAAGAGACTGGCAACAGGAGACCTGTGATGTTGACTGTCATGAAACTGCCCCGGCTTGCTAAGACTACAAAGGCAAACAGCATGACTGATTCTGAGAAGGAGGAGAGTGAGAAGAACAAAGCTGAAGAAACTCAGACTGAGGCAGACTCTGTTGCACCAGTGGAAATGACTGCTCCAAAAGTGGATGCAAGCCAAACAAAAGAAGCTCCCTCAGGACCTGCTTCTTCCCAAGAGCCTGAGCACACTCAAAGCTCTGATATTGTTGTTCAGGGTCTCAGCGAGGACATGACTACCATCCTTATCCGGGCCTGTGTCAGTATGATAAGTGTCCCAGTGGACCCAGACACACTTCACGCCACACTGAGACTCTGTTTGCGTCTCACACGCAATCACCAGTACGCCATGATGTTTGCAGAGTTAAAGAGTACTCGGATGATTTTAGGTCTCACTCAAAGTTCTGGTTTTAACGGCTTTACTCCACTGGTAACACTGCTCTTCAGACACATCATAGAGGACCCAGCTACACTCCGGCACACCATGGAGAAGGTATGAACCAGTCGAGTTAAATTTCTGGACGGTTTTATTGTCCTATATTTGATCCTAATCTATAATATAATTTTATAATTTAATATAATTATTTTTTACAGGTGGTTCGGTCAGCTGTGACAAGTGGTGCAGGCAGCACCACTTCTGGAGTTGTGTCAGGCAGTCTTGGCTCCAGAGAAATCAACTATATTCTGCGTGTCTTGGGCCCAGCTGCATGCCGTAATCCTGAATGTTTCATTGAAACTGCTAGCAACTGTGTCCGCATAGCTTTACCTGCTCCTCGAGGGGCTGGCACAGGTAAATTTTAAAATGACTGCTGTTTAAATTATGGGATTGACAATATATTTGTGCCTATAATCAATTATTGTATTATTAATTGTATGGCTTTGTTCTTGCAGCCTCTGATGATGAGTTTGAAAACCTAAGAATAAGAGGGCCTAATGCTGTGCAGCTTGTGAAGACTACTCCACTCAAGTTATCACCTTTGCCATCTATTCCGGATACCATCAAGGAGGTTCTATATGATATGCTCAATGCCTTGGCAGCCTATCACGCACCTGAAGAACGTAAGGGAATTTATTAATGAAACTGTGTATTCAGTGTGAGACTTGATCCAAATTGTCTCTGCAGCTGAGCGCCCAGAGGAACGTGCAGTTGCAGTACCTGGTGGACAAGATCTTTGTCAAATACTGCAGGATGTTGGTGATGATGTTTACCAGCAGTACAGGCTCACGCGACAAGGCAGTGACTTTGACTCCCAGTCTGCATTTCATATTAATGTGCGTCTGAAAGACCAAGCTTTTTTGTGTTTTGAAATTTGTTTTAATCCACTGTTTACTTTTAATGTAGACTCAAGTGTTTGCAGCTGATGGTGCTGTGGCTGAGACATCCCAAACTGGAACGCCCCAAGGAGAAGGTGACTAAATAAGAAGCATTCTCTGAAATGAGATGGACAAAATGTAATTAACTAATATTTTACCACTGTTGTGAATATGTTGCTTTTTTAGCAAACTCTCCAGAGGAAATGCGTGAGGAGAAAAAGGAGCAAGAGGGAGAAAAAAGCACCAGCTCAGATGAGGGGAAAGCTGCCAAGGCAAAAGCTTCGAAGCCATTAATGCCCACCTCTACCATCCTCAGACTGCTGGCTGAACTTGTGCGCTCCTATGTGGGAATTGCCACATTAATTGCCTCATACTGCTACACTGCGGGGCAGTCTGAGCTGATTAAAGAGGTTTGTGGTTCATCATTATGTGATTTTTAGGTCATCTCAGACCTATAATGAATTACAACCACTTTTCTCCCTTAATGTTTGTGTCATAGGATTGCAGTGTTCTTGCCTTTGTGCTGGATCATTTGCTCCCTCATACTCAGAATGCAGAAGACAAAGACACTCCAGCTCTAGCACGTCTCTTTTTGGCCAGTCTGGCCGCTGCTGGCACAGGCACAGATGCTCAGGTAGCTCTGGTCAATGAGGTAAAGGCTGCACTCAGTCGTGCACTTGCTATGGCTGAAGGTGCTGAAAAACATGCCAGGTAAATTTACTGTGAGGAAAGTGGCAGCTAATCAGTTTTTCTTTTTTAACTTGACTTTTTTTTTTTTCTATCTTGCAGACTTCAAGCAGTTATGTGTATTATTAGTACAATTATGGAGTCCTGTCCTTCAACCTCGAGCTTCTACAGCACCGCAGCAGCAAAAACCCAACACAATGGCATGAATAATATTATTAGGCTCTTCCTCAAGAAAGGTCTGGTAAATGATTTGGCTCGAGTACCTCACAGCTTAGATTTGTCAAGGTACAAAAATATGTATTATGTGTTCAAATAAAAATAGTTACTTTGTTTAAATGTGTTTTAATTGCAATTTCTTTTTTACAGTCCTAATATGGCTAATACAGTCAACGCTGCTCTGAAACCATTGGAAACGCTATCTCGTATTGTGAACCAACCCAGCAGTTTGTTTGGCGGCAAAGGAGGCTCAAGCAAGAATAAGACTGAGCACGACACAGTGGGCACTGCAAGAGACAGCAACAGCAACACTCAGGACCAAAGTATGCCATAAACCAGTGATCATTTTTCATATTTTATTTGCACTGTTGTTCATATTTCTTATTATCAACAGGTGAATCTGGTGAGACAGAACCAGCAGAAGGCAATCATAGAGTCACAGGACCAGATAGTGACCTCATGGATGGAGAGACAGAAGGAGACACTGTTGTAATTGCTGGTCAGCCAGAGGTTCTTAGCACACAAGCCATGCAGGTACCGTTTCAATTACTATTCATCCTTTGTTCTGAAAAATGCTTTCCTCGTACCACATGCATGTAATTTCAGTTTGTTCTAGCTGATAAATGCCGTTGTTGTATGTAGGTAGAGAATGAGTTGGTGGATTTAATTGATGAGCTTTTGGAAAGGGATGCCGGCACAGTAAATAGCACAATCATAGGTAATCACAATATTTACAAATACTTTGAACTAAATTAGCCAAAGACTGAAAGTAATTCTGATGACAATGTTTCATTAATCAGTGGGACGTAGTGCTGAGGATGAATCCCAGGAAGATGTGTTAATGGATGAGGCACCATCTAATATTAGCCAAGCCTCGACACTTCAGGCAAACCGTGAAGGTACAACAATATCACAGCCCTGTGTTAACACGAATGCAGCATTATGTCTCTGTGCTCACTTAGTGTCACATTCTGTATCAGACTCCATGAACATCTTAGAACCAGAGGATGAGGAGCACACACAGGAGGAAGACTCCAGTGGCAGCAACGATGATGAAGACAGTCAGGATGAGGAGGAGGAAGAAGAGGAGGAGGAAGAGGAGGACCAGGTATCATTGATTTTATTTAATTCATGGGGATCTAGGCCTTTTTCAAAACAGCTGCAAAACAGTGCCGCAATATAGGGTTACGTAACTTCCGGTTAATGCTTTTCTATGGCAAAATATCTGTGTATTTTCCACCAACTTCATAAATCTGCCTACCCCCATCACCAACTCTTCATCCAACAACATCTGTAGCATTTAAACTGCACAAATCTCTCTGTCTATGCTAATATCTACATCATAAAATCAATTTTTAATTTCAATTGTAGAATCAGTTTGAGTTAACAAGTCACTTATGTTTTAGTCATTATCATATTGTTAGTTTTTCTCAGGAGTAGTTCACTACAGGCATGAAAATCTCTCACCTTTCGGCGAAATTTGCCGTTTTGAAGTCAAAAAAGGGTGACCTACGTGAATCGTGTAGATCCGAGGAGTTTTTTTGGGGGGGGGGGGGGGGGGGATGATTAATTATCATATGATTGACTTAATGCGCAAACTGAACACTTCAGAAACCGGCCCTTTAAATGACACTTGAATGATAAGCAAATCGCTGCCGAGAACCAATCATAGGCCGAACTGCACACACTTCACTTGGCGGCAATCTGCGTTTGCCAGCTGCAATATAAACCGCGACATAAGCCGTGTCCCAATTTAGGAGGCTGCAGCCTCCGGAGGCTGTGAAGGCTGCAGCCTCCAGAAGCCGCATAGGCTGTAGCCTTCGAACACACCTTTGCGGACCGCATGGCCGTGTCGAAACGGGACAGGTCCAGCCCACGGAGCCGCGCCCGTCGCCCAGCAACCGAGACACGCTGCTAATGCTAATGCTAACAACACGCACCTGCAGATTACTCTCACAGATCAGTAACAAAGATTACGCACGTAATCAAACGGTCACATTTTGAGAACAAGTTATTCTAATAATTCTAATCCACATTTTATGGCTAAAATATTGCTGTTTCTCCAATACATCTAAAATAGGCTAAATTACCTTAAAGTTTCAAAAACAGTGATGAGATATGCATGAAGTATTTTAAAATTGATAAGGGATTACATGTATACAGGGAATGCATTCAAGTCATTTTATAAAGACTTTGAGGAAAAAATGGTTTATTAAACAATCAAATAAACTTCTGGATATACTTTGTCATAATATGAATAGTCAAACATTAAACCCGTCACACACACACAATGCATTAATAGGTTGCGATGTCCGCATCGCAGAACCCTAGTCATTTCTATGGGACGCGAATGACCGCCCCCCCCGGGGGGTTGTGTGTGTGCACCCTCTTCTCACCTTTTCAACCCCTGACCCATTTTCTTGCCTGTCACTAACGCTAGTCGTTCGCCTTTTAAGCTTTCGTCTTTCTTACCTTGATAGTTGTGGATAAATTCTTCATGGACAGAATATATGTCCTTTGTCGACCATGTTGGATGAAGACTTGGTGATGGGATAGACAGATTTATGAAGCTGGCGGAAAATACGCGAGACATTTCCACAGATATTTTACCACTGAAAAGCATTAACCGGAAGTTACGTAAATCTACATCGTGGCACTACCGGCCGCTGTGAAAAAGGTCTATTACGTCGTTACCTTTTTTACAACCAATTGTTTTCTATAGGATGATGAAGAAGGTGATGAGGATGATGACGACGAAGGTTCAGAGATGGAGTTGGACGAAGACTTCCCTGACATTAATGCTGCTCCTCACATTCGGTTTGAGCGCTTCGACAGAGATGATGACCTCATTATAGAGTTTGACAACATGTTTTCCAACAACGGTACTTGTTCATAAATGAAGACCGCAAACTGCTTGTCTGACAGTCCATTAAGATGTAAAGAAAGTCTTCATCCACACTGGTACATCTACTAATCTGTATCCTGTTCTCTCAGCTGACATCCCTCCATCTCCAGGCAACATTCCCAGCTCCCACCCACTCATGGTTCGGCATGCCGATCATGGCTCTCTGACTCTTGGCGTGGCAGGTTCCAGCAGCCGCTTGGCCCAGGGCATGGGGCGCAGCCAAAGAACACTGCGACAGTTGACTGCCAACAGCGGGCACACTATCCACGTCCACTATCCGGGAAACCGCCAGCCCAACCCACCACTCATCTTGCAAAGGTGAAAGCACGTTATTTATAGTGAACATAAAAAGTGTTTTATTATTTTACTTCATTAGTATAAATGCTGTTATGTCTCACATACCAGATTGTTGGGTCCCAGTGCAGCAGCAGATATCTTGCAGTTGTCCAGTTCTCTTCCTCTGCAGTCTCGCGGCCGTGCTCGTTTGTTGGTTGGAAATGAAGATGTACATATCATTGCTCGTTCAGATGACGAGTTGTTTGATGATTTCTTCCATGAACAGAGTGGCACTGGAGGTCAAGCAGGTCCGACTCATCTTTAGATTTGGTTATCTATTTTAAGGTCCTATATTACCTAAAATTGATTCTTGTGAGGTTTAAGCCATGTCAAAATGTTGTTACGTCCTCAAAAACATTCCCAGAGTTGTGTTTGTTTCAAGTTAACAGCTACCTTTACCTTTTCTTCAGTTAAGATTGGCAATTTCAGAGCTGAAATTTTCCAAATGATTCTAGGGAAAGGGGTATTGACACTTTCTGTATTACATAAACTCAGCCTAAATATGCATGTTTGAATGAAACAAAACGCAACTCCAGGTATGTTTTTGATGAGGAAACGATGTAACGTCATAAAATAGGATAATATGGGGCCTTTTAAATATGTACTCCTTTTTCCTAATTACATTTTTTTTAGGTACTCTTTCCAGTATTCCCACTGCACTGACCAGATGGACTGATGAGTGTAAAGTTCTTGATGCTGAAAGTATGCATGACTGTGTTGCTGGTAAGTGTGACAATTATAATTGCTTGTATTGTATTTTTTAAAATGACTCTTTAAGACTGCTGCTAACTTATTCCTACACTTTCTTTGTAGTTGTCAAAATCCCCATTCTTCAGCATTTGGAATATCTTCGAGATGAGGAGTTGGAAGAAAGAAGGGAAAAGCGCAGGAGACAAATGGCTGAAGAGGAAGAGTCTAAGCAGAATGAGAGGAGAGCTTCAGGAGCAGAGCAGTCCAGGGAGCAGAGTCTGCAGGTTTGTGTGTTTGGAAACATTTGTGACTCTTACAAAGATTTTGAGTCTGACCGCATCATTGGTTCTTGTCCTCAGGGCCCTGGACTGGGCACAGTGAATGGTGCAGAGAACACTGCAGGTATTTAGAGCTGAAATATTCCCTGACG
Source organism: Odontamblyopus lacepedii (assembly GCA_034769755.1). Lineage (NCBI taxonomy): Eukaryota > Metazoa > Chordata > Actinopteri > Gobiiformes > Gobiidae > Odontamblyopus > Odontamblyopus lacepedii. The sequence continues at coordinate 25,791,272 of CM068345.1, read as the reverse complement.
TTAACTGGTTTTCAGTAAAAGAACCGCATGCATGGCTCTTTGTGAAGATGAATCCAAAGGAGCGTGTCCTGAGATGAGGTAGTAGTTTGTATAGTTTTAGGATCACACCAGATCTGGGAGATAACTATACAGTCTACTGTCTTTCTTATGGCAACGCCAAAGCACCAACATTTCTCAATCCCTGGCTTTGTGAATATTTGCTACACTGCCTTTTATGTTGATTTGATACATTTCTGTCTTTTATTTGCTGTGCTGAGGTGAGGTAGTAAGTTGTGTTGTTGTTGGGGATCAGCATTGAAAGCCCCATTCAGGAGATAACTATACAACTTACTGCCTTCCTCAGTGAAAGCAGCTTGCGTCAACCCAAACAAAGCTTTATTTGATCAATATGATTTACTTAACACAATGTCACAAAGAGAATTTCTTTTACTTGTTTATTTTGACTTCACATTTTGTTTGGATGTTTCAGAGGGTGAACAGGCTCAGGGTAGTGCAGTGACATGTCTGGACCCCCCCAGAGTTGAAGGCTTCCTTACAGCGCCCCCATCTGGAGAAGTTACTCCTACCACCCCAGCTCCTCATGAGCAGGCCTTGGTCTCCTTAGAAACCGCTATAAGTCAACAGGTGCACCAGCCAATAGCGGACCTGCTGTTGGCCGAGTCACATGCCAGCTCCCTGGCTGCCCTGGCAGGGGCAGGCCTTGCCTCCTTGTCAGACAGACAAAGCAATGAAGTGGAAGCATCTCAGATGGAAATGTCCCCAGCCCCGACAATCGGTGAGAGAGCCGGAGGAAGTGGTGGAGGAGAAAGAGGAGGAGCGGATGAAGGCAGGGAAGGTAGAATAACTTTCAAACTATTGAATACAGCTACAGGCCCCTGTAGAAAGGAAATGCATAAAAGGAGCATTGTTTACCTTTTCCATATGATTGATCTTGGCATATTATGATTACTTTACTGATATCTGTTTGTACTTCACAGCCTCTCTGAGTCCAGATATCATTGAATCATCAGAGCCTACAGCTGTGGGTGTGTCGCAGCTTGAGGGTTCTCCCATGGACACCAGCAGTCCTGCTTCTGCCACTCAGGAAGAGGCCACTTCTGCTCCTCCACAAACCACCCATCTCTCCCAGGAGCTCTCAGGCAGTGGGGAGAGTGGACTCACTGACCGGCAGACAGATGCAGAGACTGGGTCAGGACTTAGTATTGAGTAGCATGGTACTTTGTATGTAGTGAGCTATAAAACTTGTGTTCTTTACAGGTCAACATCTGTATCTTCTCCTGGTGAAACCATGCCCAGAAGTGACAGTGCTGACAGTCAGACTCAGGCCATCCAAGAGGAACCTCTCCCCTCAACTAGCAATGAAGAGGAGGACCCGCTTGCTGGTATGGAATAGAATTATTTTATTTTATTTATCTATATATATATATAATTAGAGATAGAGATAGAGATAGATATTTATTCTATATCGGTAGTAGTAGCCATTGGAAAAAAAATAAATATGAAAAAATCTCTATACAGATATGGACAGGGCAATGTCAACTCCTTTAATGAAAATGAACAACACATGCACTAGAGTGGCAACAATCACATTGATATCTGATTTGTTTTTCAAAGTCCTTCCATCTTCCACTGTATCCGGCTTGGTCGCAGGGGCAGCAGTTTGCCACCCAGTCCTCTGCGCACCTGACCTTGTTTTCAAACTGTTTAATTTTATTTGAGCAGTATATTTCGCTTTACTCAAGCTGCAGTTTACCCCCTCTTGGATACAAAGTGCATGTCCAGAGAAACCTAGGCTGATTGACTGGCAGTGATGAGATAGTTCAGCTGGTGTACATTTGATTGTCAAGTAATGAATACAGTAGTGTGTGACTAATAAAGGAACATGAACACAGTAAGCTTAAAGCTACCATTTGTTTTATTTTTACCAGTAGATGGCAGATGTGAAACCTGTTCCCGAGGCATACTACCAATAATAATCTACCTCTGCCCCACCCTTGCCACCTGCCAAACCAGTAGATCTTGTGGGAACTAATAATTGTATTTCATTAAAAAACATTTTAACTTTCATTTAATTAGGCATCAGTCTCCCAGAGGGCGTGGACCCCTCTTTTTTGGCAGCACTTCCAGAGGACATCCGCAGAGAGGTGCTCCAAAACCAGTTGGGTATCCGACCACCATCTCGTCCACCTGCCACCGCCAGCCTGCCCTCTTCTACAGCCCCTGTGCTGGGGGCACCAGGAATTACGGAAGTCAGTCCTGAGTTTCTGGCCGCTCTGCCACCTGCCATCCAAGAGGAGGTATGTATCTGTTCTAAAAGGTACAGTGTCAATCCTTTTGTATTTTCTCAACTAATTGTCTTGTTCTAGGTTCTTGCTCAACAACGAGCAGAGCAGCAGCGGAGGGAGTTGGCACAGCAGCCTCCACAGGGAGACACTCCTTTGGATCCAGTCACATTCATCCAGACACTGCCTTCTGAGCTGCGGCGCAGTGTGCTGGAGGACATGGAGGACAGTGTGCTGGCTGTCATGCCTCCTGACATTGCAGCAGAAGCGGCCGCTCTGCGCAGAGAACAGGAAGCGCGGCAGAGGCAGCTTATGCACGAGCGGTTGTTTGGACACAGCTCATCATCAGCTCTGTCAGCTATCTTAAGGTCACCAGCGTTTACGAGTCGCCTGGGCAGCAATCGGGGAGTCCAGTACACCCGTCTGGCTGTACAGAGAGGAGGCACATTCCAAATGGCAGGAGGAACAAATCACAGGTGCAGTAACAGTTTTTAGTGGCTTGTTTGTGGGAAGTAATAAATTTTCTTCTGACAAGCTGAATATTGTCATTTCCTCAGACCCTCCAGTTCCAATGTGGACTCACTGTTGCGCCTACGTGGTCGGTTGTTACTGGACCATGAGGCCCTGTCCTGCCTGCTGGTGCTGCTGTTTGTAGATGAGCCTAAGCTGAACACGAGTCGCCTACACAGAGTGCTTAGGAACCTGTGCTATCACTCTCAAACCCGCGGCTGGGTCATCCGCAGCCTGCTTTCCATCCTGCAGCGCAGCAGCGAGAGTGAAGTGTGTGTGGAGACATCCCGTCTGGAAGAGTCTCGTGGCAAAAGAAGCATTCAGAGTGGCTGTGGAGGCAAAGGGTCCGCAGTGTCCTCTCTATCTTCATCCTCCTCGTCATCTTCCTCTTTAGAGCTGCTAAACAGAGTGGAGTCTAGAAGTTCCAGCCAGTTGTCTTGGCTTTCGGTTTCCATGGATGCAGCGTTGGGCTGCAGAACTAACATTTTCCAGATTCAGCGAGCCTCAGGGAGAAAGCATGCTGACCGCCACTCAGCAGGGGGCTCCACAGGGTCTGGGACGATTGGGGCAGGGATGTCTGGGGCCACTGCAGGGGTGACCTGTGCTGGCGGTGGAGGCTCTACTGTACACATTCACCCACAAGCTGCACCTGTGGTCTGTCGACATGTTCTGGATACACTAATTCAACTAGCTAAGGTATTTATTGTATTCAGTTTCCCTGTAACCCTCACATATTCCCATTTTAATTGTCTTTTTGTCCTCGCCTGTTCTATAGGTGTTTCCTAGCCACTTCACGCAGCAGCGGTGTAAAGACCTGTCCACTTCATCAGACCTGGACTCTCGTTTCTGCACAGGCCCAGGGGGTGGTAGCAGGTCAGGCTCTCAGTCTCAGACCTGTGTCGCTTCAAATACCTCCAACTCCCAAAACGCCTTAGGCTCTTGTGTTGCCACACCCCAATCACTGGGAATCTCTACTGATTTCTGGGACTTGTTAGTAAAGTTAGACAACATGAATGTCAGCCGCAAAGGCAAAGCCTCCATGAAGACTGTGCCTCTAGGGGGCAGTGCAGAGGCAGAAGGGGCTCAGTTCAGCCTGGAGACCTCTCCTTTGGGCCAGCTGATGAACATGTTGTCTCATCCGGTCATCAGAAGGAGCTCTTTACTAACAGAAAAGTTATTACGGTTGCTCTCCCTCATATCAATAGCTCTTCCTGATAACAAGGCTACAGAGGTGCCAGCTGGACACCCCACCCCACAGGCTGCCAACCCCAGTGCAACCAGCAGCTCAAGCTCCACTGTTCCAGTCACCACCACGACCACAGCATTAGCAGGGTCCACACAGGCCACTGTGACTGTGCCCATTACCTCTGCTACTATACCAACCCAGGGCACAACTACTGCCTCCAGTTTAGGGGTATCTACAGCACCCTCCACCACAATCTCAATACCCACATCCACTGGGACCACTGTTGCAGGTAGGACCAGATCTTGTGTTCTGTAATGAAAACGATACACGATTATTTAATGTTTTTGAGTGGAATGTTAATTTTTACATGTAATAGGAAAACCGAGAGGTATAACCAGCTGCACAGAGAGTGAGAAAATGGCATCCTCTGGGCTAACTGAGAAACAACTTCAGCTATCTGTAGAGGTAAACAGCTCAACACACTTGCGTACATTTAATGGGTTTTTTTTTTTGCTGAATTAAATTCTCAAGTTAAAAAGACAAACATGTAAATGCTTGTTTGCGTTGTCCAGGTGTTGACGTCACACTCATGTTCAGAGGAGGGTCTGGAGGATGCAGCCAACATTCTGCTGCAGCTGTCCAGAGGAGACTGTAGCACCAGAGACACTGTGCTGAGACTGCTGCTCAGTGGAGCCAGGCATCTCGGATACACTCTCTGTAAACAGATTGGTAAGTGCTTTGTAGCAGCACAATGTTTTCATAAAAGACACCATTTCTAACAGTTGAATATTTTAAGGTACGCTATTGGCTGAATTAAGAGAGTACAATTTGGAGCAGCAAAGAAGAGCACATGCAGATTCCCACTCTCCTGATGCCCCACCCGAGGACTCCTCCCTCTCAGCCAGACTAAAGGGCAAAATGACCAGCAGGTGAGTTTTTCAGGTTGTGGCAGAAGAGCAAATAAATTTCTTACTGTTCAGTGATTTAACTTGCTTACTAGTGCCCAACCGATTATGGATTTTGTTGCGGCCGATATGATACCAATAAAATTTACCGAGTTGGAGCTGCCGATATAATCGCTGATCTATTTATGATGTAAAAATTTACTGTAAATCTTCAGTTGTTTCCAAATCTTAGGTTTGGCTCTATTGGATTTTCAATTGGGTTTATTTAGGCAACATTTATTGTTATTCTGGGTCTTTACGTCATAATTATAGACAATAGGTCGTACTTATGGCATTTTTGGGTGACATTCCAGCCAGTAAAGAAACTACCACTATTAGCTTTTAGCGGTAAATGCGTGTGCGCCGCGGTAATGAATGATATGCTAAATGCTGATAATTCACACTTCACAGCTCATTTACATATCAATGCGTGTCCAGTAACATATACGGCCACTATAGTCACTTGACAGTCACTAATAGAAGAGAAAACAGCCAGTTTATGTGCAGGGCTACAGCAGCTAAGTGCTAACCAATGAGAAAGATCCAAAACAAGCTTCCAAACCAACACATTTTCCAACACTCACCGCTCATACAGACTCCTCTCTGTGTTGCGCAAGTGAATCTATGACTGCGGGTGTAAACAAGCGCACCTGGGGTTGCGTTCAGGAGCAGAACAAACACAGATGACTCTGCAGATAAATACTGATGCAGCGCCATATACTAGGACATTTATCCATCTGTAAATGAGATGAAATGGGCATAATATAGAGAGTCTAAAGCTTTATAACGAGGTAAACGTATCGGCCCAAAACATGTTGGCAAGATTTATGCCGATAGCCGATATTTTCCAAGTGCCAATATCGACCAACCGTGTCGGGCCCTATTGTTTATGCTTGTGTTTTTGCTTTGGCGTTAGGTTTGATGGGGCCGAAAGTGTGGTCATTGTCGCTGCCCAAAAACGGACTCTTGGTGGTCGTGAACTTCAGCTTCCATGTATGAGTTCTTTGACCTCAAAAACATCAACACAAAAGTTTTTCTTAAGAGTTCTTCAGGTTATAATTCAACTTCGGGAAGACACACGGCGTGCTAACAAAAAGGCCAAACAGACTGGCCGATTAGGTAATGAACACATGCACGTTGGTATTCACATTGGTATTCCTCGACTAGAATGGATCTAATAAATGCTTTTTCTGAATTATCAGGTTCTGCAAGTCTGGGGTCAGCCAGCAGTATCCAGGCAGCAGTGCGTCAGTTGGAGGCCGAGGCAGATGCCATCATTCAGATGGTGAGGGAGGGTCAGCGTGCACGACGTCTCCAGCAGGCGGCGCCACCTACTGCCTCTGCTGCTGTTTCCGTGGCAGCTGGATCTTCTGTGGCAGCTACCCATGCTCCCGCTGGTGCTGCTCCCCCTGCTGGCACTGCTGCTGCCACGGTTAGCATGGGCCGCACTGACAGCTAGCATACTCACTTGCATTGCAATATTCAGTTAATCATAAAGAAATTACTCTCTAAGTTGTGCCCCCAAGACCGTCACAGTATTCAGCCATTGTGGCATATGCTAACGTTACTGGTAAAATATATATGCATTTTGCTTATTTGGTGGTAGTGAGGCAGAATTTATGTTTAGCTTCTTTTAAAATGAACCCTGTTTTGACTCACTTGTCTGTACACTCCCTGGTTTGAGGCTGGTTTAGCAGAAACTAGTGCATTAAAACACAGATATGCAGAGGGTCCACACCATCCAGTCAATGATAATGACATGTTTCCTGCTTGAAAGTTTTGATTGATTTTGCTGGCTGGCATAGCTTCTCGCTTTTATGCCCCTATCCCAGGCCTCTTTTTTTTTTCCTTAGTGGAATTGACTACGGGAAATGCATGACAGCATTAATAGAAGAAGGCATATTTAGTGTTCTTACAGTTATTTATTTTCCATTGTGTTTAAAGTCTGATGCCCCAGCTGCATCAGAGGCTCAAGCCCAAAGAGACGACTCGCCCATGGACGTGGACCAGCCCTCCCCTCTGGAGCAAGACCCCACATCTCTGGGTATGTCGTTAGCACACACTACAGTTAATGCGGTGCTTCAGTTTAGAACTCAGTGTAAAAATGTTTTAGAGCAGTTAATTTCAAATGACCTATTGTTTCTAGATGAAGATGCAAATGGCCAGACTGAGGCAGAGGAGAGACTTCCAGACCTTCCTCTCCTCAGTGAGCAACTGTTGCTGGATGAGTTGTGGGACATGCTCGGGGAGTGCCTCAAGGAGCTGGAAGAGTCACATGACCAGCACGCCGTTCTGGGTGGGTGGTCTCTCTAAACACGACCCTGACCACTGGAATCATTGTTTGAGTTGGCTTGGTTGACTAATTATAATGATTGAGATGGAGCACAGCAAAAAGGAGAATACATGGAGTTGAACAGTTGAATCTACTTTTGCATGAAGATGCTGTTTTCTAGTACTTCTTTGTATACAGTAGTATAGTAGTAGTTTTGTGTCAGAACCAAACAATTTTAGAGCTTTTTTCGTGCTATGATTAATTGATGCACCTGTCGATTACAGCCCCCACTGTCTAGATGTAATAGATTTGAATTGTTTAAACCTTGTGTGCTCTTTTAGTTCTCCAACCGGCTGTAGAGGCCTTCTTCCTGGTCCATGCTACAGAGCGCGAGAGCAAGCCTCCAGTGCGAGATACGCGGGAGAGCCAGCTGTCCCACATCAAAGACGAGCCTCCGCCGCTGTCCCCCGCCCCCCTCACACCGGCCACACCCTCCTCCCTTGACCCCTTTTTCTCCAGAGAACCATCCTCCATGCACATCTCCTCAAACCTGCCGCCAGACACACAGAAGTTCCTCCGCTTTGCAGGTGCCTATTCAGTTCAGTGAAGTCATGCCTTTGTCTTTGTTATGGTCAAACACTGAAAAATGCTGTTTTTCAGAAACACACCGCACAGTCCTGAACCAGATCCTACGGCAGTCTACGACCCATTTGGCTGATGGGCCTTTTGCCGTTCTTGTTGATTACATCCGAATTCTGGACTTTGATGTGAAGCGGAAGTAAGGACCCATATCTGTATAATATGATGAAGCAACACACATCTAAAGTGATTTTGTTCTTTGAGTCTAACATTATTTACTTTATGTCTGCAGATACTTTCGTCAGGAGCTGGAGCGGCTGGACGAGGGCCTGAGGAAGGAGGACATGGCGGTGCATGTGAGGAGAGACCATGTGTTTGAGGACTCGTACAGAGAGCTTCACCGCAAGAGCCCGGAGGACATGAAGAACAGGCTGTAGGTCCTCACAAATGTGCTTCTATTGACAACTGCACTATTGTCTACACAATGCCAACTTTGTGTTGCAGGTATATCGTCTTTGAGGGAGAGGAAGGCCAGGATGCTGGTGGTCTTTTGAGGGAGTGGTACATGATTATCTCCAGGGAGATGTTCAATCCCATGTATGCTCTTTTCCGAACATCACCTGGCGACCGCGTCACCTACACCATCAACCCTTCATCTCATTGCAACCCGAACCACCTCAGTTACTTCAAGTTTGTGGGCCGTGTGGTGGCCAAGGCAGTATATGATAACCGCCTCTTGGAGTGTTACTTCACACGTAGCTTCTACAAGCACATCTTGGGCAAGAGTGTGAGGTAAAGACAAAAGTCCCCTTAGACAAGGTGTTCTCTTCCACTGTAGAAGATTTTTTCATTAAGAAGATGGAGTAACGTTCTACTTTGTGCTCAGGTACACAGATATGGAGAGTGAGGACTACCCATTCTTCCAGGGGTTGGTGTACTTGTTGGAGAATGATGTGTCCACACTGGGCTACGAGCTGACATTCAGCACGGAGGTAGCCAATTCATATCAATTATTACATTTGTAGCACCTTCAGATTTACAACTGTCATGGTATTTATTTGAATCATCTATAATATGTGACCAAGTTTTTGTGATGCTTTTGTAGGTTCAAGAGTTTGGGGTTTGTGAAGTCAGAGACCTCAAACCAAATGGCGCCAATATCCTTGTTACAGAGGAAAACAAAAAAGAGTATGTCCACCTCGTGTGTCAGATGAAGATGACTGGTGAGTGTTCAAAGTCACATGACATATTTTACATTGTCTACTTGCATAGTTTGTCTTCATTGACAGATGGTCCAGTCTTTAGGGTTTTACACACTGAAACCACTAGATGGCATCCCATGTATTAAATCTTAATTAACCTACAGCAGAGCAAAAATGTTTTAAGAAGGCTACTTATGACAAGCATCTTCCTCCAGCTGTGACCTGAAGTGTTTAGTGAGGCTGTTGGTCCTCAGTGCTTGTTGCCTAGTAGCAAAACAGGACTGAGGATTGAACAACCCAGAGAAGACGCTTATAGTACTGCTTTTGATATTTTAAAGGTGCGATCCGGAAACAGCTGGCAGCTTTCCTTGAAGGCTTCTATGAGATCATTCCCAAGAGGCTGATCTCCATCTTCACTGAACAAGAGCTGGAGCTGTTGATCTCAGGCCTGCCCACCATCGACATCGACGACCTCAAGGCCAACACGGAGTACCACAAGTACCAGTCCAGCTCCATCCAGGTGGGTCTCTCACAACAGACCACTTTCAAATCATTATTAGGATTCAGATTCAAGGCATCCTTGAAGTAGCCATTTCGACAAAACATTTCCTAGACTAAAAGGATGGCATGTTTGTTTTTCTGCAGATCCAGTGGTTCTGGAGGGCACTGCGCTCGTTTGACCAGGCAGATCGGGCAAAGTTCCTGCAGTTTGTAACTGGCACATCTAAAGTCCCTCTGCAGGGCTTCGCTGCCCTCGAGGGAATGAACGGGATTCAGAAGTTTCAAATCCACAGAGACGACCGATCCACTGACCGCCTGCCGTCTGCGCATACCTGGTAAATACCACCATAAATATTAATGTGTCTTGAGTTGAAAAATGAGCACCGCTTAAATTCTCTCTTGTTTTTCTAGCTTTAACCAGTTGGACCTCCCAGCTTACGAGAGCTATGAGAAGTTAAGACACATGCTGCTGCTGGCCATCCAGGAGTGCTCCGAGGGATTCGGACTGGCCTAACTCTTCACACACCCAATTGTTAAACTAGTTTGCCTATGCCTCATACATTCACACTAAGATTACATTATACACAACAGTCTCATCAACATCACTGGAAATGTGTTGGAAGGCCTGGTCTTACTGGTTTCTATTCCATGTTAAATGAGCAAAACCAGCAGTGAACAGACTGATTTCTAATACTGAGAGGCTCATGGTACATGTGTGTCTCAGCTCAGTTTAATGTCAAATGCACCTGCAGATTCAGAGGATTAAAACATGGACTAATATAAGAGACATTTTCTTCATATAGTTTGTTTCTCTGTACAAAAGGTTTGGGAGTTTATTATGTTTAATCTTTTTTGTTCTGGCTCTGTAAAAAGATCTGAGAATGTTGTTTGAACGGGATGGTTATAAAACCTTTGGGGAAAACTGTTGGTTTCTTGTTGCTAATTTGTGACCTCACAAGCCTTGATGGGGAACATTTTTATGGGGGGAGGGGAGGGGGGTGGGTGTATGAAAAAAACTAGGAGTTATTCGCAAAAATGCACTTTTCAACGTTTTGTGGCATTTTTAAGGAAGGATGGTACAAAAATGAAGAGAATTTGAAGGAGAGAAGACATTAACCATAAATCCTAGAGTATTTTTGGCTATTAAATCGCTGACCCAGCCTTGAGCCTTTGATTCAGAGTGGAATAACTACATGAATAAATGCATAAAATTGCGTCCATTGTCTCCTTTAACACATCCTAAAATGACACTGTTTTCTCATTTGAATACCAGAGTATCTAAAATCCCTGCTGTATTTACCCCTGGAAAAACAGTCCTATAAATTTCTTATCAAGTATTCAGTTATTAAATTTGGTTAAATGGGTTGATTTGCACAAACACTAGCAGTAAAGACTTGTGAGCTGTTAATCTCATGGATGCCACTAGAATTCTCTGCTCCCTATGGTCAAACAAGTCTCGTCACATCTCGCAGCCTCTTTGTAAAACGGATTCATCAGATTTGCCGTAAGTGTTGTCTTATAGTTACCACAAATCCACTGCACCTTCGCTAATTGATTTGATAAATTATTTTACAACCATAATATGCTATGATGAGTTATTTTACACTTTTGCTTTGGCAGTGGGCACCATTGTCTACATCTAAAAGTTTTTTTATGCTATAGAAAAATTTTGTCATGAGAATCAATTTTAAGATTCAAGTTTAGAGCTAAGCACATTTGCTGTACTTAATTACTAACACAGTATATGTTATTCAGTGGATTAAACTGTCCTAATACAAAGCCTAATGTTAAGCCTAATTTGCCCTCTTTTGTAAGCTTTCGTATGCAATTTGGCTTCCTTTAAAAACCCTTTCATGTTTCCACTTTGCACCTGCCCTCAACCCTTTTCCTCTCTGTGCTGTTTGTCTTTCTGCTCCAGCCAGCCTCTCACACACTGAATTTGTTCCACTCCACAACCTGCTGCTCCTAGGGAAGAAATCCAATACCCAAATGTCCGTGCCTGGTTTCTCTATTGCTTGTGTCTTTGACCTGCCTCCTCCTCCCGTGGCAGAATAGGGAACAGCCATGTCTGATTTGGTGAGCAGTGAAGCGTGTTACATTACAATTACAATTAGAGCTTCGTCATGCAGGAATTGCCACCCTCACACCGAGCTGAGGTGCACAAAACCTGGGACAGTCCGCCATCCCCCACTCAAGTCTCAAGCAATTTTCTAGAGGCCCATACCTGATTTGCATTTTCTTCTAACATCTGTTGCTCTTTAATGGTTTTCATATGTAATTAGCTTGGGATTACTGCCGTGAAATTTCCGTATGCACCAGTGTTGACAATAGATTTTCAACCAGTCTGCTTTTCCCCGGAGAGCACCAATTTTGGTTGAACATGTGATTTTGACTGTCACGGGAGATGGAGATGTCTGATGGTTTCAAATGAGGTGTGCCTTCGCTGTGCAGAGGTCATTAGACATGAACGGGCTGCTCCTCGTCCCCTGTTGCATGTGTCATTTTCTCTTGTGTTGGGTTTTCAACAAAGTCACTGATGGATTCATTTCATGCTTCAACAATTTGGTTTCAGCCTTGTACAGGTTTAATAATTGCTATCAATCACCCAGTGTCCTCAGACCACACCCAAAGACACAACACCGAGAAATCTCAATTATTTCAGATTTTAAGATGTTTGGTCAATATACACCAAGAAATGTTTAAATGTATAAATTGCTTTTAATGTGTTATTACAGAATGTGTATAAAATCCCTCAAAAACAGTGTGACAGTGACTTGACTTGACAGTGGTTGACCTCCTGTTGGTGGTTCTAATCCCACTAGGAGCTGCATACTGTTGTCTCCTTTGGCAAGACACCTGGCATGAATGTGATGTTTGAATGAGTGATTGGTGATTGTCAAAGGGACTGATGGTGCAGATGAGCAGCCACATTTGTGTCAGTCTACCCCAGGACATAATATAAATTAAATTAATTATATTTATAACATTATGAATGAACAATTTGGACTGACATTCAACTCCTCCAGTAGTGACCTCCACGTCTGTAGGTTGGACATTAAGATGCTATAGTCTAATAGTCATATGTAGCTCACAATTTTAATGGCGTAATGCCCTGGGGACCTTGGCCTGTACAGAGCCAAATAGACTCACATCCCTTGAACATTGCTTTATAGAAAAATAGCCATTTTCCATTATCATTATTAAAAGGCACAGACTGGCACTAAACAACATGGCGTACAAAACTGATGGCTTGTTCTTGGTGGGGCCAGAGCAGAGGAGGAAATGAAGGCCTCTAAAGTTCATTAATAATGTGTGCTTTGTGTGTGAGCCAGAGAGCCTCTCAGCCTAATACATTTAGTGTCCTACGCGTCAGGCATAAATCACTACTGCAGCCTCCTAACAAAATGATAAAAGCTCCTTCAGAATGGAGCCAAATCCAGCAACAGTTCATTACCGTAATTGGTTGACCGTTTCTAATTAGCTTGAGAGATATTTATGCTTAAGGAAATGGGTGGGCATCTTAAAATGAATGCATCACTCTTGTCTTTTTTGGAACAAATTTCTTAATCCAAGAGGGGAAAAAAAGTTCAATAGTTTGATGTCTTCAATGAATGACAATGATCAGAAATCTGGTCTAAAACAAGGAAACTGATAGAATTCAAAATCTGTTGTCAGATTGAAAGATGGACCTGCACACAAATCTAAATCAGTCAAATTGGGTCTAAACCAGAACTAAAGAGACCTATTTCAATGAGTACACAAGACCCCAAATCCCAAAACCTCATAAGAAACCTGGAATGCAGTCCCCTTCTACAAATGTAGAAGGGGACTGCATTCCAAAAGGAAAAACTGCCCTGAATTAAAACACTGTTCTGATGTTTTCTGAAGAAACCATTTTTATCTCATCTGTGATACTGAAGTGGAGAGAGGCCTTGGGAAGGTGTGATGTTTAGTCTGTCACTTTTGTCATCACCTCCTGATGCTGTTATATGTGCTGCCCGTGAGGACTCCAGAGCCAGTGGGGAAAATAGGAAGGAGGAAGAGGCCAGAGATAAATGTAGGATTGCACAGCAGACCTAAGCTTACATAACCTGACAGAGAAAAGGTTTCAGGCTGGCACTGATCATTGGATTTATTGTAGAGTGAATGCATCTGAATGTGTTTATCCTCTGTCTACTAGGCCTGTGGCGAAGTCATTACATGGACTACTGGGTCTACTGTTACCATCACTTTGTCATGAGTATATTTGGAAGTAATAGTATTTGTGAGCAGGTAGTTCCACCATGCTTCTTATGTCAGCAAATAGGGGTGCCTTTTGAAAACAACATTAATGATATTATCAACAATTCAATATATTACCCACGTCAATCAAATAATTTAGAATTAAAGTTTTTAATTATATGTGGCAGTATGGCCTGCGGGCGGGCTCTGCCACTTGGGTGCAGTCTAACTATTGGTTAGCGGTGATATCAGTCCGTCTATAAAAGCGTTCCCTTTCCGTCCCCTCGCCCTCTGACCTCACGCTCTTACTTCCGGGTCCCGTTTTTGACATTGGTTGTTCGCCACTCTCAGTGCTTGCTGCCATGGACCGTATTAGCTGCAGCGTTGTGCACCGCCTGTCATGCCGGCTAGCGGGTGGGCTGGCTGTCATTCACCCCACTCGTCCAGTGCCTAATACAGATCTCAAGCCATGGAGTTGAGTGCACTGCCGCCGCCTTGTCTTTACGCCTTGTTTTCACGCCTTTACCGTGTACCGGTGTTTTCCGGAGATCTGAACTCGGACTGGATTTACGAACAAACTTTGGAACAAAGTCATGCATTGAACTGTGAACCGAATTGTCCTGACTCATGTAAACGGGCTGTCACACTGAACTAATTTATGGGAAATGTATAAATAAACAATATCTTTTTGCTACATGTGAATTATGCCTCTGTCCATCAACAACGAACCTATGTGCCTTTTATGTTAGCTGGTCCTGGGCCAACTCCCAGGTGGCGTTGTTGGTATTTTCCATGTATTATGTTAGAGTAAATGTTCATTGGTACAGCCAATAGTCACGACAGCGAGAAGGGAACCGCTCGTAACGCCACATATAGATGAGAAAACAACCTTTTTCCAAGGACATCCAACAGGACCTAGGAGATACAGAAAATTTGCAGTGACATTCTTAGTCTCTACATCATGTATAAAATATGTGTACTCCTTGGGCTCCTGGATGAAAAGGTAAGTCTTATGGGAGAACATTGGTACGTGTCTCTACTCATGGCCCAGACTTAAAGTGAATGTGACAGTGCATCTACTGTAAAGGTCATAGTCTTTATTGCCTCTTAGTGTCCGCTCACCCTCCGCTCAGGAACAATATTCTCTATGGAACGCCAGTGGGTTCCTCCTGGCCTTTGGAGTATGGGTCCGCCCATGTTACTGATCATATTGTGAAGTCATTTGAAGAAACACTTATCTTTAATCGGTAAAAATAAGATGGAAAGACAGAGCACAAGAGCTCATTTTATCTTGTGACATTTCACCGTTCATGCTGTTAAGGCCCTACAGTTTTTATAGTGAAATAATTTGAGATCATGCCAGTGTTTTGACAGTGACGTTTTGTTTGTTCAGTTAAAGCTCCATGTGAATCCTCTATTTGAATATCGCTGAAATGTGAGCATACATTGGCTGAGTTATTATTAGTGTGGAAAAGAGACACAAGTATTATGATTTAAATAATAACATGCATTCATCAAAATGTATGTGCCCCTTCCTCATACACTGTACATATCCCTAAAATAAACCATAGTCAATGTAGTGGTAGGACAAAGCAATGTGTGTGTGTGTGTGTTTTGTTTTTGTTTTTTGGCATTTAAATATATATTATGCTGAAGATGGTCCACATAAGTCTTGCACATTTTTATATTCAGGCTTCCTACACAGTGATTTGTCAGTTTCTTTCTTTTTTTCTCAAATAGCCACATAAACCATTTGTGACGGGAGCAGGAAATGTAGGTGACATGTCTTGCCCATGGACACAGTGTCAGTGCATGTTTGTACAAGTTTCAAGCCTCCTGCAGTTGGGCATGTTGGACTCATTCATTACATATCAGAACATGACAGTTCTGTAACATCTCGCACCAGAATGCTGCTTTTTCACAGACTGCCAGTATCTGTAATGCCATTGTCTAAAGCCTGGGAAGCTACACTCATTTTACCTTGTTTACTGAGTGATTAACGCTGGTCAGAGCCGGGTGCTTGACCCTCTGACCAGATAATCACTTTAACCAGATCAATGTCTCTCCAATCGCCGATAGCATCTCATGGAGCGGTCATGGCAACGCTGACAATGCTGCCATTTGGGTGTTACTTTGAAAAAGTATAGTTAAATGTACAAATAGCTAAAGTGCTAACAAATCATGCATTGTGTTACATGTAATTACACGGGTGGGGCTGTGCTGAGTTTGCATCTTCTGCCTGTGCCTGGGTAGGTTTCTTCTGGGTACTCTAGTTTCCCCCATCAATCCCAATATCATGCTCTGTATATAGGTTACTCCCCCAACTAAGTACACAAATTCCAGTTAACACAAATGTGTTTTTAAAAAGTACCAGGAACACAAAGTACGGTTGATGTACTCTGTCTCCTATTTTATTATAATAGCTGAATTTTTTCATCTTCATTCAGCCATTTAGCATACCTTTTTCTCCAAATAAATTGCAATTGATTTTTGATTATGCCTGTATAATTAACCATCCCTTATCTGAAATTTTCTATTATTAGACCCATGTTGTTCCATTAGAGAATCCTAGGTCTGGAAAAGCTAAAACTGGTTAAAACCTTAAAATGTTTACATAGAAAAAGTAAAAAAATAATATTCTTTCAGTTGCATTTTGGGCATAATAGAGAAAAATTGCAGTCTTTTGCTTAGTTTAAAATTAATTACTCTAGAGTACATTGCAAGGTCACTCAAAATCCTTCTTGAATACATAATGATGGAAATTTAAGTGGAGTGGATTTAACCAGGAAAGACAAACAAAACCTGCTACTATTTCTTCACCACATAAGTTCTGATTTCTCATTTCATTATTTTTTCTGTACCATGCATGTGTGTTGTGTCCATGATCCTTGAATGTATCTGTATGCGGTTGATGTCTCTGTGCTCTGGACCTCCTCTGACTGTAGCCATTTACTATATTGCCCCACGTCTCGTTTTGAGGCTGATGGGATTCACTCTGCCTCTGTCTTTTGCTGACTACAAGCCCTTTTCCAGCAACTCTGGACATTAACTTGTACATTCATAGCCTCTCCTCTCTCATTTATCAGTCTATCCTGGATGCCAGTGTAGTCTAAGCACAGCTAGAGACTGAAATATGATGTTTTTTTTCTTGCCTATGAAAGTGTATAGTGGATATTTTATTTGGGTATTGTTTCAACGAGTGCATTGTGGTTCCCAAAAATATTTAATCATATTCAGATCAAAGTATAAATCAGGACTATTCTACATCTAATCTATGGATAAATCTGGTATAAAATAGGATCACACAAGTGTCATACTGGCTCTAAACAAGAACAAAATTGTGGATGAAATCTAATTCTTCAAAAATGTAAATATGGCATGAGCCTAGCCAGGTGGGTGGGGAGTCTCTGCCTCAAGTGGAGGAGTTCAAGTATCTCGGGGTCTTGTTCACGAGTGAGGGGAGGATGGAGCGTGAGATTGACAGGCGGATTGGTGCAGCGTCGGCAGTGATGCGGTCGCTGTATCGGACGGTTGTGGTGAAGAGATAGCTGGGCCGAAAGGCGAAGCTCTCGATTTACCGGTGGAAGACCCAGGACACGCTGGAGGGACTATGTCTCTCGGCTGGCCTGGGAACACCTCGGGGTCCGTCCGGAGGAGCTGGAGGAAGTGGCTGGGGAGAAGGAAGCTTGGGAGCCCCTGCTTAGACTGCTGCCCCCGTGACCCGGCCCCGGATAAGCGGAAGAAGATGGATGGATGGATGGATGGCATGAGCCTACCAGCAATTGTACAGTACCATAGATTTAGAATCAGATATCTGTCCCCCACATCTCTCAGTGTCAGCATATGTGCATAAAACAATACTTTTTGCACAAGCAAGGCAAGAATGTCCTGGGCACTGTTGGTTTTGAGTGAGGGCCAAGTTGCATTTGCCGCTAAACTGAAGTGACAGCAGAGGTAAACAGCTCAGGTTTAGAGAGCTCCTTTTCAAACCTGTTTTTGTGGAGCTGTTTGAGGGAGACAGGATATGCATTATCTGTATTGATCTGTCTGAGTGACATTTCCTACAAAGCACTAGCTAATTTTCCTTTGTTCTGCACTTGTCCTGCCCTTTAAATATTAGTGCTGGCCTTGTTTTAATTGCCTGTTTGAGCAGAGGCTGTGGGGTAGGTGACTTGATGTCGTGTTCGCTTACGGTTACATCTTAATAATATCTCTACACGTTAGACCTCCTCCACATAGAACTGCCTGCAGAGTTTTAAATACAGTCTCTAATGTCAGCCATAATGTTAGTAATAGTGGTTTTACTATGTGCCAAGTGTGAACTCCCCATTGCCATCAGGGTAGTGCTATTGGTAAAAATGATTATTTTTTAATACTTGTAACTGTAGTCCTTGAGCAAGGCATCTCACCGACCTTGCCTATATTAATTAGGAGCTTACCACTTCTAAATCTAAGTGAAATACTGCAATCTGAAGCGCTTTGAACATCTTGCATTTTGGATGGAATTTTGCACAAGGTATGCACAAAGAGTAGTACTATCCAGTATGCACAATATGAGTGCCAATTACTACCAATACTTACAGATACTATTATTTGGCATCCTCTAAGCTTATTACCCAACACTGAAAGGAGCAGCTAATTAACTTTGATAGCCTCATAATCAAGATCTATTCGCCTTTTGTCTGCACTGCTGGCATGTTTCCAGGCTGCTGTGTTGACCCTGAACTGTAGTCTTAACATAATTGAGGAGGTCCCACACCTTCATCAAGTGGCCTCATCAATCATTCCCCCTGGCTGTCCGTCCTGTCCCAGCTTTTGTCTGCTTGCTTGGCAAATCAGGGGGTACTCACAGCAGATGGGCATGTGCTGTTATCGGTGAGTTGGAGACAAAATACAGAGAAAAAAAATTATACCCGGGCAGATTGGAGATGGAGAGTTTAGACTGGACAAAACACTGCCCCAGTTACCTGCTCTGTGAGGTATTTTTAGGAGCAAAACATAAATCTGTGTCATGTCTCTGGTACAGGCCTGCTCCCGTTCTTATTTATTTGTACTGCCAATTCAGAGCTAATTTTCCGGCTAATAATGGATCTAACGCAGTCTGAGGAGCTTTCTTGTAGTGAAGTAAATGTTTCTTAGATGCTACAAGTACCAACAATGAGGTTAATGTTATAATTGTATTTATAATAATATATTAGTAATGGTCCTATTCCTTTGTTGGAGATTCAACTTCATTTAAACTATCCACCATGCTTGTTTGATTCTCGAGTTTCTTACGTATTCAGGTGCCCAGTTCTAACACCTAATGTCCTTGTATGTGTTTTGTGTTTCACACTCTACAGGAAAGAGGGTTTAAAGTGATGACAGCTCTTTATATGTTTGGAAAAGTAAAAAAAACAACCAATGACAGAATGACATTTAAATGTATAGTTTTATTTTAGAGTGAAATTCTGCAACAGCTATTTATTTTCTAACCAATCTCACAATCTGCAGGGAGCTGAATTTAGTCTGACACATATGAGTGAAAGTCTACAATTTAAAACCTTTTGAGACACTGAAAAAGAAGGAAACATTAAAGGTGCACATTATCTACCTGTGCTGGTGAGGTGTGCACCACTTGCTATTCTCCATGAAGATGTTAACTGCTTTGCCAAGAATGTTCCACTGCATAGCATTAAATATACCTTTCTTTAATTTATTCAATTATATTAAAGGTGTTTTATTGGGGGGGGAAAAAAAACACGCATGTTTTATTGTGTTCTGCAGGTCTGACAGGTACCAGGGCATGGTGACCTTTGTGATAGATAAGTTTAATGCCATTCTTCAGGGCAAAGCAATAACATGCCCATGAAGACAAGCAGGAGGAAAAGTTGCATGATTATGGTACCTTTAAATTAACAGAAGTATCTAGTCTAAAAAGTCGCTGTGTTTACAACATCACAAGTTTCCTACGCGTGTAAACCGAAAGCCAAATTTAGCTCCTCGATTTCTTCTTTGTGTTAAGTTATTAGTGTATAAACATGAGACACACACTGCCACAAGCTGCACCAGACAGAGAGTATGAGTACGTTCTGAATACGAAAAGTTACTGTCAATAGGATAGAAAGCTTTTCTAATGCTTGAAATACATGCAGACAATACCAGTCTGAGCAGGCAGTGTCTATAAATTTAACCAGTTAAGATGTGAGATCAGAGCTTGCGGAGTCGTAACATAAGATCTGTGATCTCCTTGTGTAACTGGATCATCATTGTCCTATGACATTATATGAGTCTATTATCTTGTCACAACAGCAAACATCCAGACACCGCTTTGTATTAAGTCCTGTTTTATTACTTTGAAATCTCCACACTCCTATCTCACTCGGATAAAATACAGCAGCAATAATTCTCAGCACATTCTATTCACCAACCTCACACAGCAGTCTTCCTTTTCAGACCTTTGATTAGAATATACTAGATTTAAGTCGTGCAGTGTCCTAGAGGAGGGATGAATTAAAAGAGTTGAGCCCAGTGGAGCATGGAGAGGCCTAACTCAGAAACCTCAAGGGTGATCATTGGTACCTTTGTTGTTTGTGGTGAAGAGAAAGGAGTGTAAAAAGTGCCATGGGCGATGTATTATGCACATGTACTGTATGCTGGTAGCTAGGGTCTGACTGAATCATAACCAACAGGACCTTCTAATTCTTACTGGTGTCTTCTTCAAATGTTCAGAGCCGGATTATCTTTAACCATGTAAAATGTGCCTGGTAGTTATATGCTGTGACCTAGAACAAGTAAACCCCATCAACTTGCCATTTTTACTAATAATTTCTATAATGAATAATAATAATAATGTACAGTAATATGTATTATGTGACACAGTACACATAATACAGTAGTACATTAATAGTTATTGTCTCATTTTTCAATTCTTTCTTTCCATGGACACGGCTTTTGTCCCACTTTTGTATTTTATTTTTGTATAACAGAACGATTAGTTAAAGGAAAAACAAATCCTGAATATTTGGATCATAACTAAAATCTAGATTTTTTCCTAAAATTTAAACAATTATGTACTGCCATAAGATAACATGAAAATGAATAGGCCTGTTGGAATTTATTAGTAAAGTTTAGTGATTCATGTCTTAAAGGTGTGGCTCTGCTCCAGATTTTTGATTATCCATATTATTCACAACAGAATTAATTATACTATTTTTAATTGGTTGGGACAATAAATGTTATCTCAGTTAATATGTGTTAATTGTGCAATCCTAATCCACAATATGCCCTTTAAATTCGCAGTGGGAGTAAAGTGTACAGTGCACTTGAGTCTCCTTGGCTGAATATACTATGAGCATTTGAACCCCATAATCCACACAGTAGGAAGAGTGAGCAGGGATGGCAGTAGAGGACAAGGAGGAGATGGAGGAGGGACTTGGGGTAATAATAAAGGAATGGTCAGAACCTATAGAGACACTGAGGTGAGGAGGAGAGAGAGGCAGAGGGAGGAGAGAAGAGGAGGCAGAAGCAGGGTGATGTCACCTCTAGCAGCCAGCCAATCAGAGCGAGGGAGGCAGAGAGAGCGGCCAGAAGAGGGTGTGTTTTCCTATCACTGCAGCATCAGCACTGAACAGGGGCACAATCAATTTGATAGAGAGGAGAGGAGAAAAAGACGCAAGTGCATTCAGACAGCACACGAGTGAAAAAATACAACTTGGAAGGAATCCACTGTGAAGCATCTCTGAGAAGGTAAGATGGGTTTTTGGAGGGGGCAAACAGTTTGTCAGGGAGCAGAGAGAAACAGCGGCCGTGAGCACTAGAGTGAGGATGTTAATTAGGCGCAAGGTGGAGGTGGCTTGTTACAGAATAGCACCTTTGCCTTAGATCTACCTTTACTCGGAAAAAGCATACTAATATCTGAGTTATTCACTACTCTTGTGTAATTTTCCACGGATGAACATAAACATGTAATGATGTTTGCGTTAACTGAAAATAGCAGGTTTTAAGTGTTCATTGAAACACAAGTAATAGGGCCTTTGATTTGTTACCAATGGGTAGTGTGCAATAGTGAATTCCATATTGTTTTCATTTGTTGGGAGATCGTGCACAACTAGTCACTGAGGAATAACCTGTTGGAACGTGTCACTTTCTACTGTAGTTTTCATGTGTTTGGTTGGAAATGTTCTTTGGCTAATTAAACATTTAGAGCACTGCATGCAACAGGGTCTCCACAGAATCACACTCCTCCTCTGCCAACTGATCTGAGAAGATGATTACAGAGGAATGCAGCTTTGGTTTTCGCTTTCAAAATTCTGAGTCTCTCTTTTCTGTTATTTGCATTTATATTGTTTTTGGAAGCTTTGCTGATTTTGTTGTTAAAATAATTAAACTCTCATCTTTAGTGAAAGTAAATTAGTGCTGGCTTTCTTAACAACATCTCATCTATAATGTATTATGCACTAAAATTTTCTGCTTTGCTATTCAAATGTGATATTTTCAGATATGTACCAGACTTGCCTAACATCTCTTGTTGCTTTAGAGCTATGAAATGGATATTCGTTTTCTCACCACGAGTGCATGTTCCCCTCCCCCAGCTAATAGCCAAAAGACTTAATGTGGTTAAGTACCGGCAGTGCATGATTGCGGCTGTCATATTCGCTCCACACAGAGGCTGCACTGCACAGCAGACTACAATGATTTTCTAGTCTACCAGTCTTATCTCCTGCTGCTGCAGTAGGTCTGTTGTGGCGGGGCAGGGACAGGGATGAGTAACCCCAAACTACGGTGCTCAGAGAAGAGGGGAGAGAGAAGATTTAGAAAGAGGAGAAGTACCCAGAACTGAGCTGGATATCAACAGGCAGCAGAGTCAGCAGAGGATATTTATATAAAATGAGATATGGCAGGAGAGGAGCAGGGCGGGGCAGTGCTAGTATCAGTCTGTGCAGGTGTAGCACTGAATAGAGAGCTCACCTGGCCTTGTGCCACACAGCTGCCATCCTTATACCCTCTGTGGTCTGTTACACTTCTGCTGTTCCTGTAGCACACACACTGTATTCTTCTGCTCATGTTAATGATGAAACAGGAACTGCCAGAAGCAGACGCTGCCCTGCCTCATATCTGTTGGTTACATGTGTGCTTAGTGCATTTGCCCATGTACCACAGTGTTTGCCACTAACACACTTTGGTCAAATACCTTTATATCTGCTCATCACAGTGTATCTGTTGAGCCCAGTGGTGTGAGGAATATCCCAGCATGCCTCAGTGGCCAGCCGCCTGCTCCAGTTTAACCTGGGGGAGGAGGGAGGGCAGTGCGACTGACAATGACTTGTCACCATGTGTAAAACATCCATAAACACACTGCAGTGCTCACATGCACAGAGCGCCTCACACAGCCGCTGCAGCTGAATGGGGCCTATGCATGTGCCCAGAGGCAAAGAGCCTCCGGAGAGCTGCTGCTGGTCTCATTATCATACTGTTTATGCAGCCAGAGCTTCATATGGCAGACACAACTCTTTATGTGGCAGGGAGCAGCAGAGGTGTGCGGAGACGCTGGCTGCAATGGGAGTGCATCAGTAAGGCGCTACTGTTCAGTACAGACCGTAATCTCCTCCTCTGACGCTGCCTGCTTAATTGAGCCGTCCCGTCAAAGAGATGGATGGAAGTGGGATTTATGAGGAAAAAAGGAGCAGAAAAGATGGGGTCTGCGCTGAAAAGATCAGGAGAGACCAGGGGATGAGAGTACCATGAAGAAGATAACAGATAAGGAGTACTGGACATGCTTTGAAAGAGAGACTACTTTGCATCCTTTCAACCAGCTTCAATGCAGTGAATATTGAAGGCAGGGATTGAAGGATCAAGTGGGATAGGAAAAAGGCCAAGGTCGCAGTGAGTGATGGTCCACAAGGATCCATAGAAACCTGGAGGCAAAGTAATTAAAGATATAAATAATTGCACTGTTGCAATCAGAAAAACAGAGGAGAGCAGAAATGAGGCCAAGGTGAACAGGGATCGGGGGGTTTATGTGAGTTTAGATCAGAATCTCACTACATGGAGTTTCTAAATGTTTAAATATCAGAGAAAGCACATGATTAGGGTTTTTACGATTAAAGATAGTCATGGTCACTTACTCTTGTCTAGGCTAAATTTCTTAATAATTTCTAACCTTAATAATCTTGCAGATCCAGTGTTCAGAATCTGCATCTCCATTTCAAGGTTGGCCTTGATGTTATTATTGTTTAAAAGGTTTAACCATGTTTTTAATTAAGTATTTACATTTTATACAAAAAGTCAACTTAATTTAGCATTTTTCCTGTGCGGACTACTCTGCTTCTCCGCCACCTTCAAGTTGGATATTGTTGTTTTTATATATTCATTAGCAGTAGATGATAACATGGGTGGCAGGAGTTGGCGGTTTTCCAGCTTCTTAGGCCCTCCAGCTGAAGTGGAGCACTGATGCTGTGTAGGAGGAGTGCAGGGGTATGTTAGCTGCCTCTTAGCAACTCCAAAGAAGAGTGGTCCAGCACTGGCCTTTTGCTCCTCAGCCACCTGTTATTGCCCCAGGCTCCTTTTACCACCACTTCTGCAAAGAGAAAAACACATATACAAGCACATGTGAATGCAAGATAGACTATGAGCACTCACGCACAGCCCTGTTGCACTGCACCAAAATTAGCTATTCTCAAATGTTGCTTCGCTGGCCTCATTACTTAAGCATCTGCTATGATCAAAGTGCTGCACTTGTCCCTTTATGGTGATTCAGCCATTACCGCAAAGACTGGGTTAGACAGGGTTAAAGGAACTGACTGTTGCTTAGAATGAAGTGTTGTTTCATCTGTGCTTTCTTTTGTGTCCTCCTTTGAGACCATCAGTTGTAAACTTGCACATTCAAAGGCTTGTGCTGTGGGTGAATCCCTTGTGTTGTATTGCAAAGTCTCTGGGTCTTTCCCCTGTTTGTGTATGTCGTCAAGACGAAGAGTTTCCCTCTCCCTCTTTCTCAGGCTATGTCTCTCTTTGAATTTGGGATGGGCAGATGGGAGGATGGGAGTGCACCCGCTGGGTGTCAAGTGGTGGGGGATCATGTAGACGGGCTGTCAGGGTTTGGTGAAGAATACATTGAGGTGATTTGAGGAGCTAAGGGTCAGGTGGATTGACAAGGCAGCCACGGGTAACTGATTATAGAGAGTGGAGAAGGAGGGGAAAAGTGAGCAGAGAGGAACGTGCAGGGTGACAGGAGTGAGACAGAAGGGGGAGCCAAAAAATATATCGAAGGTGTGTCAGGAAACTAGTTTTCAACTGGTGGGTTCAAATGTAGCATCCATGTTTCCTGAAAATAGTGGAAAGCAAGATTAAAGAGATTGAGGTTATAAAATATAGAAGGTTTGACATTTGGAATATGAAGATATTTTCAAGTAAATATGACAGATTTAATATAGGACACAATTCCATTGTCATGGCACACTTTGAGGTTTTTGCACATGTTTTTCCAATGTATTTTTAACTACAAATGGCAAATCTAATCTAATATTGATGTCTGAATCCAATGTATATTAACTATTGAAGCTGGAAAATTTTATGAAATTCAAAGTTTTATAGAATACCAAAAATTTAACCAAATCATGCTACAAGCAATTCCTATAGAAGGACTATGAAATGGATCCCTTTTCCCTTTTCAGGTCTCTGCTTTTACACAGTCTAGTTGTTCTCAGTTGTCATTCAGTATCAGTATTCATCCCGCAGTGGACAGAGGGTCTTAATCAAAATAATGACAGAGCCTCATCCAACTGGCCTTCCCAGAAAGAGGCTCTTAGACAAAGAGCAATAAATCCAGCACAATTATACTATTGAACCTGTGATGGAAAACTGGGCTACAAATAGAGGCGTCACATATGGAAATGAATTTAATTTGGGAAAGTGAATTACCTTATTACAGTGTTCAATATGGTTGGTATGAGAGAGAGGAAAGATTGCAGAGCTCCCCAGGGTAGCAAATATTATATTGCTGGTTAAAATTACAAAGCCTGAAAACCCCTCAATGGGTATTTCCTTAGACTGCCGCCCCCGCGACCCGGCCCCGGATAAGCGGAAGAAGATGGATGGATGGATGGATGGGTATTTCCTCAGCAGAGAAATTAATAATCATTGTGAGACCAATATTGGGAAAAATATTAAAAATGAGTGTTAAGAAAAAGAAAAAAAGAAGAAAATAAATATTTAGGAGATTTGGGGACAGTGCAATAATTTCTCTGACGTTCCAAAATGACAAATGACATTCCCAGAGGTTGTTCAAGAGCTCCAAGGCACTTGGATATACATATATAGGTATAGGCTGAAAACCAATAAAAGTAGCCGCATGCTATCTTGAATATAAATGAGGTAGTGAGATGAGCAACCAGCGACTGACCTTTCTCTGTCTTGATGCGTTCATCTTTGCTTTTGAAAGATATGTGGAGCTACAGAAAACCCCTTTTGCATCAGTTCCTCTGTATGAAAGCGTCCTGTCAATTGCTTCTTTGTTTAAATGTGCATCATAATCGGGTTAAATTGACCCTCTGTCTGCCCAGTGTTTTTGCGCAGCACAAGTTGGCACTCTGTTGCTTGTGCGTGAATGACGCATTGACAGAAGCTCATATCCGCCTGCCTTTTGGTTGATTAGGAAACTATAAATCATCGGCCTTTATAGACTTTCATTTGAGGAAGATGAAGTCATGTCTCTGATGTCCACAGCTTTATGGTAAGTCCACATTTAGAAGAGCAATTATAGTCATAATTATTATATACATCTCTGGCTAGTCTAGCGGCCCCATAGACGGTCTGTCAGAATAGTAAAATAGAATAGGAATGCTACATCAGAAAGCAATATCAAAACTGCTATTAATCTTTACTGTCAGCTGTGGTGCTGACACAAAAGTACAGATGCATTTTAAAATGCAAATTTTACTTCATTGCAGCAAGTTGTGCAGTAAATCATAAATCCCAATCAATGATTAGCATTTGTGATGAGCATAATTCTGCAGTCAAACATAATGGACCCAAGAACAACACGAGCGTAGACATGTAATCATAGACTGTAGACTAGATTGTAATGTTTGTAAATGTCTGAAACTTTCTGTGTGTTTGGTAATAGTGAGATGAGTGTTGGGTTTCAAGCACAGACTGTATAAAGAAGCAGCACTGATATTGTCTGGTTTCAAGCAGACTTCATATACAGTCTATGGTTTCAAGAGGAAAGGAGTCAATGGCTGAACTCAACTAAATATTTTTCAATGGTTCTCGTAACTGTTTAGTGTTCATAACACCAGTTTAAAAATGTTCCAGTAACTACACATTTTACATTACACCCTGAATATGAGTAATGATTTTTTTTTATGAGTAATGAGAAATTGCAGACTAGAACAGATCGGAAGCATATAAAAAAAACTTAACAGAATGATGCGAAGCTTTTTTTGTACTATCTGGGAAAATGTTGGTTAGTATCAGTAAACAGCATCACAACAACATCTGGAACATATGAACTAGAGTGAAGATAAGAGCTCCAGACTGTTTCCTTGTTAAGCAACTCTTCTCCTAAATTTGGGGAAACTCTGTACAAATTAATAAAGCACTTATGAGAATATGTAGAAATAGTACAGTGTGCTGCTTAACTTAATGACATGCTCAAGAATGCTTAATATAAAGACAAACTACCGCAGAAGTACTTGTATTGGTTTTGGAGAAAGTTCTGTCGGTGCATCCACTTAACACTGTCCTTCCAGCAGTTTTTTGTATATTGTTATGAATTAAAATACCACCAACAGACGGTTGCTTCCTGTTTGTCAAGGCCACCCAGAGAACCAAGATGTTTTTACACAAATGCCCTTTCTGTCATAACTGCTTTGAGGAAAAGCTGGACTTGTGGCGTTTTGCATTTATTGCTTTTTTCTGATTTTATTTTTAGCTTTTTATAATCCATTGTCTCGTGCCATTCTAAGGATTAACTGCATTGCATAATTAAGATTGAATGAACTTCCTAATGTTCTTGTTGTAACCAAAACATCTTGATAATATGATATTACATTAAGCCTATCGTCATTGTAACTGATTAATCAGAGCAGCGTTTGGGTATTATGTCATAGTCCCACTGTCCTCTGGCGTCAGTTACATTGCACAGAGCACACATTAGAGCGACATGACAGCATTGGTTTACTAATTATTGATTTGTTGCTGCATATTTAATGAAACCTTTGAGTGATGTATCTTACTCCCATGGGTGATACATTAGGTCTTTCTATGTTACAAACCACACTGCTCTCTTTGAAAATAATTTTATTTCATAAATGTGTCATTTTGTGATTTCTTTTCCTTCTTTGTCCTTGGAGTTACTTTTGTCCTAATCCTCTCCACAGTCCACACACTTAAAACAGAACGTAGACCCATGGGATCTTGGATATATCATATTTTATTAATAAACCATGCATACCCAGATTGTGTGTTACTGTGTTCCTTACAGGCTATTTTTTTCCCTAGGGGTTGTGTGTTGTATGTTTTCCCTTCCTTATGGTTTGTCCAGTGACTTTTTTCATGGGTCCGAACTGTATGTTTATATGCAGCATTTTGAGCACCATTCAAAGGATGTATTATTTTCTTTCAATTATTCATTTTAACTATGCAAATTTCTATCCCTCTGAAGTTGTTAGGTGCTATACATAATTTTGAGGGTGCTTGTAGTTCTCTGTCTTGTGCTGGGACAAAACATACAGTTTCATTTAAGTCAATGATGTCATATGAAAATTGATGTCCCTGACACTTCTCCTGTCCCTGGTATTGAGTGTTGTATTGAAAGTGACTTATTTCTATTAAATCTGCATTGACCATCATTTTGTTCACACTGTGGTTTAGTATTAAATCTATGTTAGCACCCAACTGGAGTGTTTAGTGTTAAGTGTATCGATGCTTTCATTTAGCCTTTCTCACTCTATTCTTGCACTTCATTTGAATCAGCCATAACTGAGATAGATGAAGTGATCCACTCATACACACTTGTGCTCTCTGTGCCTCCTCCAACACTGAGGCATTGTGGGTAAACAGCCAGCTACTGTGTGTTGACGGTGCAGCAGTGTTGTGACTGTAGTTTCTAGACGCCTTATCTGCTGTGTCAGCCATGATATATTCATTAGTATTGGATTACACAGTACTGGGAGGGGATCAGAGTGAGTGGGTGAGTAATCCCCATACACTGGCCTTATTTAAGATCACCTACTGTGCCATCCTATTACACACTACACCCACCAATAAGACAGCCTAGCAGAATGGGGGGCTGGCAAGGACCCGCGTAAAACAGAGCAATGCCAGTCAAAAAGTCAATGTGATAAAGAGGAACACAGCAACCAATTGATTTTAAGCAGTGGGAAGGAGAGTTAAGGTTAGAGACAGGAAACTGAAATGTCAAGTAGTTGCAAAATGTCACAGAGCTAGATTAAAAGACTCTTTAGAGTTCATTAAAATAAAAATAAATAGCTGTCTTCATTGTGTGACAAATCAGTCTGTCCTGAGAAAATGATGAAAACACTAACATCTATGGCTATTCTGCTACGCCTCATAGTACTGTTGTTTTACCAACTTTTCATAACTCTTAAAAGACCAAAATGCATAAAAGATCACTGTGTATGTTAACTTATTGTAAGTGGATATGAGAATCAACACCAGCCAGTCTACTTTGTGTGCCCTCCCCCAAGCCACATGATGCAGGTGGAAAGTCAGACAGGAAATCCAGTATTATAAGATTAATACTGGACACTCAGTCAAAATAATATTAACACTCTGTCAAAATAAAATGTGCATAAAATCCATATAGTGTATAATTACAGCTTATACTTATTTGATATGTAATGAAGATGTAAGACATGCTTCATAATTAAACGTTACATACGCTCCACTTAATAAGCTCCCTTATTAGCATTACAGTGATCCCGGACCAGTGTCTAATGCAGTTATATCTCTTACATTATCCTCATTATTGGACTCTAAACAGCTCTGTTTGTCCTGGCACGGCGCTCCGTGTGTGCCTTCTGCCTGCTGTATTTTGGGAAGCCTCTCATCTCATTTGGCTAATAATTCGCAAACCCTGCAGTCCCCATCATGTAAAGTTATATAAGCGTGTTTTGATGTTTTGTGTCTTGTTTATGGCCTACATTGCTCTCTGCTCTGTGGAGTTGTTCCATCCTGAATACATTTGTCATGCTTTGTTCACTGTCTACCTCAGAAGGATGCTGTCTCTCCTGAAGTGTCCTTGTTAGCATCCTGCTGATGCGGACTTTCATAATGGGCCCGATGCTGGAGCTGTTGCAGTTTGCACTCTGAATTGATCAGGGCTAATTGGGCATGGCACTACAGAGGGGTTCCACGCAGGGCACAGTTTGCAATAATGAGACACTATATTTAGTTTTAAAACAGTCTGTTTACATCCCCCATCATGCTTTGCTCCACTGCAAAGCAAAGCATTTGCACTGCTTTTCTGTGTTTGGGCCCTAACATGCGCCTTTATCATTTTTGTTGTGGTTTTACTTGAAATCATTGCTTGAGATCTCTGCAAAGATCTGGGGGAAGTGGTGAGGGGTTGAGTGGCAAAGCGTCTTGTTAATACAAAGCATAGATAAAAGATACAATCCCCAAGAGAGACGAGATCAGGAGCAACAAGCAGGAAGAGTGCGTTTATTAAGGGCTGCTGATGTCACACTGCAAGACAAGGAGCAGAGCATGTCACACTTGGATAAAGAGAGACAAGGAGAGAGGAGACAGCCATGACATTGTTAACGACCATAATGAGGTAATTATAGCAGATCTGTCCTGTAGGCCTCATGTTCACTGGTGGGGCTGGGAGAGGAGCACTTATTTTGTGTCATTGTGTATTGGATTTGATCAATTCACAATTAACCAGACATCACTGTTATATAGATACTAATTGCTCCATACTGTTACAGATAAAATCCAATACAACTTGCCAAGACAGATTTTGTAGTAGAAGTATTAGTAGACTTCTTTTGTCTGTATTTTGGAAAGATATATATTTGTAAATTTTCAGTTTGCAGTTGTGATTAAATTTTCCAATTATTTTTTAAAATTAAGATTTATTTCAAACAGCACATTTCTAAACATACCCAGGAGCATTAACATTTGAGAGAATTTTAGCTGGTAATTATTATTTTAATTTGATTGTGATTAGGCTTGCATCTTTCCCGAGTAAAAACAAAACAATCAATGCTCCATAACTGTAGCTCTTCCATGTAACCCTTTGTTTTATTGCTCCTTTTCCTTTCATAACATTGCCACTACTATTACTAGTATAGGTGCTCGGGGAGATCTAACAGGAAGTGTCTAAGTGTTGGGGTGAATGGGGTGAGTATCTGGCTTGATAAAGATAAGCAGAGCACAGGAGATGGAGAGGACAGATAGCCTGCACAGAGTATATTATTATTGTTATACTGCAGGCTCACATATTTACACCTCACCTATAGTGCCTGTCCTAACACTAATTACATTTGCACAAACTCACTGAACTACCTACAGAGAATAGCATCATCCTCTCTGTATGACATCATGCAATACAGCGCTTATACTTGCTCATAACTAGCTTTTCCTAGTGGCTTCCTCCGCCTCCTCTTCACCTTCCTTCTCTGTCCTTTCCTCCATCCACCAGCCCAGACGCCTTGTGTTTTATTTATGACCCTGGCGTTTGGGTCAAACAGTTGCTCAGAAAGGGACGGCAAAGCAGCAGTAAATGTAACAGGTCTATCATCATGCCTGTACTTGCCTGCGTTTTGGGACCTTCTTTGCTTTAACAGTGCCTTTGTCCAATTATTTTGAAGACAGTAGAAAGAGAAATGGTCAGGGGCAGTTGTTGTGATCCTTAAACTGTGTTTGTTTGGCTGGGGTGAGTTGGCACAGGCTGCTGACATGTCTGGTTACCCTACATAAGAACAAGCCTGATCAGCAGCTTCAGAGCCAGGCTATCATGGGATGAGGATGATTTAGATACCAGACGCTTGAGGACACAGGATATTGCCTCTGGCCTATTTTGTCAGATAAGGTGTGTAGTTGGCGCCTGTTGTATGCAACCCCCATAAGAAATGCTTAATAGTTATTGTACACTTAATGCCACTGGTCCTGTATAGGATAAAACTATACACTGGTATTGTATACTATAGAAAACTTTCAATTACTAATGCACCATGAAGTTACAAAATCTTAATTTCATGAGGAAAAATATGTCTTATGCTAGCAAATGTTAAGAAGTAGTAGCAGCCAATTAGTTTCACTGAGTTTTATGTAACGATGAGCATGGATGTGCAAGTACGTGTAGTGCCCTGTACTTTTATACAGTATAGATTTCCTATTAGGCTGAGACACATTCCCATTGCTTTCTGTGATATGACAATTCTGTGTTTCTTGTAAAACTTGACATTTTGCTTAATAACTCATATCAGTCCAGTTGCACATAGGGCATATAATGACAACCCACATTCACAAGGCGTCAACATCTTGCTGCCAGCGCCTTTGTTTCTCGTGTGTTATATTGTAAATGTATATAGTCAGACCCCATTGGCTTCTGTCTATATGAAATCCTCGTCAGTGGGTTCTTTAGCCTCAGGGAAAGGTCACTACTACTCCCTCCACTTTGCCTGGACTACCGCCTCCTCTCTGTGGGACTGAGGCAGAGCATTTTCTGTCATCTTTCATAAGCAAAGAGAAGCAGGAGACACAGAGCGAGTGGAGATTGTGGTCGCAGCTGGGGCTATACCCAAAAAAAAAACATAGAGCAAGACAAATGGTCCAGCCACAGTCTGGAAATGAGAGCAGTGATGTAGCGTCCTAAACCGTATAAATAGCAAACAGATGAAACAGCATTCTTCTCTATAGTACATTTCTGTTTATGCACTGTGGGGCATTAAAATGGGGCCGAGCATACTCAGTACTGCCTGAAGGTAGCTGACGCACACTGTGTACAGGTAGTCACTCTCTTTCATATTACTTCATGCAGGAAATTGCGCGGCGTTCCCGTAAAATGTCACGTCCTTGATCTGTTGGCACGGCGACAGCATGGAGCATGGAGATGCGGATGGGGCTGGACGGGGCTGGACGGGGCTGGGGTCTGCGGCTGTGCTCCTCAGATAACGCAGCAGCTTTTGATGGGAGCCTGGCCCCTCTCTGCTGGAGTGTACCAGACCGGGATAGATCGTGGCTGCTGAGTCTATTGGTAATGATTGGATTTAGTTACTGAGCTGAAATGACTTACTGATGATAATGATAACAGATGTGGAGGGATTTTGTCAGCCTCTTAGGGCCGTAGGAACATATCGATGCTGTAGGAGTCTGCAAATTTCCCTCAAGACTGGACTGTCTCATTTAGGCTCCATAGAGAGATGATGGCCTCAGTCTGAGCGCTAGCTGTAAATGTATGTATGATTCATTCATCTTCATAGTAGCAGTAAAGACAGTAAATACAGGGCAGATGGATGACAGTGAGTGATCCTAATCCTACATGTCATTAGTTTTTTGGAAGGATGAAGTTGGTAATTATTATTTAACAAAGATTCAAATCTAACGTAATATAAATAATTGGAGAATAGTTGGAGAATTCCACAGCAGCCGATTTTAGACCATTTCAAGTGAGTCACTTCACTGCTCTACAAGTAGCTATAGTTAAGTCTGTCATTGGGCTTAAATGTACTTTTCAGTTGTTATTTTTGTTTGCCCTTCAAGAGGTCATTGCATAAGAGTGAGTACTTCCTGTGCTAAAAATGAGCAAGCAAGGAGACTTTGGGGGAAAAAAGTGGAAAGTTTTCTTTTTTATCTTGAAATCCTAACCAGCAGGGAGCAGAGAGAGCCTGACAAATAAAAGGCAGGGAGAAGCAGACTTTCAGCAAAGACAGCAGTGGCTCTTTTTAAGTTCACTTTTAGACAGAGCAGGAGCTGGAGTTCGAGCTGCGACACAGGGGATACAGAAGAAGGATGATGGGTTAAAAGGACAAGAATA
Organism: Odontamblyopus lacepedii; assembly: GCA_034769755.1. Lineage (NCBI taxonomy): Eukaryota > Metazoa > Chordata > Actinopteri > Gobiiformes > Gobiidae > Odontamblyopus > Odontamblyopus lacepedii. Next base: position 25,757,588 of record CM068345.1, on the reverse strand, counting down.
TATATATGACAGTGGGACTCGGAGGTATAGTGTGGTGGGGGTGGGGTGAGGAACATGTGGAGGAGGGGGGAGGGGAGTTGCTGAAGCTGGAGTCAGGAGGTTGTCATGGTGATGGCAGTGAGAAGATGGGGGGGATATTGACACCTTTTTTGACAATTGCTCACATCCAACAAAATGAATGACATGTGACAATACTGACCTGAATCTAGGCGCAACCAGGTGGTCTATTCTGAATACATAAAAGCAAGAATTCTGCACAGAACGCATAAAAAAAAAATTCCCATCATTCCCTCTGTCTCTGCTGTCTTTTATGTTCTCATTTGAATGGCAGGTAAAGCGGCTTAAACTGACCTGTCATGCCACACAATTACCCAAACCACCAGTGCTCTGAGATTGCCTTTACTGTTTTTGTGCAACAGGAGAGATGCACAAACAAGCTGATCTGAAGACTGGAGCAAAGCACTCTGGGAGCAGTCTGTAACACTATAAACACACTGAAATATACATAAAACTAGGATTTCTTCAGAGAGCAGTGGACATAATCACAATAGAAATGGTCCTTAAAATGTTAGCGAGGACAGTAAAAAATTCTCAGCTGCTGAATTTGTAAAAATGTTTAACAAATAGACTTGTTGTTCTACTGCGGATTGAGTGTGAAGTGGAAAATAAATGCAGGCACAGCAGAAAGGGGGCAAAAAGATTCCTGTCCTGCTTTGCAAACAAATCAAATTAAATTACTTATTTGAAATTGAGCACAAGTTTGGATAAATATGCGAAGTGTGGCCACTGATGTATTGCATGAGGAAGTGCACTATCAGATGAATTGTGGCAAAGGTGATGGAGTCTCTCTTTTTAATCACCATCTTTTCTCTCAGTGCTTCCTGGAGATGTTTACTAGCTGTTTAAAAGGAACTATCTCCTGCTTCATCCCCAGAAGACCATAGATTTGATTAGCCAAAGAACACTTAAAGGGAAGTGCTGTATTTGCAACTTCCAACAGACATAATGGCTTAGAAGATCCCTGCATCCAGTTTGGTTAATTGTTGGATAATGTGAGTAACCAAGTCCTGGGAGTCATTTAAAAGCCCTGCCTAAAGACAACACTGATTTGGAGTTGATTAGATTTCTCTTGTCTGTACACTAGCTCTATAGAGTATGTCGGAAATGCATGTCTCTCTAGAATCAAGCTTACAGAATGGGAAATCCTTAAGCCACTGGCAACTTTTCATGTAAATGTTTCAGATCCATGTTGTGTGACCTTGCCCTGGCAGCAGCTCATTTCCTGAAGTGTCGAGAAAGAAGTGAGGAGATTACAGCCAATGTAAAGACGCCCTGACAACTGCCTTTGACTCTGAAATCCAAAGCTTGCCGTCATGAGAGAAATGCTACCACTGAAAATAACATATATTCTTCATCTCCTTGAACTTGGGGTGTAATGTGGAGTGGGATTTCAGATGACATCACTGGTCTACTGTATAATTTAGTTGGGTAGGCAAGACTATTTTAATATGCAGATATTCATGGATAACATTAGAAAGTTAAGGGACTTTGACACTATTATAAATGATCAAGTTTGAGGATTTTCCTGTTGAATAGTGTGACAATAACCTGGTAATTTACAGTTAAGGTTAAATTATGAGGAAGAAAGTACAACTATTGGGGATCACATTATGGAAAGAAAGCAAATGAAGGAGGAAGCTAAGAAATATTGGAAACAGTTTAAAAAAAACTGAAATAGGAATTTTGGAATTAAAATAGTTTGGCCAGAATTTAAAAAAAAGTAAAATATATTACTGCGCTGGTATAATCATAAAATTATGGAATCTGAAAAAGAAATCGGTATTATATTGAACCTGTTGTGCTGAAGTTCATAGGTCATTCAGGGCGTGGCAGTGTTCCCCATGGGCTCCCTCTCGTCCTGGCATGTCACACAAGTCGCCGGCAGCTGTGTCCTCTATTGCTGTATAGACCACTTATCACCTGACCCCAGGGACCGGCCCCCCTTCATGGAGCTGTCGACACCCCTCTTTCAGACTTGTTCAAACCTCCCCCACCTGCACTTCACTCAACACTCCTCTCACATACTTATGAGCAAAATCACATCCTCTCTATAGTGCGAGACTGAGCAGAATACTAATATCTCCTTTATATGTAACTCCTGGTGTTAAACATTTTGTTGTAATGCTGCAGAAGCATAGACAGTAGATGATAAGATGTTGTAGATTGAATGGCATTTGGCTCACTCAAATAATTTCACATTAGATAGAACCGGGTACTCCGGTTTCCCCCATCAACCTAAAACATGCCCACACCCCTATGAACTAACATCAAGGACCATAATGTCCACCCTCCTGTGGGCTCACCACCCGCAGAGGGGTTCATAGGGGGGGTCAGGTGCTATGAGTATTGGGCAGCAAGCTGCCCCCGCGACCCAGCCGGATTAAGCGGGAGAAGATGGATGGATGGATAGAACTAGATAGGAAGTTGTGTTAACTGATTCTGATTTTACTTCACAGACCATGCATATTTAAGAATGAATGACGCTTGATCTGTTAATCCAGGTTTGAAATGTGCATGGACAGGACTGTTGATCTTGGGGTGAAGACTGTGGAGAGACTTTCAGCTAATTGTCCCTTAGCGTGCATGACATGAATAAAGTGTCACAGCCCCATATATTGCTGAACTCTGGACTGGTCACCTGCAAAGTAAAATGCCCTAAATGACCAAGCATAGTCTGCCTCAGTCTCCACACCTTGATCCTGAAAACTCTAAAGCTCAACCATTACATAGTCTAATATTTCCTCCTCACCTGTCTCTGATCTCCGCATATCTCTCTCTCCTGTGGTTGTGTGAAATAGCTGCACACAACCTCATTCAGTCAAGGATTTCCACCGAGCTTCTCTGTACAAACGCTGTGTATTGTCACTAAGTCAGTGCTAAAGCAAAGTAATAAAGTGGTAGCAGTGAAGGTCAGATTGCATGTGAAAAAGCAAACAAGGCCTTGCAGATGTTGGCTTGAGGGAGGCTGGGGGGGATGCTGACTGCGAGAGATAAACTGAAGGAAGGATGTTGGGAGTGCGCCCATGGAAGGTCATTCCTAATAGCCCCAGTCCATAATTTCATAATGGCATGCTTGGCCCTCTTTAGTCAGGCGGACAGCATTGTCTCCCCTCTGAACAGACACTAAACTATCCTGATACAAAGAACACAGTGATAATTGAAAGCGTAATCACACCTAGCGTTTTCATAAACTACATATATTTGACAGTGCATGCTCTTAGTTTGCATTATGCATAACAAGAAGCACGGCTAGTGCTAGCGTAGCATGTGTGGCCATATTTGTATGCATCGCTCCATACATCTTGTGGCGGACACTTTGGGTGTGTCTGTAATTAGCGTGCTTTGTGCTGCGGGGGCACAATCTGACTGGTGCTGAGGCTAATGAAGTAGAAGACGCCTACAGGAGCCACAGTGCATGCACAGCCAAAGAGACAATGGTCCTTCTGAGCTGCAAAGGACACGCACATGCTTCTCTTTGGTTACAGAAAAGATTAAATGGAGATTTATTGATTATTTAACCCCTGGAGACGGAGCTGTCTGCTGTCCTCACATGGATATGGGTGGACACCAAAAGGCTCCTACAGAATTAGTGAACAAAGCATATGTTTGATCCCATTTTAAATTTGTGCTAAATCTTAGCCGAATGTATAATACTAAACAAAATGCATATCTAAATAATTGTACGGCAACATTAGCTTGTCACATTGTGAAAAAATATGAATTTTCACAACACTTATATTTTTTTTACTGTCCTCAGGATATTATTGTGGTCAACTATTCTGTTTTGCTGTGAGCAGTTTGTTTTTATATGAAGGTCTATGGGGAGAATGTGTAGGGAATATTTACTCTGGATGTACAGAAGGAGGAAGGAAGGCTTATGCAGCCTCTAGATGTGATTTGAGCCTAGGTAAATGTAAGTGCTCCATCTGATACATAACTAGTTTAAACCTGTTCTACAATGTTAATAAGACAAGACGGCACAACATTGACTTGGTCTTTATAGAAAAGATCTGTGTGTTGTCAGATCTAAGAATATCACATCTGATGCTGCAGGATCGAAAAAGATGCTAATGTCTGTCCAGGCGTAATCAGATTCTAAATTCTGATAAATTCTTCAGTTATTTTGCTAAATGTCTCTCCCCACTCTTTATTCCCATTTTCTTTTCTTTGGCCGCTAAGCCAAAGAATCTAATAGAAAAAGAGATAAGTGGTCTACAACCTGTTAATCTGAGCAAAAAGAAGTGCTAAATGGATTAAGAAGAAAAACTTGACCATAATCTTGAGTTTTAAGTCCACCACACAGCCTCCTCTATCCCTCCTCATTCTGTCTCTTTGCCTTGTCCATATATCTTCATTTCTGTGACTTAGTGACTGGAAGGCTCGGCATAACCATATTATCTCATTGGATTGCAGTAGCTCCCATGCCCCCAGCCCATGGAAGAGTGAGAGAAAGAGAGCTACAGGCTGGCCTCCCTCTCCCTCTGTAGTGCCCGCTCCATTAGCCGACAACACAGATTAGCTGACCTGCTGACACATGGCTGATCTTCACCGATACACACCATGACACACACAGCATATCAGGCAATGTGATCCACTTCAACTGCAGGATTACTCTCTCCTCTTTATATGCATTACTAGCCTGTCCTAGTCCTCCCACACCTGTTTAGATTCATGGTTTCAGTTATAAGCCAAAATGTACTCTTTATACTTTATCTAAATAGTTAATATAATGTAATGGCTAATGTTGTAAAGAGGACATGGTTGAAATAGCATGTGTCCATTGACCATAATGGACAATTTGAACCTCCTGATATACCTTTTGGTACATTGTTAACAAAGAATCCATCTGAAAAGTAGGCCTTAAGTTTAAGTAAAATAAATTTAAAACTTGTTAACTAACATACTGACTAAACATGGCAGGTTTGTGGCCAGGTTGCACATTAAAGGGACAGTTTGGAATTTTGGACATAGCGCCTCATTTTCTCGTGAGCCAGTGTTGGAGACATGTGGAGGCACTTTTTAAAATATTCCATCCAGTCTTTGAATTTAGAGAGGTCGCTGGTGCTAGGCTAGTGCTTGTCAATGGCCATGGTTGGCCTGGCACTAAAAACAGTTTTACCCACTCCACAAAGCACCCAAAGCAAATCAGTTATTACAGCAGACTGTCAATGTGAATGTCTGTGTTGATAGAATAATATTTAAATAAAACTAACCTTGCGTCGCATGATTCGGTGCATGTTGAGGGACTATTTTCTCATATATCAGTTCGCTGCTGGCAAGCTTTTTATCAGGAAGTACAACTCACTGCTGCTGCTCAGACATAAATCCTTTAAATCAAGGTTGGTTTTACTTCTAAAATTATTCTATCGGCACAGACATTGACATCGAAAGTCTGGTGTTATAATTGTTTTGCCTTTGGTGCACTGTGGGGAGGGTATGTGTGAGATGTGTGGCCAAGCAAGGTATTGCAGCCCAGGAAATATTCTCCCATAGAAGCACATGCATTTTTTGAGAAATCAAACTGCCTGTGTTCGGCTGACAGGGAATCGACAGCTTTCATAAAGATCAGATTTTGTAGGGATTCTTCTGTATTTTTAAATTGTCAAAGTGCCTAAAAATCTGCTTTATAAGAGTTAGCTTAGCCCTGCTCTGAGCCCGCGCCAGTTCTGCTCTAACAGCTCACACTCTGATCTCACAGCCCAACAGCAAACAAGGAAGTAAATGCAAAAGTAAAAATCTTTTTTTGCGGTCATGCGCCAATGATCACAGGCCAGTGAAAACAATACCGCGTCTTGGATTCATCCTCCAGCCTTTTAATTATAGTTCTATGCCCAGCACCTCTGGAAATACAAGGACTGAATTATAGAAGCTAACGTTCGATCCGCTTAAAAAAGTGTCTCCACATGTCTCCAACACTCTGGCTCACTAGGAAATGAGTCCCTATGTCCAAAAGTCTGAACTGTCCCTTTAATAAAAGAAAAAAAAACGTGTTATGTTAGGTCACAAGTCATATAGAAATAATTTTGCATTCATCTTTATATTAATACTCTATTTTATTTTCTTCATAATCCTTATTTTTTACATCTTTCATTATTTTCTTCTCCCCATCCCTCTATCGCTCTACACCTCTCAGTGATCTCTTAATGAGTCCGAGGTCTGCAGTTTAAATTATTCACTTCTTCTTTTATTCTACCATTTCCATTGTGTCTTAAGGGGGAAAACGTCAATAAATAAATCACTCCTGTGGAATCTTTCCTGGCATTCAGGGAGTGACTGCGGTTTTATGTGGGGAGAGAGAAAGAGACAGTACCTAGTATTTAGGGAATATTTGTTCTTCCGTTACTTTTGTTTCTTACAGTTGAATAACTTTGTAGCTGGTTTGAGCTCATACATTTTTTAGCAGTGGTAAGTCAGAATACAAAATATACTACTAAAGCATAAATAATTTCTTTGGCTCAAGCAGTGTAAGCGCCCCTTCAATGTTTCTTTTTCAAGGTCGTACCAGTCTTGTGCATTTTTATGTTGATCTCACTTGCATATTAATCTAATATTCAGGTTAGGGTGGATGTAATTCAAATGTTTAGCCATATTGCCCTTCTATAAGTTTTAAAGTAAGATGTCCGGTGCAGCTCTTTTGGTTTTTTGGGCTTAGGACTGGCACAGACTTAAACTGTACTCACTTTGACTGAAAAAGTTTTGATGGAGGAGATATAAGCACAGGAAATATCCCATTCATAGAAGAGTAATGTGAATGTTTTTAAAGGCATCGCCTGTTGTGGAGTGTCTACATGTGTGCGCACAGTAAGATGCCCTGCCCGTGCGTGTGCATAACTGAATTTGTATGTACAAGGGGGCTGCAGTGCATGGAGACCCCTGTTGGCATGGCAACCAGAATGGCCAGAGCCAGAGAGGAGGAAGAGCAAGAGTAGGCGTCTGCCTTCCTGCCTTCTCTTTAAACCTTTATTTTCTGCTGCTTTGTGTCACGGTGGCCCTAACCTTTGACCTGTGACAAAATGTTGGTTGGGGGTGGGGAGAAATGTGCGGGCCCTTGACAAAATACAGTCTTCCTGCTGTGATGCTTTTGACACTGTGGTGGGAGGGAGAAGCCTTAAGAGCTAATGCTTATGTCGGTATTCATAAATGCGCTGCCTGTGTTGCCTGATTCTAGATAAACAAACGTACTGCAGTGTTTTTTCCACTGTTGAATTTCCATTTTGACTGACCACGGATCATCGATCTCAACACACATGTTGGCTCGGCTTTTAAACAAAGTGTATCAGCATGAGGCAGATATTGGTTTGCATGTGGAGCTTTTTTTGCCCATTAAACTCACACATATTAAATTAATCAGCCATCAAGCCAAAGTGCAAGAGCAGCAGTTTATTAAACTGATAAGTAAAAAGATTGGAAGAAGCACAGAAGATGGGTCGATGAAATGCTTTGTGGAAACGTGATCATAAGGGATAAAAAAGCTTTTAGAGGCAACAACCATGGGACCAGTAAGATAGGATGGTGACAGAAAAATAGGCACGTGTCAGTCTTTGACGTGTGTCCTGGCTTTTAACATATAGCAATTTCATTAAAACATGAGAAATGCTCTAAAGAAATCCAAGCCACTCGGTTGCATATAATAAAGGGCACATCCTAAATGAAGAAATGGAGCAAAAGCATGTCTCTAGTGTTATTTCAAATGATTGCTAGTATTTTTCTGCTGTGGCGACAACGTGGAGACGAGACTTGTCTCACTGCAACAGGCTCATGCATTAAGTATGACCCTGCCAGAGAGAGGAGAGAGAGAGGAAGAGAGGGGCGGGTGGATGAGGTACAGACAGACACACAGGAGACGCAGGTATGGATGGACAGCCCAAACCAAGTGTAAAGTAGGGGTGGAGATGAATTATAAATTTGGGTGAATTTGGGGCAAATTGGGCCAAAAGGAAAAAAAAATCTTATGAATAAATCACTCGTTGCGGGGTGATGATCAAAGCCCAGTCCCATTACCTTCTTTTTATTATATATATATATTTTTTTTTTACACTTTTACTGTCATACGAGGGTCCAAGTGTCCCTCCGCTGTCTGGTCTAATTCCCAGGTCCCAGTCCATTCATCTTGAGTGAGGACCCCATTTCCACCCATCCCACAGCCAGTCTTCTGTTCCTCCTCTTGGTACGGAACAAGCCTAAGGGGTATAGGAGGGGTAAAGGAGGGGTAAAGGAAGGGTATAGAAGGGGCAAAGGGGTGCACATGTTCATTTATCCTCCCTCCCCTCTGCTGTTCCCCTTCTACACGCCTTCACAGCTGGATCTGGTTAATATTTAAAGGCCATGACAGGACACAAGGCACACACACATGTTGGTACAATTGATCACACGCTGCAAGAAATATGATCAAAGCAAGAGAAACATTTTAGGATTATTTTAGACTATTTCCATAAATATACACCCTTCTACATTTGTCTAAACAGCTGCTTCATGCTTGGAAGTTGAAAGATCTGAAAGATTAAACATGTTATGTTTATGTGGGTGGTTCGGAGGGGATTTGACTTTAGGGTTTAATTTTATGCACCTCCCAAACACCCCACCCAGTTGGTCTTATTACCAAAAAATATTTTATTTTGTTTTGAATGTAAACAAATTGGCTGTGATGAAAATGCAATGGTAGTAATTGTTAATTAGTGTCCCAGTAAAAGTAAAATTCAGTGGCTGAGTGATTTTTGTAAGCCAAACCCCTCAATAAAGGAATCATGAATTATTTAGGACCATGAACCTGACTTGTTTATTACATTGCCTTTTGGCTATTTCATTTTTTCTTAACAGTAAAAGCCACACCCTAAAATCACAATGCTCCCTTTCTATAACCTTTCTGTGATTAAATGACTCTTGATGGCGCCCGCTGACACCCCAACAGTGATAATAGTTTTTAAAAGAACTCTCTGGTCTCTGGGCGCAGCTGCATACAGGCCTCCTATAGGGTCCACCTCTGACCTCGTCCAGTGAAGCAGGTAACAGGGCGACGATTGGGTCTTTGACAGCTGCGCAGCAGTCTTCTTGAACAAGTGAAGTGAGGCATCTGCTCGGATATGACCGGCTCCGCCCTCCTTTAGCACTAATGGAGCGAACACGGGGCATCATGCTGAGAATGCACCTCTTTGTGTGTCCCGGGTCGAACCAGGCTGGTCCCGGGCTAAAGCCTTCTTACAGCCTTGTAACACAAGTGCTTTCTTTTACATTTGAAATCTTGATTATTTTTTGGAGTTTCCGCTTGTCAAAATATCTTCTCATGGTAGCCTACAGCAAAATGGTTTCTACAGTTCAAATATGACATTTCCAAAAAGAAAATCATATTACACATCAAGTCAAAATATTGCGGATTGATAGCTCAATTGCAAAAAAAAGTAAGTACCTTGAGTAAGTAAATTAAAACCTGTCCAGTGCACTAAATACATCTAACCCAGACAAATCAAATGAAGTATTCCACACTCTCTCCGACTAAATTCAAACCCCATTATATTGTTCCTTTTTACTGACCCTTTTCCAAGCAACCAGGCGATGTTTTGTATCAGTCTGCCTCCTGGATTGAACCAGTGGACCAAGCTTTTCTATCTTATCTGATCTCGCTGTTCTAGGTGTGTCCGCCCCTCATCCATTTACAAGCCCCTTATATGTTCTTCCCTTTGGTGATTTTTGATTGCACTCCAAACAAGCCCCAGCATGTTTTTTATTGTTAATTCCCACTCCCCATTGCTCCTTCGTCCCCCCCCAAGGAGTCGGCATTTCTCCTGGTACATCCCGGGCTTGCATTAACACAGCTGCTAATACCCCAACTGTACTTTCCCTGCTCCATTCATCTGACTCTAATGGCATTTTGGAGAGGCAGGTTTAAGAGCGGATCACTGTAATTGGCCCCTTGTCTCCGGAGAACAACAAGCACTAAAGCAGGGCCCCAGGTTGATAGGAGGACATGTAGATGGAGGAGGAAAACTCACCTAATGATGCACTGATTGAAGCTGTGTGTGTGTGTGTGTGTGTGTGTGTGCCTGCGTGTGTGTGCATGTGTTTGTGTGTATACAGTGGAAGGGTAGGATTAGTGTCACAGCTGCCACCCTTTGTCAACCCTCCTCCTTCTACCCTCACCTCTTAGACTTTTCCTCCATTTTTTCATTTTCTTTGCAAGTGTTTTTTGTTTCAGACTTCCCACTCCTTTCCTAAACCAACAACTGTTCATCATCTCCTAAGAATCTCTCCCACTTGAGCTTGTTCTTCTCTGACAAAGCGAGCCAGGAAGCATCATGGCTCATTTAATCCTGCTGCTGTTACTGTAAACTGTGGTAATAAGCGCTTGTCTTTAATTGTTGCCTTATTTAGACCTATGCATGCACTGTAGTCGAAACATATAGAGCTGAACAGTTTTTTTCTATTAGAGAGATTAGAGATTATTGTTAATGGTTAAATGTGCAGCCATCCTATTGCTCACAGCATTTTGTTTTGTATTATGTTACATTAAGAAAAAAATTATAATATCTCACCTCAGAGCAACAGAGTTTAGTGCATCGCTCATTGATTTTGGAGAGATTTGTGATGTATTTCAGTCCCTTGTGATATTTTTTTCTTATTAGCATGCCATATTTTGTTTTGATATGGACATACTGCCTTGTGTGTTCCTGATTGGCTAATCACCCTGTCAATCACACCCATCTGAACTTGGGGAGATTCATTGGTGACCAGACTCACAACTTTGTAAAGTAAGGTGTTGTGTATTCTGTATCCTAACTAATGACTATTACACAGAAAACTTTTCTTTTTATATATATATATAATATTTAAAACATGGTCACTTTCATCTAAACTTAGGGTCTAAACTTTAGTCATACTAAAGACTAAAATTACCACTATGATGGACATAATGATTCAGACAATGCAGATTCTCCTATTGCAGAATTCATTTGGCAAGGATATTTGTTCATAATCTGTTGTTCATAAAATTGGCATAGCTTGCAAATCCTTACATTTTCAAGATTTTCCTATGAGTCGTGGCTAAATATCCACCAGTCCAGTGTTTCCCATTATCCTCTTGACATGTGAAGGCGACTGATAATTGCTACTTTGCTTCCTCCTTGCAAACTCCCTCATTGACCTTTCCCGACTCTTCAAGGTCATTCCTGAGTGTTTTGGCAATACTCCTGAACTCACTGCCAACCCTCTCACTTTCAGCTTGGTGTCACCACAGCTTGCCAAGTCCGCATCCTCTTTCTATTAGCGCCTTTGTCTTTTGTCTCCTGTGTAACATCTCAATCATAGCATGGCATAACAGCTCTTTGTGTGTGATAAAGGCAGTGTAAACATTCAGCAGGCTGCTCCACGTGGTGCCTCAGGGAGGAAAGACCAGGAGGGAAGTGGCTAGGACACACTCCAAGGGTACAGATGGAGAATGGTTAGACTCCTGGTAAGGGGTAGCTCTGCTTGGCTCGACATGACTGATAGCATCTTTATTGTGCAGTTATCCCCACATTATCGCCCAAGAATCATAAGAGCTGGACAGCTGAGCTCACTGCTTCTTTCTATTAGAGATTTAAGCTTTTCTGTATACTTTTACATTTATTGATTTAGTTAAAATCCTAGCTTGGATCTGGCATACAGTCTTAATTGAATTGTCACTGAATTTAATTGTCAGTGATTATATTTATTTCAATATTTTGTTGAAGGTGACATCACTCTCTGTATGTCACCAGTCCATCTGTGAGTCTGTCTTTATTTTGGACTACCATAACCACCACATGGCCATCCCAATAGCCAAATGGACATTTTTATTCTTATATGATTTTAGTGATTGGTGTCTGTTGAGGTGGGTGCTGTTCATGTCTGGTTTGGGTTCTTAGCTCCATGTCCCAGTCTGTTGGCTCAGTCTGACCACATGCTACTGGGTAATTTTTCTCCATTTTGACACATGGCCCTTGGCACCCCTCCCTCACCCTGCCCCGCCTCTTACTGCCTCTTCTCTTTTATGTTTCAGAGCTGGATCAGCAGGGCTCGTGGACCTGGCCGTGAGGAGATCACCACAGGAAGAAAAACAGGAGGGCCTTTTATTGTGAACGACACTGGTTAGCAGGGCAGTGTGAGTGCATCTGAGCAGGTGGGTCTTTGATGGGAGAGTGAGCAATGCCTCACACGCAGCGACAGCAGGTTGGCAGTAGGGGGCAGTGCTGGTCCCGCCTCCCCCTCTTTCTTCTCTTCCTCGCCCTCCGAGACCAGCCAATCAGAGCAGCCATACACATCCCCTCCACCTGTGAGTACGCCTTCATGTTGCACTATGAAGTTTAAACTTGCATTTGTTGTGTTAATTACACTGTAGATTCATCAAAGCACGTGTATAATAATCTTTCATCAGATTAATGAGAGTAAATGAGAGGTGTGAACACTTTCCTCTCTATGGGTTTGAATTGTTGTATTATGCTTGAAATGCCACACTGTCTGAGGCTTCTTTGGCCACTCTCATCTGCACTGTGTCTAATTACTTTGTAATTGATCCAATCATAGCCCATTGATTAGGGGCCCCATTGATCCGGCTTCCTGGGTGCAAACCAGACTCTGATTGGGAGTAATTCAATCAACAATTGAGTTATATAACAAAAAACCCAATGTGGTTTTGTCAAGTTTGCTCAAATTTCCCAACTCTTCCTTGGTGCAATCTGTGGGCTCAGGAGCAGAGCGCGTGGATGTGAAATATTGATCTAATCTCCTCTGCAGCTGTAGACCAGCCCACAAACCTCTGAGAGAATATTGTTTCCACGGCGCTTGTATTGTTCACTCTTCATCTTAGACTATTTGCTGTGAATCACCGTCCTTCACCACCCACACGCTTCTCTAAAGTGCACCAACAAACTGATCTCCTCTTGGCGCTGATGCAGACATGCTTAAATGGCCTGTTGTAAATGCTGATGAGAAGCTGTAAATCACACAATCTAATTCCCTAAAGAGCTGAGGTGACACAGAGGTAAAGAAGCCCAACAAATGAAGGAGCGATGGACGGAGGAGTGGGTCAAATATGGGAAAGGTCAAGGTGTCCCCTGCCTTTCAATTATTGACCTCGATCCCGGCAATGAGATGCATTGATCAGGATCGATACAGGAGATGCTTTAGAATAAGTGTCAAAGATTCAGCAGCATATCATAGTACAGAAGGTATAGTACAGGGCTCAACACACATGTATCAGACAGCATCCATTCATATTTCTATGTTGTGTTAACTCTGCAGAAATGGCACAGAAAAGTGGTTCTCGGAAATAAGATGCAATGCAGTTTAACAGGAGGACTGTTCAGGTATTGTCAGCACATCCTGTGTCAGAGCAGTGATGAGAGGAAGAACTAAAAGTGTCCCTCCTGCAGCATCACAGTAGTGTCCAAGGAGAACCAGAGGAACCTGAGCTCAAAAACGAAAACGTTTCAAACTGCTCAGTGTGTGCGCCAAGTGGCCACAACAATGGGCAGCCCCTCCATTGTCATGGGAGCAAAAAATAAATAAATACATAAATACAAATACATAAATTAGCATGCAAAACAGCTTCTGGAATTGTAGAAGATGAAACATTTTATTGTACACTTAAAAACACAAATTAAACTTCTTTAGAGTATATGATTTCTTCTTCAGACCTTGTAGGGTATCAGTTTGAGCACTCGACACTTCAGAGTCTAATCTAATGTATAACTAATATAGCCCAATATATGTCATTCAACTAATTCTAGTTTGCTGCCATGAAATTCAAAATGGCAATAGGCCAAATTTTTTTTTTCTATTAATTAAAGACTTAATTATTATACAAATGACTAACTATTATATAAAAAAATAAGATCAATGTTGTCCTTGCTTTTGGGTATACTTCTACCACAAGTTTTGAAGATAATGCAATGTCTTTTTTCCACTATAATTATTACCTAAACTGCATTTTTACTCCTGCTCTCCTCTTGTTTACTAAAACTCTTTCCCCTGTCTGACTTCTCTCTGGCTCCCGCTGTGGACTAACAGACCACATAAGTGATCGTAAGTGCTTTTACCCTAATTGACGTCAGTCAGTCTTAATGCAGGTTATTGTAAGCACTTTCATTATTTCAGAGAGGTTATTTTTCCATCCAACTCACAGTAATATTTGCCTATAATGAATCTGATGGTCCACTGCATTTCTGTGTTTATGACCTTATATGTTTGTTGTTCTTCAGTCTTTGTTTTTGCTGATGTATGTTTAGCCCTATTGTCTCCCAGTCCCAGTACATAAGTTCTACATTGCAGTAGGTAACAGCAAGAGACCTGTCAGATCAAAGAGATAGAAAAGTAAAGATAAATTAAGTTTTAAGCAACCATATCTCTCTTCTCCTCTGCTGCCAATAATGTAACCCTCCTACAGCCTCAAAACTTCAATTTGATCAAAATATTCTCTGCATCAGTGGGACCTCATTACATCTCTCTGCTCTCCTAGGCTCTGTGAATCTCTCCTTGTTTGTTTTAGCTTCCTGTCAGTGAGTGCCTGTAGTGCGAAGCATGTATTCTCACTCCATTGCATCCTCATCTATCTCCCCTCATCCCCTCATCACCTCTCTTACTCTAAACCCCGTCCGCCCTGAGTCCTCTTTTACCTATTTACCTTCAGGCTGTAAATCTATCCTTCTCATTTTCAATTCTGAGTCAAATCTGTACCAAGTGGTTTCAGATAATCCCACCTCAAACAGTAACACAAAATTAAAACATGGTTGCTATAGAGGAAAGTGGGACATTGAACATTTTAAGGATATTGCAAGTCCTAGGGCTGTAAGACATATCTCAATCAAATTCACAATACATTTCACAATTAGCAAAGATTGCAAAAATATTTCCTTTGCAAAAACAGGTTTTATTGGTACCTTTCAAGTGATGTCATTTGGGGGGGTAAAGCTAACTTGAGGCAATGCAGATTCTGAAGCTGTTATTCAAGATTCAAAATGGTGTCCTAATGTGGGCATTGTGTCACCATGGTAACACCCTGATGTTTAGATGTCTACAAACATTTTCTGAAGTACATGTGATTCTTGTATAGTCACATTCATATTCCTGTCTCCCTTCACATCCTCTATAGATGTGTTTAAAAATGTGCATTGTAAACCCAGCCCTACTATTAAACCATAACAGATATTTATTCGAAAATATTTCATCTCTAGATTCAGCTGGTTTTATGTATTCACACCACATACAGTTTATGACCCTGTCCTTGGTTTATTGCATTGGACAAAGACAAACAAATCTTTCTCGGTGGTCATTGCATTAACCCATTGAACAGTCCAGCTTTATTTCCCCAAGGCTAAAAGACACTCACTATCTCTCTCTTCTGTATATTATGCTGTATCAACTTCCTCTCAATCGTAAAAGGCTATTCTATTCTATTCTCTCATTTCAGCCCATTTTCTCCTGCCTGCTCTCTCACCTCAGTCTTTTACTCAGCCTACATTCTGAGCCTTCCTGTGGGACACATTTTAAGTGATATTGACTGACTGTTCCTTTTTGGTAATGGTTAAACTTGGGGCATGAGTGCTATCTGTAGCTTAGCGGCTAAAGCTGTATCATGTATATGCTTTTTTTTTTCTATGAGTGAAATGCACACTAATGGTCACACTAATGCACCAACACACCTGCTCTTTCTACATCTGCACAGTGAAAAAGCCTCCGACGATAACCACACAGCCTGAGTCCGTCACAGTTTTTAGTGTTGAAGATTTTGTGATGACCTGTGAAGCTTCAGGCAAGCCTGCACCCATGTACGTAACGTCACCCCCTCCTGCACACAAACTACACAATTTACGATGTGTCCAAATCTAAAGTGAATATATATATATATATATATATATATATATATATATATATATATATATATATATATATATATATATATATATATATATATATATATATATATATATACTGTATATATAAACTGTATATATATTGTAAAGGAGCATATCCACCCACTTTTCTTTTAGCATAACATACTGCGACCTTCACTCTCCTTGTCCAGCGGACAGCTACATATTAGTAAAACATGAAAGCGCAGTGTCCACAGCGGGAGACTCATTTTGATCGGGGAGAAATGCCATTATACCTAACAGCTAGATTTTATGGGTGTGTCAGCTATTTCTATTTATTTTTAAAAACTTAAAGAGTTACTGAATTTTGAGCTCAAGATATGAAATGTAATGGACTTACAGTGATGTATGATTTTTCCTCTCAAAATGGGTAAAATGTCTCATTCATTGTTGATTTTCTTTTTTCCATTGTCCAAACACAAGTTTATGAGGACGAGTGATTGCTGACTTTAAATTGTCCTTGAATGTGAAAGTGAATTGTGTCGGCTCTCAACGCCTCTTTGTCACTGCCCTGCAAGATATATACTGCCATTGTTACTCTTGACAACTGTGACTATAAGTAATTATAGTAGACAACATAAATAGTAACTTGCTTTGATGTAATTTTTTTGCATTTTATTGTAAATAGCAATTGTAATATTTGTTACCCTAAATGTGTATCTATAGAAGCATTGTGTGTGTATAAATTATATTTTCTAACCATTTTCTAACCATATTTATGTTGACATCTTTATGATTTGATGGCTTTATCTACTCTCTTGTAGTTTTCGGTGGACAAAGGATGGAGAGGAGTTTGATCCAGGTGTTGACCCAGAGCTAAAAGTGACAGAGAAAGCGGGTTCATTTGTTTTCTACACACTGAGTAACATCATGGACTTACTGAAGTCGTATCAAGGAAAATATGTCTGTCTGGCATCTAATGAGCTGGGAACAGCAGTTTCCAATGAGGCCATACTCAGCATTGACGGTAAGCAGTAATGCGTCAGACTCTCATAAAACGTACTTCATTTTCAAAAGTGGATCATAAAAGTTTAGCTCATTACAAATCCAATCATGCTTTCTTTTGAGTTATACTGAGTCTCTAGCCTTGAGAATGGATTTGCTTCCTTTGAAAACATCAGTGACATCAAACACTCTGTGATGTGTAAAACATTTGAACATGAGAGGTTTATTTAGGCTATCATGTTCACAGTTACAGCTTGTGAAAATGTCTCCCTGGTGTCAGTTAAAACACTGTAACACATATGTGGAGAATTTGGGAACTTAAAATTACATTAAAAAGCCTAGTGATTTTTTGGGAAAATAGTGACTTTCTGTATCTTATAATCTGCTTAGTAATAATAATGTGCTAATCTCAGTATGTATTCTTTTATGATACTTACATCATACAATATACTTCTGGCTAATGCACTTTTATTTACAGTAATACCTTTCTGACCACATAGATTGATTACATTCCCAGTTACCGTGGTAACCAATTCCTGCCTCACATCTTTCAATTATATTTCATGAGGTAAATTATTATTTATTCAAACTTAATGGGCCCATCACAAGGTTGTATGACTTGCATTACTGATTGCATTGCTTTTAAAGCACAGTGCACACACACATTTTCTCACATAGCTTTACAAGGGACACATTTCCAAGCAGATGGAGGCCCCTGCTGTGAGCTCAGAGGACTGCCACCTAGATCATAATTACATGCCATAATCAGCCTATACCTCCACATATACACAGTGGGCCCTTGGGCAAAAGTATAGAGCACCTCCGAGCATCCATCCACCTGTGACTGTGGTGCTCTCCTGGGGCAATCTGCATCCTGCACAGTTTCCCTGACAACCGTCTCCCCTAGAAACGCTCTTGAGTTGATGTCATGTGACGTGCTCTTCAGTGGCTCCTGTGGGGTTATCAACAATAGGCTGAGGGGAGGAGGGCATCGGGAGGGCATACTCATATGCGCTTCACAAAACATGTCACCATGGAAGACACCATGACACTTAAAATCTTGAAATTATATTGTATATTTTTGCTCTGCTTCAACAAGTAAAAAGTTCAAAGTCTATGGCATTTTATTAATAATGATACATGGAGTTAATATAATTGAATTGATATTGAAATTCAGGAGCAGGACAATGCCTCAACCTCCCTCTACTCCTCACCAGCAAACCACAACTTACTTTGACCACACCTCTATTTTCCCAGAAGTCTATTTGTAGCATAATTTCAGTTCATCTCTGTTAACTCCCTCCTCACCTCTTATCCCTGTCTCGCAGGCTGCACAAATGCCCACGCACGTGCATTTTATCCCCATCCCTTCTTCTTTTTCTCTTTTTCAGCCATCCTGAGCTAGATGGCTTCTCGTGTTCTACCCACAATAGGCAGAGCCTCTAATCCGTTTCCCCTCTTCTGCTCTATCCCTTTCCCCTCCCAATCCTTTCCTTCCCCCTTCCCCAACACCCAAATGTTTTTCCTCTTGTCATTGCATAGCCTACACGAGGCACCATGTACACTCACTATTCTCCTCGCATTCTGAAACATTATTACGATGCATTTGATCACTTAACCTGTCTCTGCACTTGCTCTCTACGCCATTTCGGTATTCAGCTGCCATTCTAGCTTGTGCCACTCAGCCACCCAACCCACGTATGCTCAAGCAGGTTATACAGTTACTCTCTGCTGTCCCAATACGACTCATGTTGCTCACTCTATCCCAGCTCACGTACCCATGCTAGTTCATGCTATTCTAACCCAAGCAAGCTCAAGAAGTCTCTACGTCCGCTCCCTGCTATTTCATATCCAGCACTTGTTGACTCTTGTCCCACACTCTATTATAGCTAGCACCACCTGTGCTACACCAAACCAGGCTAGCTCATGCAGTTTGATACATAATAATTCAAGCTGCCTTAAAACCACTGAACATTAATTAATTTTTCGGTCCTTGCCACCTCATGTCCGGCTAGGCCATGATAGCTTATGCTGCTCATGTTATCCATTACATGTTAGCTTAGCTGCCACTAATCACACATTCATGCTATCTAGTCTATCTAGCCCACGCTGGGTCCCCGAGCGACCTACATCAGGTCTCCATCCCTCTGTCCCGTCCTGCCTTCCGACCCATGTTGGGTCCTTCCCGGTCCGGCTCAGGTTCCGGTCTATCGTCACTCATCAAAGTCTTCCCCGACCTTAGAGTTCCTTCGTCTGAGGCCTACGGCCTTCGCACTACTATCAACTTCTCTGCATCACACTTTACTCGGTCTTTCTTCAAGAGTCTCCCCTTCCTGAGAAGGTCCAGCGAATCGCCCTTCATTTTAGCAACCTCTTGCCACAAGAGACAGCTCCTTGCGCTTCTCTGTCACCTCAACTACTTATTTGCATCATTCCCCAGGGCAAGCCCTTCCTTTTGTGATGAGAGGAGCTTGTACTAGACATAATTAAAATCCCAATAATGCCACACTAACTTAAGCTAAACTAAGGCTCACAGGTTTGTTAATTGATAGACACGTGATTTACAAAAGGGAGTTTCATTTATCAATATTTACCTATATTAATTTTTTCTGGTTGGATCAAATTTAAGAGCAGATTATAGGACGTTCAGCCTGAAAAGAACTGATGTTGTCATAAAACGACTGTGCAGTAACGTTAACCATAAAAATAACTTTAACCATAAAAAATATAATATATAAACAAAGCAAAACAAAGCAAAGCAGCAGCTCGTGCACAGGGCCACCGCTCCACCAGATGACGTGCCGAAGACCACCCTGAACCCTAAAACGAATGTCATATTTTATGCTTCACTATAGTGATCAGAAAACCCACCACACAACACACGCTATGCAATCCATGAGGCTTGACACTGAGCAGTTGAGGCAACCGACAGCGGAACCGACCAATCAGTGGACAGCGGTAAAAGTGGCGCTTGTAGCGAGAAAGATCAGATACACACAGGAGCTTTACATGACGAGCCAAAAAACAGATGGGCGCATTGGGACTCTAGGAGCGGTGGCACTGTAACAAAGCCAGAAGTTAAACTATAAACTTACAATCTGTGCTTAAGGAGCAATAGTTGTTTACCTGTGCACAACAGGGCGGCAACCTATCCTATACCTGAACCTATAAGTGCACAAGGTCAGAGGACAGGACACTAGGGGGAGAGCCCTTTTATAGCTCAGGTGCCACCTGGTGGCAGAACGCAGCAGGCATGCACTGCTACACTTTCATCGCAAAAGCTGCATCCGTCAAATCCCTTCATGATATGATACCGCTGAACAAAGCAGGTCCAACATGCGCCTACAGAAGCATTTCCTGGAATGGAATCTCTTCCTTATATGATGAATTTGCGTCAGCTTTCTACCCACGCAGCTCCCTCAGTTGCTTTCGGAGGGTTTTTACCAGGGAAGGTGGTGTTTCTACGTGGCCTCCGAGCTCCTCTCTCTCAGGCCAGCTCTTCTGCCTTTTTCGAACTCTACCCCATTGTTATTGCAGCCATTCTTTGGGGGCATGAGTGATCTAGTAGGAGCATCCTTATCCATTCCAACAGCGATGCTGTGGTCCACATCATCAAAAAGGGAAGATCTTGCTCCCCCACTATTGCTCAGTTCCTCCAAAAGCTTACCTAGTGGCCACTCAGAATCAGTTCGTCATTCACACCGCTCATATTCCAGGTCACTTAAACTCCATTGCTAATTCTCTCTCTTGACTTTCTGAGATTCAGAAGCTTGTCTCCACACTTGGACGACTAACCCGTTCCAGTTCCTCTATTTTCGGCCACTATCTTCAACTAAACGACCCCTCTTGTCTCCTCCTCACAGCGCCATCCTCACCAGCCTCACTCTGAGCTTGCTTTCTACCTACCTGACCGGGAGAAATAACTTCAAAGTTTTTCTCAATCTCCATCAGCTCCCATCATTTCTTTCAACATTTCTTTCCCTAATAAACCCTTACTTCAGATATCTTCTACTTTCACAATTGCACTCTTCCTCTCGCCGCCGTGGACCTAACCCTTGAACGTATGTTCTTCATAGCCTTCTTTGGCTTTCTCCGAATTTGCTCTATTGTCAAGCATTTTCTACCTGCCTGTCCATCCCTTCTGATTTCACCATACATTCCCTGGATTTGTTCATCTTCACTCTCTGCAGAAGTAAAACGGACCAGTTGGGAAACACTTTCCTTATCCACCTCTTTTGCCTTTACTCACCGTTAAGGCTTTACGAACCTTTCATAAAACATCTCGCTTTCTGTCTTGCCTCCAGTTCCTCAGACGATGATCCGCTCTTCCTCATGGAAACAGGCAAGATGGCTTCCAGATTCTGGTTCAGTAAACATTTCCAAGAAGTCCTACACTCTTCCGGCACATCTCCGCATTCATTCTCCATTCATTCTTTCCACATTGGAGCCACTACATCTGCTGCCAAGGCGGGTGTACCTGACCGGAAAATTCAGATCCTCAGGCCTCCAGCGCTTTCTCACCTACGTTCAGCTAAACCTCAACGACCTCCACCAAGCCATTCTCGTGCTCTTTTAAATCTTTTGAGGGTCCCGTTCCGACTGGGCCAGTCGACGATTGAGACAGAGCCCCCACCCTAAGTCTCAACCTAGCCATCTCTGCCTTGCCTCGTACATTTGCCAGTTAACTTCTTCTTCGCACAATGTTGTTGTTGGCATGGTCCTCGCTAGTAAAATGGAGTTAATATGATTAACTGAAATTCAGGAGCAGGATCAAGCCTCAACCACCCTTTACTCCTCACCAGCAAATCGCAGCTCACTTCCACCACACCTGTAATTTCCCAGAAGCCTATTAGTAGCAGCCTATCTCATCATTCCAGTTTGTCTTGGTTAACTTGACCCCACCCTCCAAACCCCTATTTCATTTGTCTTTCAGCCATAAGACAGCCATTTAAGCCTCGCCTCGTACATTTGCCAATAGACCTCTTCTTCACAGTGTTGTTGTTGGCCTGGTCCTTGCTAGTGAAATGAATTTTAGATGACACTTTTCAAAAAACTCAAAGATGCTTTACAAAGAACAGAAGAAAAATATGAACATAAAACATCTGTATACAAAATGTAGCAAATGTTGGTTAAAGTTTGTTCTGAAACACTCCTTATATGTGGAACACTTATTTAATAAACTGACTACAACTGGCTAATCTGAAACAGATTTTGGGTGAGATTGTTGGGATAGGGGTTGGGGGTAGAAGACTAGCCGGTGTTTGTGTTGACTCAATTTGACCTTTACATGTGTTTTCCTCAATGAATGTGGCTTTATTTTTCCTCTCATTTATGATAATACAGTATGGTATGTGGTATATGGTATGATAAAATGATAAACTGAATCTCTTAACTTTCTTTTCCCAGCTCCTCCAGCACAACAGAAAGAGAGTACAGTTAGTTTAAAAGCAGATGAAGGCAGCAGCTTTGTCCTGAAGTGCAACCCCCCACAGAGTGCTATGGAGCCTATCATTCACTGGATGGACCCGAGTGAGTACATTATCCCTGCAACACTCTGTCCATTACTACCATTACTCTCCACCATAAAGCACCTACTCAGCCTATACCTGCCTTTCCATCTGATGTCCACTTCTATCTCATCACATTTGCCTTCTAAAAATGTTGATCCAGTATATTTTCTTCCTTATGTCTTTCAGAGCTACATCACATCACCCTAAGTGAACGGGTCATGCATGGGACCGATGGCAACCTGTACTTTGCCCATTTGACTACAAGGGACAGCAGGAAAGACTACACATGCAATATCCAGTATTTGGCCACTCGCACCATTTTTACCAAGGAGCCCATCACACTGACAGTCACCTCCTGTGAGTTCAATGAGCAGCCAAATTCACACAGCATGAGTTTAAATCATATTGGAAGTAAAATGACAAGAGAACAACAAATGACATGCTTACTGAACTAAACTAATTTGAGTAATCATGACATTAAGTGTGAACTATGTAACTGAAAACTAAAACTATGTATTTGGACCACCTCCTGCGTGTCTCCATGGAGATATGAATGCTTTGCCTGGAATGTTACTGGTATAAAATTTTACTTACCTAATTTTCATTGATTCAACTCCGGGCTGAAGTAATTGTATTCTTATTGTGAGCAGACTCTAATCTCCACAGATATGACCTGTAAGTTTAATGAAATATTGTGGAACATTTCAGTCAAAGCAGTCTGCATATGTCGAAGCTTCCATCAAAAAAGTTACATAAAATCAACAAATGTGTCCAAAAGTTCACAAGTTGAGCTGGAGAATAGTTTTCTGTAATGCAGCTGAAACAACAATAAAAACAAACAGCTCTCTTAGGGTGTGCATTAAGTTTGTGATGTAGACAGTTTCATCCATCAAACTGAAGCGGGATCAATATACAGCCTGAATGAACAGATGGAAGATTGGCCAAAAGTTTAGGTGGTCACATGCTTTACTCTGTCTGAAGTAAGTGTAAATTCACTTTACATACAGAGGCAATCACTCAGCTGTAGTTTTAAAGACATACATGTTTGTCAAAGTTTTGAGCCAATATGCAAAGCAATGGCCAGGTCCAGTGCATAGCCCTCAAAGCCACAGGCCACTGGGGCTCCTGAGTCCAGTGGTAATGAGGAGAGGCTCACACTGAGATGTTGCTGCAGCATATGTGGCCCAGCGCGAGGTCAGAGGAAGAGCACATGTTAACATGAGCCCTCTGTGCACTGAGGATGTTTGCTGATGTGTGTTGCTCAGTGAAGGGAGGCAAAGCTTAAGTGATTACCAGGCTATAGTTACCTAAGCAGTGTAAGCAGTGATACAATCAAACCATTGCTTATGCATATGTATTGTATATTGTATCATAATGTACAAAATGGAGAAACAAGTCATCAGTAATAAGCTGAAATTTCTCTCTGATACAGTCAAGACAAAGACAGAGGTTAGGGTCATCTTTAAATCTGAGAAGGTTTTTACCATAGACTGTATAAAATAAGTGAACTAAGTGAGCGTGACGTCACCCATAGCGTTTAGCGCCGCTCAAATGAGGCTCGCGATGCTCACGGTTGCAGGGGCAAATCTGGAGCCAGGCTCTATTTTATGAACAGGGTTTTTTTGATGGACAAAATAGCGGAAAAAAATTCAGGATCATGTAGAGCAGGTTCATACGAACATTTTAAGACCAAAATGACGAGGCTCACCGCAACAGGTACAGAGAGAAGAGCGATCAGATCCCAATGTAAGTCAATGGGAAAAAGGGAGAGAAGGAGCTGGAACAGCCTCCTGGCACACTTCCTATTTTGCATGCGGCAACTAACGGGATAGCGTAGTCCACTCATACATATGGTCTATGGTTTTTACTCAGTGTATTCATGGGTTTCAGTTTCCTGTTTATGGAACAGTGTGGTAACTAATGTACCTAACATGATTATTTTCAGTCCAAAAAACAAACAAACATTTGACCAAGTGTTGTAATAAGTCTGGCCACAGGTCCAGAGAGTTTTCAGATAACAGCAGGATGTGACATTTTCATTTCTAGTACTTTATTAAGCAATTTTTTACATGTAAAATATCTCTCCACAGCCAACGCATTAGTTCGGAGCAGGAGGCCGCACATGATGAGGCCAACGGGAACTCACAGCTCGTATCTGGCCCTCAGAGGCCAGTTTCTGGTGCTGGAGTGCCTGGTCCAAGGATAGTGAGTGTCTATCCATCACATAACTCAGACCACTTCTCTCAATCAATCTATCCTTATCTATTTCCTCCCCATTTGCCATGCAACAATCTGCATCATTATGTTTTATTGGCCTAGTGCCAACTTTCTAATATATATCTTACAGTGCAGGTGTGTCGCTTACTGCTTTTAATCTGTTTTCCATCTTTAGTCCAACCCCTAAAGTCAAATGGCTGCGTAAGGATGGTGAGCTGTCCGAATCCCGCACCACAATAGAGATGTTTGACCGCCGCCTCCGCTTCACCAACATCTCAGAGAGTGACAATGGAGAATACCAGTGTATCGCTGAGAACACACAGGGAAAAGTAGTGCATACTTACATGGTCTCTGTGGAAGGTACATCACACTTTTGACCTTAATAATAATTCACCAGAGCTATAAAGGATTAGTTCAAATTGATTGTTTGTTGTAGCTGCGCCATACTGGGTAAAGGAGCCCCTGAGTCAGCTGTATGCACCGGGTGAAACTGTGAAACTGGACTGTCAGGCTGATGGCATTCCCACTCCAACTATCACCTGGACTATCAATGGGACTCCTCTGTCAGGTAGGCCAATTGAAGTTCCTTATATTTATGGACACAAACTCATGATAATGTTGGGTCTGAACTTTTTTATTTATGTATGTGTAAATCTTTACTATTAACCAGCCATTGATAAGGATCCCAGACGTGTCTCAGCTGGTGGATCTTTGACTCTTAAAGATGTCAACTTTGGAGACACTGCCATCTACCAGTGCCAAGCCTCCAACAACCATGGGAAGATTCTTATCAACACCAATGTCTATGTGATAGGTGTGTTTAATTTTATTTATTTTATTTTACCTATATACCTTTGCTTAATTATCCGTTAATTGTTATTTCAGAGCTGGCCCCACAAATCCTCACTAAAGACGGTGTTCCCTATGAGTTTGTGGAAGGTCAGAAGGCATTACTTGAATGTGACACCTTTGGATCTCCTAAACCTAAAGTCACTTGGTATGCCACTGTCAATTCTGCTCAATCCTTTGTTTTCTTGTTCATTGTGAATGCTTGTTGCCTGGCTGATTTTCCCTAACAAATGCAACAGAAGTGAAAATGCGTAGGTAGCTCTTGTTATGAATAAATTAACAACCAAATGCTGTTACATCTGGGCTGTGACTGTTGAAATGCGGCAGGTATCCAACACAGATTTGACATGATAATAAAAATAATCTGTGCCAGTTTAAATATACATCGACATTACATTAGCACAAATTAATTGTGTTGGATGCTTTTTTTTACAGGGAGAGTGACAGCACGTCTTCCCTGCTGTCAGATCCCAGAGTGAACTTGCTCACCAATGGGGGGCTTGAGATTCTGAACGTCACCCACGATGAAGAGGGATTCTACACCTGCTCTGTGGAGAATACCAACATGTCAGTCAGTGCGCAGTTGGAAATACTCAGTAAGTCACACACAAAAACATTGTTGGTGCATTGTTGTTTTGGGATTGATGGGAAGCCGCATGTGAGGTGATATATATATATATATATATATATATATATATATATATATATATATATATATATATATATATATATATATATATATATATATATATATATATATATATATATATATATATATATATATATATATATATATATATATATATATATATATAAAGGTGGATATGAGGCTGTGTTGATAAAAAAGTGTGGTATGCAAAGTATAATTCATGAATGAATACATATTTTAACATAGGTAATTCAGAAAGAAAAGGTGTAATAACAGAAAAAGGCAGTTTGGTGACACATCTAAAAATATATCTTTCCTGTCTTGTGTTAAAATCTTTCATTGGCCAGTTTTAGAGCGCATCGGATTTACAAACGGAAAGACAAAATATATCAGCAATCATATACTTGAAGGTCCGCCACCTGCTTTGACCATGGAGATGTTGCCTTGAATGATGCACAGTATAGCATTATATTATTATTATTATTATTATTATTATTATTATTATTATTATTATTATTATTATAGCAAGAAATAAATCCAGCATTGATTTCAATCTTGAAAAACATACATTCTTACTGTTAGCGGGGTCACCTCTTTCCAGATATGATCTGGAACTTGACTTGCCATCATCGCTTGCTTGTCTTAATTGAGATAGATAAGTTTAATGCAATAGTGTGGAACATTTCAAGCAAAGCAATAACATCTCTATGAAGACCTCTTCCAGAAATGTTACACAATGCATCCTTAATGGTTTTATTCCTCCTCCAGACAGGACAGTGGTGGTGTCTCCTCCACAGGACCTCAAAGTGCAGCCAGGACACTCAGCCACCTTCAGCTGTGTCTCCTCCGTGGACCCCAAACTCAGCCCCCCTTTTATTCAGTGGAGGAAGAACGAACAGAAGATATTTGGGTCACACAGTGATGACAGGTTAAACAAATTTTCAAAAGATTACTGCAGAAAGAGGATAGTGCTGATTTTAATGATTGTTTTGTTCCTCTTAGATATACTTTTGAGGGCTCAGATTTGATCATTTCTAATGTGCAACAAGTTGATGAAGGAGTTTACACTTGTCAGGTCATCACTGATTTGGATATGGCAGAAGCAAGTGGCACTCTCACTTTATATGGTTAGTCTAATAGTATTATTATTAAAATTCATTTGTAGGTAATTCTGTTTAATAACATTTTGTCCCTCTCAGATCGTCCAGACCCACCATCTCTCCTTCAGATTTCAAATGATAAAGAACTTACTGTGACTCTCACCTGGACCCCTGGAGATGAGCACAATAGTCCTGTCACAGGTGAGTTATGAAATTTATGTTATATGAAAACACAAATGTTACACCAATATTTTCTTTATCACTTATTGATGTCTGATTTTGCACCTTGTCAGAGTACATTGTTGAGTTTGAGGATCAAGAAGAGAAGGGCGAATGGGTGGAGCTGGTTAAAGTAGGAGGAAACAAGCAGAACGTCCTTCTGCCACTCTGGCCGTACATGTCTTATCGCTTCAGAGTTAGTGCTGTTAATGCAGTGGGCATAAGTGCACCCAGTAAACCCAGTGATGTCTATGTCACTGTAGCAAAAGGTTTGGACTATTGTAATTAACATGTTGATGATTTATTGTTAAGGAAATACTTTTGATGTAATGATTTATGTGGTCACAGTTCCAGATAATAACCCAGAAGATGTAAGAAGTGACTCTACAGACCCTGATACTTTGGTCATCACATGGGCGGTACAAGCTGCATAATACTCTTCTTATCAGTTACAAAGAGTTAATGTGTCACTAAAAAAATAACAGACCAATGTTCTAATTGCATAAAATATTTGTTAATGTCCAATTAAGTTGATAATGAACCATGAAATGCCAAAAAAGCTTTTAAAATAAAGCCTTTCTTGCAGAATTGAATATAACATTAAAATATATTGCTGTGTATTCTACTAAATGATTGCAGCTGTTTTCCTTACTGACTCTTAATGCGTCTTTGTTTTAGGAAATGGATAAGCGTGACTTTAACGGGCCTGACTTTAGGTACCGTGTGATGTGGAGACGAGTGTTGGGCAGTGGTCCCAACTGGAACACCAACTACACCACGTCCACTCTGCTCATTCTCCACGACATCGGTAACTTCTCTGCTTTTGAGATCAAGGTGCAGGCTGTGAACAAGGAGGGAGATGGGCCTGAACCAGACCCTATCATCGGATACTCAGGAGAAGACGGTAAAACAGCTTATCTTTATATGGTAGATGCTTACTGCTTATTTCCCCTTTGGATTCAGATCAATGGATTGGATCAGTTTAACAAGTAATCATTAAAAATAAGGCAAAATCAAGAAAATTGTTTGGTTGGTGATTTTTTTATTTTTTTTTGCTGTAGTAATGCCAAACTGTAATGCAATAAACCTATCTTAAAACTTTTTTTTAAAACTCAAATTGTGAGCATATAATTAATTTTCTATTTTATTCTATTCCAAGTCCCACTGGAGGCTCCTAAGGCAGTGGGCATTTCGCTGTTGAACAGCACAGCCATCAGAGTAACTTGGGCCCCGGTGGACAAAAACACAGTGAGAGGGCACCTGCTGGGATACAAGGTACAGTAAGCCCCTTCGGTTTGGGCCGTCCTCATATATAAAACAAAAGGCAGCCAGGCACAGACTTCACAGCTTTCACAGATTTCAAGGTTATGAAATATCTAACTTTTATTTTAGATCGTTGTTGTTCTGTTCATGTATAAAATAATAATCTCCAAGTACATGTCATACAGTATGTATGACAAGTGACTTCAGCAAAATATGTAGCACTTCACTACCTACCTACAACATAAATGTAACTATTCTTAGAGTTTTCCATGATCCTGTATGACTGTATTTTAATATGCAGTGTTTAACCCAGCAGAGTAATATGACTGAATCATTCATGTTGATTGATGAGACTTCTTTCATGATTAAAAATTAATTGAAGAAAAATGTATTTTAAATTAGGTCAAATGTTGTTTCCGCTGTGCCGGAGAAGTGATAATGACTCCAAATCTTTTTACATTTAATGAGGAAATATAGCTTTACATCCTTGAGTGATGGGAGATTTAATTTGATATACATAATTCAATAATAACAAAAAACTGTAATTATTTCTGTGTTTTTCCCCCAGATCCATTTGACCTGGAAGGGCTCAAGGGCTCACCACCATGGCCGCAGGTCCAGAGAGCCACAGACCACATGGGTGGTGGAGACCGGACCCAACGAAGAGAAAAAAGTGATCAATGACCTCAGGCCATACTCTCATTATGACCTGGCAGCCACTGTGTTCAACAGCAAGGGTGAGGGACCTCCCTCTGAGACCCTGCCCTTCAACACGAATGAGGGAGGTGAGGAGCGCCAACAGGCAAAATTTGGGGTCATTAAAATAAACATGGAAGGTGGATGAACTAGTAAATGCAATATCTGTGATACACAATTGATTACATTAAATATTGAATATAAATGCACCCAGTGTCTTTATTAAAATTTTTTGTTTAAACGTTAATTTGTCAGACAAGTTATGGTTTAGCTCTGCCTTCAGCTTAGTTGTTCAATTTGCCCTTCCTACAAGAAACTACATCTAAAATTGATCATGTATTGTTGTATTTGTTTTAGTCCCTGGGGCTCCAAAATCTTTAATACTGGACAGCCCTTCAGAAACAGAGATCACTCTCCGCTGGACCCCACCAGAGGAGCCAAATGGGGTACTGAAGGGATATCTTCTGCAATATCACCGGAGTAAGACCACCTTTATCAAAACTCTTAATTTTCTCATTTTTTTCTTTACCTATATAGACACAGTTGTAGAAATGTTTGTGAAGTGTGAATGCTACAAAATGTGTCTTGGCAGAATCAATAGCCTCTCAAAATATCAGTAGCATGGCCTGCTAATGATGCTCATCAGTCAGGCTGGTGTCAGTGAACAATAGGGTCTTTAATGATCTGCAGTTTGATTGAATGTCTTTGTGTCTGCTTTCTGGTCAGTTGTGAAGCCAGACGACAGCCCCATGCTGGTAGAGACCATCGATGACCCCACAGTGACCCACCTGACGCTGAAAAACCTGGATCGCCACAGCCACTACCGCTTCTACTTGAGGGGACGCACCTCTGCTGGAGACGGGGAGTCCATCAAGAAAGACGGGGCTACAACACTGGAAGGAGGTACTATGAATGATTGATTTTTTAAATATTATTTTTTGATTTAGGAATTTTCTTTATATTCCATAAACATACTAAAACTTTAATGAAATATTTATTTTGAGTACATGGGCTTACAACCTATATGGCAAAATTTTATTCTTTGTTAAAATATGTCATAAAAAGTGTTATGTTTATTGAATGTGGAATTTTGCAAGAAAATGTCTCATTGTTTCTGATAGTGACAAATCTCTTTTTAATAGCCCCTCCTGTAAACATCAGTGTATCTGTGGGAGAATCTACAGCCAACTTCAGCTGGGTGGCTAAGAAGAGACATCGCAATGTCAGCTTTCAGATTGAATACCTCAATAAAAATGGTACATCTAAACTAACATGCCTTACAAAGAATTGTGAACTTGACATGTAAACAAACAAAATGCTTGTTATTTCTGCAGAGGGGTCTGGTTGGAAAAAGGTGGAAAAGGTGGATTCTTCCCAGCCTTTTTACCAGCTCCGGGGCCTGACACCAGGCTCTCATTACCACATGCGCCTCTCCTACAACAACAGCACCTTCTGGGAAGACGACCTAGACACTGAGGGGATGGGTACAATGAGCACTTTGTTTATCCCTTTTACTTTCATCCTCTCTGCTCTCCTCTGGGCTCCCCACCACTAAATACAAAGTGCGCTTGCAGCAGCAGAGTGCCTTACAATACCCCATATCGGCTATGAAGCGCTTTCAAAGACTTGATGTAAAAAGAGAGCTGGGTTAGCTGCATGAAAAGGCTCCATTACTCTGTTTGTAGTTTCTAGTCTTATTGTTTCTGATGTTTGACTAGTGCAGAGCCAGTTCTGTGTGATGGTTTTGATCTGCTAACACTCTTTCCTTGATTGTGCATAATATCTATTTTCTGCTCAAAATGTCTTATTGTTGTTGTCTACAGCCATGATGGAGAGGCAGCCACATTTTCCAACCGAGGGCTGGTTTATTGGCCTTGTCAGCGCCATTGCCCTGCTGCTGCTGGTACTGCTGATTCTGTGCTTTATCAGGAGAAGCAAAGGAGGGAAGTACTCAGGTAAGTGCAGCTGAGCAAAGTAACTCATTGCAAATATTTGTGTTGCAGTAATTAAGTAGATTTTCTGGCAATTTCTCCTTTTTGATTGTGACGTGATTATAATCCAATTACTACTATACTGCTACTGCTACTTTCCTAGTTTCCAATTCTACTATTACCATTTATACAACTGTACTACTTCAACAAATACTACTCCCAATACTATCCTCCATAATACTACCCCTCTTAATGTAAGTGATTAAAGACTTTCTCATATATTGTATTCTGGTATGAGATATCCTGAAAATAATAATGTATAAGAATTGTAACTTATAACATACAATTTTGTTGATGCATTCAGAACTCTGTTGTCTGGCCTTGATACCACAGTACAGGCTCAGGAGCCAAGCTGTTACAAGAAAGTGCTGCAGTAAACACCATTATTCCTCGAGCAGACAGTAAAATAAGTCCACCCACTAAACCACAGTTTAAAATATTCATGATCCATATATTTAGTCACGCATCCATTTACATTTCGTAAAGTGAGTTCTCACTTTACTATGATAAAAAAACTATGCAGACATAATCAGACTTTGACAAGAAACTTTTGATGTTTGACAACATCCTGAACAAGTAAGAATTACCCTGTATCAAGATAATTAGGTATCTTGCATTTCATTGTGACAGTAGTAGAGAAATGTGGAGGGAAACACTGATCTTTCTAGATAGGATAACATTGTCACTTAGCGTTATCTGGCAGCGTGGCAGGCTCTCATTATCGATGTCTCAAACAGTGGTTCAGAGACTTATATAGCTGCGATCTCACTGATAATGAATTCGAATAATCCCTCTACTTCACAGTCAAAGATAAAGAGGAGGGACCGCTGGACTCTGAGGCAAGACCCATGAAAGACGAGACATTTGGAGAGTACAGGTTTGTTATCCCCTCACACACACATTATTAACAGTCATTATGCAAATCCTAACACTTCCCAAAGTCCCATAGCACAGTTTGGTTTAATCTTTTGTGTTGCTTTTGTTGTTCCTCTTCCTCTGCCTGCTCCTGCTATGCAGATCTCTAGAAAGGTATGCTGTGATGTGATTTGCAATTCATTCCAAACCTATTGATTTAATAGCCCTTGCAAATGCTTACTCACCATTTAAATGAAAATCATTAGATCTAACAACATGTTTCTCAAATTCAGACTTGGAACTATTCATCTTTCAAATATTGTCTTTATGTGTTTGTTTCAGTGAATCATCTGCCTCCTTCTAAGCCTTCTTCACCATCTTTTCTTCATCACCTAAATAACATTATGTCTTTCATTACCGTCTTTGGTCCTTCCTTGTACACATTCAAACCATCTCCGTCCGGCCTCTGTGACTCTCTGTGACTCTCTAAACATCCACCATGAGTTATCCCTCTGATGTGCACATTTCTAATCCATCCTCTTTTCAGCTCTACTTTTCTTCAGTGCCTCTTTTTCCTATATTGCTGGTTTAATCTCTCTTGTACTACATTTTCTCACTTAACATTGTGAGAACTTTCCATGGAAGCTAATACGGTTTGATGTGGAGGAACTGCATAATACTTACAACAATAATATACTAATACAGTAATATCCTATATAGTGATCTGGAGGAGAAACGTACAGCCAGCCAGCCCTCCTTATGCGAGGAGAGTAAACTGTGCAGTCAAGACAACTTGGACTTCAATGGCAGCAGCGCCATCACCACGGAGATGAACCTGGACGAATCTTTGGTGAGCCAGTTTAGCCGGCCCAGCGATGTACCAGGCACCAACCTCCAGACCAACAACGGCCTCAACAACGCAGTCACCTTTCTGGATTAGGCCCCTCCCCAAACCTAAACACAATGAACCATCAGACCAAAACATGTCAACACATATGTGCCCATACGTTTCCCTGCATTGGTGATTAACACACAATCAATTTAAACAATTACTCAGATGGCTGTACTCTGAGGGACTTTTTGACCAAAGGAGTGTCCAACGTAGCGGACAGTATGATTTACAAGCTTGACCTAAAGCCACTTGAGGATGCCGTTTGGCCCTCCTTGTCCTATCACGTCTTTTCATTGTCATCTGTCTCAAGCAGTTTGGTGGGTAAAAAGGAGGTTAATTTGAGGTAGAATTTGAACAGATGGCTCCAGTGTGTGGTCTTATAATAATGCAGTAAGCTGAATGTGGGGAAACAAACAGCAGACATAGCTGTAATTTTATGATTTTTATTTCTTTGTATTGTACGGAATAATTGTGTAAAATGCCATTTGTTTTTATTTATTTTGTATTGTATTATTGTTGAATTTTGATCAAATCTAATCATTGGAACACACATATTAATACCACGTTTCTTACTATATTGGATGCATACAGGGAACTTGCTGTGAAAACATTTAGTAGCTCCTGGTGTACATACTGCATTGACATGTATCTATTTAGCCATATGACAGTATTACATATATGTAAACATGCTCCCCATATGTTCCTGTGCCTGCTGAGTTTGCGTAGAGCACCAGATTGATGCCATTATACTCTCTTGCCTTCCCACCAGAAGTGTAATGGCGCTGTTGGAAACAATGATAATGTGTTAATTGTGTGGAGACCTGTGTGTAACTTTCTGTATGTCTCTGTCTGCATTGTATTAAATCACTATTGTCTTTAACACACAACCTTTCCATACCTGTCCATCTCAAAGGAACAGTACTTGTGTATTTTGGATACCAATGAGAGTGGCGTCCGCTCCCAGGTCATACTTTGAATCCTCCATTGATGCACGCTGCAGACAGGCTTTATGTGAGCTAAAGTTTGAATGTATTCTTGCTAGAGACACTGTATTTACACATACAAAAAAGTCCAGGAAGTCCAGTTTGGTTTGCCACTGAATGTAAATACACCCTTAAAAATGGTTTTGATGAATTTGATATGAAAAAAAGCGACTTTATTTCAAATGTTGCAAGTTCAGATGTTGCTTCTTTGTACTGATGCAATGAACATTTCCTTTTGACAAATCATTTGGCTCTTTTTAGCAAAAATAGTTCATAGTTAAAAACAAGAAAAAAGTTTAAAAGACACGCGCTACTATGTAAATGTTGAAATATTGAAAAAAATGTCATCATTAATGTCATTTAGTGATAGTCGTAGTTACATTACAAAGATTTCTACCTGCCCATAACAGCCACCTAGCAATGCATTGTGGTGCAGTGAATATCTGTGGAGATTTTGTCTGATGCAGTTGTGAGGTGAAGGGATGCAGCTAGTAGTTTGTGCACACCACAGGGAGTATATCACATTCAACCTTAATATCTCCTGATGCAGAAAGACCTGTCATTAGCTGAAATATTTGTGATGTCCTATGGTTGCTTGAATATTCCATATATGCTCCCTGGTGAGGTTGCACAAACACACTCAGGACATTTAAGCTTTTTAAAGTCTATTTTCATACAGGAGCAATGAATGCAAAATACGCCAATACTATTGACTATCTGCTGCTAAACATCTGTGTTTGTCAGTGTTCAGGCAAATGTTAGCTTTGAATGAGGGAGCAGTTAACACACAGATACTCACTGGCCTGCCACTCACCCTTTTGCTTTCATGTTTTTTAGGACAAATACGGGGGCTTTGCTTTTAAACCTGTGTTTTTTCCCTTTTTATAGTGAAAACTTAAAATGTAAGCGGGTTTTGTTGGAGCGCTTCTTCACAACTCAAAAGCTGTAGACCATTTTAAACAATGATGTCTGAGTGGGAAGGGAAATTGTTGGTGGGTGAGGGTTCAAGAGCTGCGTAAATGTCACTGCAGCGTGGACACGTGCTTGTTTGTGCTGTGTGGAATGCACTACCAGCACACTGATGGTATGTTATTGTGACAGACTGGGTGGACATTGGGGGTTATGTGACTGTAACTGCATTATGACTCAACCACTGTATCTGGACAAATGGCTGAAAATAAAGAAGATGGAACAATCTCGAGAAAAGAGTATTTTTTCTGTCATAGTCATTTTTTATTTGCATTTGAACATAGTGGCTTGTTCACAGGGCCAAACAAGTACAATATGTCTGTTATGTGAGATGAGATCAGCGAGAGCTTGTATTAAACTGGCGAAAGTAGTCCTTTGTTGGTTTGTTGATGTATACGATTTTGTTCAAATACTCCTGTCTAGGAACAGAAAAACAAAAGTAGCAATCAGATTAAAGTAAATATTGTAGCCTCGTTGGTAAAATAAGAGCCTCATTAGTCCATGCTTACTGTATCTGCTGCTCTTTTGCCAACTGCCTGTTATACAGGTCCATCTCTGCCCTCTTTTGTCTCCTTTGCTCTGCCACCCTCTCCTCCTCTTCCTCCTCAGCCTGAGAAGTCTTCAGAAGATGCAGGCCAAAAGATATATGCAAACTCCTCTCTTTGTCTTGTTGTTTCTAAAAACAGCAAGAAGCAAAAAGTGTGTGTGATCACATCACTCATACAATTTTTTATTAATTCGGCAAATATTTTGTGAAATAATGAAAAGAGGGTGGAAAAATGAGTAAATTGACTAAAAATGAATAAAGATGCTTTTCTTTTATCATGTTTGCCTCGAGCCCTGGTCTAGCACACCTTTGAAGGAGCCCTGATTGATAGTGTTTTTGCCCACTGCTTCAGAATGTGACTTGAATCCTTCCCAGGACCTCACCTGTTTTTCCGCACACTGCGCCTCTCTCTCCTTGTGGATGGCACTTAGCTGTGCGGGGCTCATCCCTTTCCACCTGTCAGCCAAGACCCCAGGCGGTCTGCCTCCTCCTGGCCTCTCTGCTGCCTCTGCACGCTCCATCATCATGTCAGACCTCACCGTGTGCCACATCTCTGCTAGATTCTCCCTCTCCTCTCGTGTGCGCTCTTCTCTCTTTCTTTCAGCCTGCTCTGTGGCCTGTGGGGAGCAAGAACCATAATATCATATTACTACTTCATACAGTATGTGGTTGAATCAAGTCAGCATATGTTGATTGCCCTCTGGAGGGATCCACTCAGTTACTCCTATTTGTCTGTGCAACAGGCATGCTATGTTGTTATTAGAAAACAACCACTGTCATAAAACAACACTACCTGGAGGATTTACAATGATACATCTCTATGGAGGCTTTACTGGAGAGTATTCTGGTGACTGAGAAGATTGGTAAATTGGGCCTTTTAGTCACACTTGGTCATGCATACATCAAAGCAGTTAAACCGTCTACTGTAGTGCAGTTTTGAACAAAACCACTCTGTCCCAGATGTGTGTGTCTGCATCACTTAACATTTTCAATTACTAATTTTAATTTAGAAATCCCTGCTGGAGCAGCTGGAACTCCCTCTGGACTCAGTGTGTTAAGTGTGTGTCCAAGTGTGTACCAGAGCATGGTTGTAGTTATCCAGGGCTTTGCGGGATGTTCTTCTGTACTCCTCCTCTAATGTGTGCATCTCTTCTTGCTTGTGGTCCTCATACATCAACCTCTGATCAGAGAGCGTGTCTGTAACACACATAAAGTGAGAGTTACCCACTGTTCAGACCTGCTATACTACTGCATAGGCTCGAGGTGACTTGCTCACACATAGCTGCACTTAGGGATAAGCATTCATCAACGCCACCTGGCACTAAGGGCTGTGCGTAGGAGTGTGTGATTGTTTGTGCACCAAAGCCTGAAGCATGTGTGTGATTTAGAGTTACTGCACTGTACAACATGTTAGCTCATAGTCACAATGTGTTTGTCTCTTCACCTCTGTGCTTCTTTGCCATTTGTCTCCGCTCATTGTCTTTCTTTTGTGCACTCAGATTTCTTTCTGTAATTTTCATTTGTTCTTTCCGGCTGTTTTTTGCTTCTTGGTCTTCTCCCTGTGAGGACAAAAATGACTAGATATAAACATTCTCCTTAGATAGCATCATTATGTATTTAAGATAATCTGCTTTTTGTTTCTGTTTATCAGCAAATGGCCTTGGGACTGAGCTGGGTGAAATGAAATTCATTCCACGATTTGAAATTTTAGTGGCCCTCTGATGGTTGCCAAGCATCTGTCTGGGTCATAAAGCATACCTCAAAGATTTGCATACTGGCAGGCCCAAGCTCACTCTGTGGAACCGAGAGCGTCAACGCCCCCATCCGGTCACTGTTGACATCTGCATCACGAGAGTCCTCCGCTCGCTGATCAGTGGACCAGAACTTGGTCAAATCTGAATGCAGTTCTGCACGCCGCTGTTTTTCACTGTTGTCTTGCTGCACAAGGGCTTCATCATGTTTCAGTCTGAGAAAATCTGACATGCACATAAAAAGTGTAAAATGGTCACGACTTCTTTTCCCCTAATTCAGGGGTTTGCTGAAATTATAGAAGTGACACGTGGGCTTCAAAAGTGCATTTGTGTTTACCATAAGCCTTGTCCCGTTGTCTCTCCAAGTGTTGCTGGTGTTTTCTATCCTGCACTTGCTGCTCCAGAGCCTGAAGGTCTAGGCCCATCACTCGGAGCCGAGTGTTGAAGATGCGCTCCTTTCGTGTAGATTCTACCGCTCTGCGCCTCTCCACAGCATTTTGTTTGGACTGGTCCACAGGCAAATCCACTTTGTGCATGATTAACGCTACAGCTTTTAGTCACCTAAATAAAAATAAGGCGATACGTTATAAATAGCTCTTTCTCAGCGTTTCGAACTCCGCAGAAAGAATGAATACATCTATGCCAGTTTAGCAAGCTATGCATATTATCAAATTATTTTAAGTATCATAAACAACACACATTAAAAGATTCTGCGCTACCTTCGGATGAAACACCAAGGCGTCCATCTACTTTGTGTACATTATTAGTTACTATGGTAACGGATATTAAACTTTTGTTTAGGATGTAAAAAGTGAGGGTCAGATGCAAAAATGTGACGCATGCTAGGATGTCAAGACACATGATATGACAAAAACAACTAAACTAAAACAATTTAATAACAACAAGAGCTCCGCCAAATACGCCCGTACTTTGAATTATTGTATATAGAATTAAGTTAGAATTTGTCAAACCTAGTTAAAGATGAATTGTTGGTGCAGTTTGGAAGTTTGACATTCCTAGGTGATACGGTTGTCGAGCTAGAGCGCGGACAAGGTAATGTGTAGTTGTCTTGTATTCTCTCTCTCCCGTTGCCTAGCAACCGCTGCAGCTGGGACTGTGTGTCACCTTTGAACTTTAAACTTCAAAGCTTTGAAGTGTCCACGGACGGACGGACGGACGGACGGACGGACAGCGCCATACCATAATACGTCCCGTTTTATCACGGTCGTATAAAAATGTCAAATAAAAAGATTAGATGATCTCGCGATAGACTACGAGATTACGCTGCTCGCGCGCACTACTCACTTCCGGAAGGTCTGTAAAATGGCGCATTGTTTTTGCAATGAACTGCCGCTCTTTCATCGCTTCTAAAAAATTCCAAACCAAACAAATCGAAATGCGGTTTGCATGATGGTTTTGCAAGTACACTTCGAAATATTGAATTGATAGATAGACTGATACAAAAGTGCATGCATCTTTTAGGGGAATCGGCGTTTTGAAGGCATCGGTAGTTAGCATTAGCTAGCAAAGAGATCAAAATTGATACACACCTTCTAGGGACCAGTTCATAGTCAATATGGGGTACTTAAAGCTTATAGAAATAGAGAATTTCAAATCATACAAGGGTAGGCAGATTATCGGGCCCTTCCACAAGTTCACAGCGATCATCGGACCCAATGGATCTGGTATGTTGTCAGAATTTACGTTTCATTATTAGCGGTGGCTATTGTTAAAAGCTACCACTGACTGTAAACAGTAGAACATGTTGTCTTGGCTTGAATTACTGCCGATGTTTTATATTATTGTGTTTTCTCATATACCTTTATGATAGTTGATATATATTTCTGTTATTGATACTATATATATTTTAATGTGGTTATTTATCCCAAATGAATGTTGTCTGCACATTTGTATGAATGGAATAAGAATAATTGATTTTCATTAACTGTATGATTTTTATTTATTTTATTTTATTTTTTTAAGGAAAATCCAATCTTATGGATGCCATCAGCTTTGTTTTGGCAGAGAAAACCAGTAATTTGCGAGTTAAAACCCTTAAAGATCTTATCCATGGAGCACCTGTTGGAAAACCAGCTGCTAACAGAGCTTTTGTCAGTATGGTGTATCAGGAGGATAATGGAGAGGAGCGCTCTTTTACACGAGTCATAATTGGTATGTGTTCTTTAATAAATAATGTTTTGTCCCATCGTGTCTATCTTTGCAAGTTTTTGTTTTAATAATGGGCACCATTCCTATGATCTGTTCACACATTGTGTTTTCTGATATTTGCAGGAGCTTCTTCTGAATACCGCATCAACAACAAAGTAGTTGGTCTGCCTGAATACAGTGAAGAGCTGGAAAAACTTGGCATCTTGATCAAAGCAAGAAATTTCCTTGTTTTTCAGGTAAGAGTTTTTCTCAAAACTCTATACTTTGCTCTTCCAATGCAGTAATAATAATAACAGTCACAACTTTCATTTGTTGTTCATCTACTCAGATGATAGCTTTGCATGTATTCTAATGAAAAGGTTTTACAGAAACATGTTCACCTTTTAAAAATGACAGCGCTTTTACATTCACCAACGTTATTTGTTTCTGCTCTGTTAGGGAGCTGTTGAATCCATTGCAATGAAAAACCCTAAGGAGCGAACAGCTTTGTTTGAGGAGATCTCTCGTTCTGGAGAACTAGCACAAGAATATGACCGGAGGAAGAAGGAAATGGTGAAAGCAGAGGAGGACACCCAATTTAATTATCATCGAAAGAAAAACATTGCTGCTGAGCGCAAAGAGGCCAAACAAGAAAAGGAAGAGGTATGTTTGTACATTCTATAATTAATTATTTAATGTTTTTCTTTTCTAATTTTGTTTAACCTAATTTAAAATCTCATATCTCACTGTGTTTCGCCAGGCTGAACGTTACCAACGCCTAAAAGATGAAGTAGCCAGGGCCAGTGTTCAGCTGCAACTTTTTAAATTGTATCACAATGAGACAGAAATTGAGAAACTCAACAAAGAACTTGGTCAGCGTAATAAGGAGATAGATAAGGACCGCAAACGAATGGACCATGTTGAGGAGGAGCTGAAGGAAAAGAAAAAAGAACTGGGCAGGCTGATGAGAGAGCAGCAGACTATTGAGAAAGAAATCAAGTAAGTTTTGTTTCACTAATGTTGAGTTGATGTTATCCAATTTTTACATTTAAAATTTTGCTCTCAGGGAGAAAGACTCTGAGTTGAACCAAAAGAGGCCACAGTACATTAAGGCTAAAGAAAACACATCACACAAAATCAAGAAGCTCGAAGCAGCCCGGAAATCACTACAAAATGCCCAGAAGATGTACAAAAAGCGTAAAGCAGATATGGACGAGCTGGACAAAGAGATGAGGGCAGTTGAACTGGCAAAGCAAGATTTTGAGGAGCGGATGGAGGAGGAAGCTCAGAGCCAGGGTCAAGATTTGACACTGGAGGAAAACCAGGTTTGATTTTTATTTATTAAGATCAAAACATATTAATGTACCTTTGATAATCCTTTACACTTTTGTTAACATTTTTGACATTGTAGGTTAAACAGTATCATCGTCTGAAAGAGGAGGCCAGTAAACGTGCAGCTACTTTGGCTCAGGAATTGGAAAAGTTTAATCGTGACCAAAAGGCAGACCAGGACCGCCTCGATCTAGAAGAGAGGAAGAAAGTGGAGACTGAGGTAAAAAATTAGAGATAGATTTGTAATCGTAAGTAAATTGTTAATTTAGACTAATTTACTTTTTTGTTTTCAAATTAAGGCCAAAATTAAACAGAAGATCCGTGAAATTGAAGAAAACCAAAAGCGTATTGAAAAACTGGAAGACTACATTACCACCAGCAGGTATTAATTTCTAATTCTGTGCCCAGAACTTTATTGTTGTCTTCATAATTTTCAGTTTTAAATTCATCCACCTGTGTTAATGTTTTTTAGGCAGTCTCTTGATGAGCAGAAACGCATGGAGGAGGAGCTAACTGAAGAGGTGGAGATGGCCAAGAGGAGGATTGATGAAATCAACATGGAGCTTAACCAGGTACTCAATATAAATTGAGTGGCACAAGTGGTTTGAAGATGATGCCATCTTTCCAGTGTGTTCATTAGACCCTTTTATGTTTGATTGCTGAACTCGTAGTAGGGAATTTCAAGTATGGATAACATACACTCAACAAAAATATAAACGCAACACTTTTGTTTTTGCTCCCATTTGTCATGAGATGGACTCAAAGATCTAAAATTCATTCCAGATACACAATATTACCATTTCTCTCAAACATTGTTCACAAATCTGTCTAAATGTGTGATAGTGAGCACTTTTGCTTTAACTTCTTAGGTTCCTTTCTAAGACAATGTAGCCAAGTGTATTTTTACCTTGTTGACATGTTTCGGCTGCTAGCTGCGAGCCATCTTCAGAACTGTCACTGTCACTTTTGCTTTGCTGAGATAATCCATCCCACCTCACAGGTGTGCCACATCAAGATGCTCATCAGACACCATGATTAGTGCATAGGTGTACCTTAGACTGTCCACAATAAAAGGCCACCCTGAAATGTGCAGTTGTTGCTTTATTGGGGGTCTGGGGACTCAGAACCAGTCAGTATCTGGTGTGACCACCATTTGCCTCATGCAGTGCAACACATCTTCTTCGCATAGAGTTTATCAGATTGTCAATTGTGGCCTGTGGAATGTAGGTCCACTCCTCTTCAATGGCTGTGCGAAGCTGCTGGATATTAGTGGGAACTGGTACACGCTGTCGTATACGCCGGTCAAGCACATCCCAAACATGCTCAATGGGTGACATGTCCGGTGAGTATGCTGGCCATGCAAGAACTGGGACATTTTCAGCTTCCAAGAATTGTGTACAGATCCTTGCAACATGGGGCCGTGCATTATCTTGCTGAAACATGAGGTGATGTTCATGGATGTATGGCACAACAATGGGCCTCAGGATCTCATCACGGTATCTCTGTGCATTCAAAATGCCATCAATAAAATGCACCTGTGTTCTTCGTCCATAACAGATGCCTGCCCATACCATAACCCCACCACCACCATGGGCCACTCGATCCACAACATTGACATCAGCAAAGCGCTCACCCACACGACGCCACACACGCTGTCTGCCATCTGCCCTGAACAATGTAAACCGAGATTCATCCATGAAGAGAACACCTCTCCAACATGCC
Source organism: Odontamblyopus lacepedii (assembly GCA_034769755.1). NCBI lineage: Eukaryota > Metazoa > Chordata > Actinopteri > Gobiiformes > Gobiidae > Odontamblyopus > Odontamblyopus lacepedii. The sequence continues at coordinate 25,715,009 of CM068345.1, read as the reverse complement.
AGACGCCATCGAATGTGGGCATTTGCCCACTCAAGTCTGTTACGGCGACGATCTGGAGTCAGGTTAAGACCCCGATGAGGACGACGAGCATGTAGTTGAGCTTCCCTGAGACGGTTTCTGACAGTTTGTGCAGAAATTCTTTGGTTATGCAAACCAATTGTTTCAGTAGCTGTCTGAGTAGCTGGTCTCAGACGATCTTGGAGGTGAACCTGCTGGATGTGGAGGTCCTGGGCTGGTGTGGTTACACGTGGTCTGCGGTTGTGAGGCCGGTTGGATGTACTGCCATATTCTCTGAAACGCCTTTGGAGACGGCTTATGGTGGAGAAATGAACATTCAATGCCCGAGCAACAGATCTGGTTGACATTCCTGCTGTCAGCATGCCAATTGCACGCTCCCTCAATGCTTGCGCCATCTGTGGCATTTTGCTGTGAGACAAAACTGCACATTTCAGAGTGGCCTTTTATTGTGGACAGTCTAAGGTACACCTGTGCACTAATCATGGTGTCTGATGAGCATCTTGATGTGGCACACCTGTGAGGTGGGATGGATTATCTCAGCAAAGCAAAAGTGCTCACTATCACACATTTAGACAGATTTGTGAACAATGTTTGAGAGAAATGGTAATATTGTGTATCTGGAATGAATTTTAGATCTTTGAGTCCATCTCATGACAAATGGGAGCAAAAACAAAAGTGTTGCGTTTATATTTTTGTTGCATGTAATAAGCTGTATTTGAAAGCATCTTGTGATGGCATCATAATCCATTTGTCAGATGCACCATATCAGTATATGAAAAGTTTGAATTGACACATTTTGCTGTAGGTAATGGAGCAGCTGGGAGATGCCAGGATTGATAGGCAAGAGAACAGTAGACAGCAACGTAAGGCTGAGATCATGGAAAGTATTAAAAGACTCTACCCTGGCTCTGTGGTAATTATTTATTCATGTTATAGTTGCTTTTCCAACTTTGTTATTATAGTTTGTTGACAAGAGAATGAACTGTTCTTTCCTTACTAGTACGGCCGTCTGATCGACTTGTGTCAACCAACTCAGAAGAAGTATCAGATTGCTGTGACCAAAGTGTTGGGAAAGAACATGGATGCCATCATTGTTGATTCTGAAAAAACTGGCAGAGATTGTATTCAGTACATCAAGGAGCAGAGAGGAGAGCCTGAAACCTTCCTCCCACTTGATTATCTTGAGGTAGTACTACTACATAATACTCCTTTTGATTGATTGATTGATTGATTGATTCCTTTATTGTCATTGAATGAGAAAACAAACAATGAAATTACGATCAACAACTCCCTTTGATGTACACAGACACAAAAATGGCTAAATAAAGTTGTATTTGTTAAAAGGTTAAGCCAACTGATGAGAAACTGAGAGAATTACGTGGAGCCAAGCTGGTGATTGATGTAATTCGCTATGAGCCGCCTCACATTAAGAAGGCCTTGCAGTATGCCTGCGGAAATGCTCTGGTCTGTGAGAATGTAGAAGATGCACGAAGAATTGCTTTTGGAGGGCCCTACAGACATAAGGTGTGCATCTAAGAATGGTTTTAAATTGGTTGAAGCTTTGTGGGTTTGTATTTATTGGTCTTAATCTTTTTTCTTTAGACTGTAGCCCTGGATGGTACTCTCTTCCAAAAGTCGGGTGTCATCTCTGGAGGAGCCAGCGATCTGAAGGCAAAGGCGCGCCGTTGGGACGAGAAGGCAGTGGATAAGCTGAAAGAGAAGAAGGAAAAATTGACTGATGAGCTGAAGGTACATGTGAAAGTTATATTAGCAGTCCTTCTCTGATAATCTTTATCTCAACAGTTTTTAATAATCACCATGTTCTTTTTATAGGAACAAATGAAAGCTAAGAGGAAAGAGGCTGAGCTGCGTCAGGTTCAGTCTCAGGCCCATGGTTTACAAATGAGACTCAAATACTCCCAGAGCGACTTGGAGCAGACCAAAACCCGCCATCTGTCACTCAACATGCAGGTAAATGAGAAACACAAACAATGTTATCCAAGTCAAAAAGGGCAAACTTGAGATGTCTGCCTCAGCAGATGCCACCGCATTGGCATTTGGTGTGTGGCATATGGTAAGGCTTTTAAATAATAGAATCTTTAGGAGAGGTTCAGTTTTTTTATTTGAGAATGATCCATGCACAGGAGCTTCAAAAGGACATGTATACTAGTATATTCATCCAAGCAGTACTGCCTGTTAAAATTCAACAGTATTTTTTAGGCTATTATGGTCTTCTATGTCAGTGCGTGCAGAACTGAAAGAACTTGTGTTTTTTGCAGGAAAAATCTAAGCTTGAGAGTGAGCTGGCAAATTTTGGTCCTCGAATTAATGACATTAAAAGGATCATCCAATCACGTGAAAGAGAGATCACTGACCTGAGGGATCGGATGAATCTGGTGAGATTACCAAAACTGTAATCTCTCGTTTTATAAAAATCCATACATATTATTACCAACATTTTGTACTGTAGGTAGAGGATGAGGTGTTTGTGGAGTTCTGTAAGGAGATTGGAGTGAGAAACATAAGAGAGTTTGAAGAGGAGAAGGTCAAGAGACAAAATGAAATAGCAAAGAAGCGGTGAGTGTCAGTTCTAATGAGTATTACATTATACTGTCCATGGCCTGATGGATTAAATTTATCTTCGTCAGCCTTGAGTTTGAGACTCAGAAAACTCGTCTGGGGATCCAGTTGGACTATGAGAAAAACCAGCTGAAGGAAGACCAAGAGAAAGTAATGATGTGGGAGCAAACTGTTAAAAAGGATGAGAATGAAATTGAACGACTGAAAAAGGTAACAGTAACAGTTATTAACACAAAAATATTTATATTTTGACTAAAGTTTGAGTCAAACTTATTTTTTTCTGTAGGAGGAGCATAGACACATGAAAATCATTGATGAAACCATGGCCCAGCTGCAGGATCTGAAAAACCAGCATCTTACTAAGAAATCTGAAGTGAATGATAAAAACCATGAAATGGAGGAGATTCGCAAAAAACTGGGTGGCGCCAACAAGTGAGTGCTTTCAAATAAAGATGACTCAAAGTCTCTTGTTCTCATGTTGGTCATTGTCCTATTATGTGTTTATGCCAGAGAGTTGACTCAGCTTCAAAAAGAGGTGACTGCTATTGAGACCAAACTGGAGCAGAAGCGCAGTGACCGTCACAACTTGTTACAAGCCTGTAAAATGCAGGACATCAGGCTGCCGCTTCGTTCGGGGACAATGGATGATATCAGTCAGGGAGAGGTACAGACACTATAGAAACCTCTTCATAAAATGATTCCAGTCCCATGGTTGAAACTGTATAAAAGACACTGCCTTCCTTTGTTCTCTTGTAGGGCAGTTCTCAGAATGAGGAGTCCAGCAGTCAGAGGATGTCAAGCAGCGTTTCAGCTAAAGAGGCTTTAATTGAAATAGATTACAGCCACCTGTCTGAAGACCTCAAAGTATGCTTCTGTTACTCAAGATTGGCCCAAACCACCTCATCCCAAATTCAATTGTCTTTTATTAATCTCATCTTTGCATTCTCTTGTCACAGGACGCTCTTTCTGAGGAAGAAATCAAAGCGGAGACAAACACACTTCAACAGCGTTTGAATGAGCAGCAGAGCATCCTTCAGAGGATCAGTGCTCCTAACATGAAAGCCATGGAGAAACTGGAGAGTGTGAGAGACAAGTTCCAAGAAACCAGTGATGGTGAGGACTGTAAACATTATGAATATGGAATACATACATTTTAGTTTAGTGTGAAATATTAATACATTTGTGTTTTCGTCTTTAGAATTTGAGGCAGCTCGCAAAAGGGCCAAGAAAGCCAAACAAGCTTTTGAGCAGATCAAGAAGGAGCGGTTTGATCGTTTTAATACTTGTTTTGAATCTGTGGCCACTAACATCGATGAGATCTACAAGTCCCTCTCGCGCAACAGCAGTGCTCAGGTATGCCCTTAAAACTAGGTAATTGAAATGCATGCTAAATCTTTACAGATGTTAACTTTTAATCTTTAATCCTTATTTTTCATAGGCTTTTCTTGGCCCAGAGAACCCTGAAGAACCCTATTTAGATGGCATCAATTACAACTGTGTAGCTCCAGGAAAGCGATTCAGACCTATGGATAATCTGTCTGGAGGAGAGAAGACTGTTGCTGCTCTGGCCCTGCTGTTTGCCATTCATAGGTAAATTACAATGAACACCCACTAAAAGATAGAATTGCTATTATTATTTCTGTATTGGTTAGACATTTTCCTTAATGTCTACAGCTATAAACCTGCACCATTCTTTGTTCTGGATGAGATTGATGCAGCTTTGGACAACACAAATATTGGAAAGGTAAGATGACTTTTGCCATTTCTGTGTCATAAATGGTTCTAAGATTATTTACTCCTGTCTAGGTGGCTAATTACATCAAAGATCAGTCGGTACAAAACTTCCAAGCTATTGTCATTTCTTTGAAGGAAGAATTTTACACCAAGGCCGATTCATTGATTGGAGTTTACCCAGAGGTTTGCGTTCTAATCATTTCAATAGATATAAACAATAACACAGCCTAACAAATTCTGTGTATGTTCTTATATCTGCAGCAAGGAGATTGTGTTATCAGCAAAGTGTTGACATTTGACCTCTCCCAGTATCCAGATGCCAACCCAAATCCAAATGAATAGGACAAGCACTCCTAACACGGCATCTCTGCAGTTATTATATATATCTTTTGTATTTCCCATGTACACATCATGTAGCTTTAAATGTATTATGTTACTTTGTTTTAATGTTTTTCAATATGCTCAAATAGTGAGTTTTTAGTTATTGGGAGGGATTTCTCATAGGCAGGACAATGTACAAAATACCAGTCTGTTCCTTATTGATTGGCTAAATGAGTTTAATTATGTGAAACAATAAACCAAGCTTTTAACTGTCATCATTTGTAGTCAAAATGTACTGCTAGGCTAATCTTTTTATACTGTTTAAGGTCCATTGTCGATAATGTGATTTTAGCCCCTGCTTATTGAGTTGCTGAAATGTTTGTGTTTGTGTGCTGTCTTTTTAAGAGTAATTAGGAAACTACTATTACAGTATCAACAATACCATGAGAAACTGTAAGGATCATGAAACCACAAAACTGTTTTGTTTTTTTATTGGTCTCACTTGAAATATTCTATTATGTGTTCTCTAAAACAATTTGGTTTATCTAAAAAATTCTGACGACCTGTTTTCTCGATTACTTCAATAAATGAAAAGGTTAATAATTTAATTGCCTTTATTTGTAGAGTTTACACTGCTGTATGTTACTGTATGTGTCTCTAAAAGACAAGTCTGTGCTCTTCAACACTATTTTTAGCTGGTTTCAGTTTTCACACCATAACTTCAACAGTACGTCATTCACGCTCTGACATTTTCCTACTCTTAACTCCATACCCCCATGAATAACAGTATCTTTTCACCTATGATTTCTAACTCGAGTACTGAAAATGGTAAATTCCATATTTTAGATTTGTTCACCAAGCCTTGTCCAGAATAAAGCACAGCCAAACTAATAGTATGTTAAACATTTACAATGTTTGGATCAAGGCACCAGGGCAGAAAAGTGCAGTGTTGTGTGTGTGCACACAATAATGAATATAGATAATGCTTCAGTCCACGCTACTCCAGGTACAAGGACATTTTACATGGGCTATTTTCTGTACACAAAATTATGGACCACAAAGTGGTGTAACAATGAAATCATAAAGCTACTTTTAAAATAAAATGAAAATGTGTCCCTGTTAAAAAGACTGTCTTCTTCTGACAGTTCAAACCACAAATAGTGATGAGCTGAAAGAAACTGTAAAAACAAAACCTACCAGGAGACTTAAACATCTCTTAGTCTCTTATTGATTAAACAGCACCAGAACCAAATCACCTGTCTAAAGACCGATGTATGGTTGGCCTGGATGTGTGATGACAGTGAACTACAGTGCAGTCTTAAGCTGCAGGTTTTCACTTAAGTCACAGTGAGTCCTGTCTGAACTCTGATGTCTCAGGACATGTGGCTCATGTGGATGATCCATTAGTCAAAGGAATGGTTTACCTCACACACTTCAGAGAATGGTCAGTAAATAAATTAATTTAGTTATTTTTAAACTATAACCATACAGTCCAGTATAAGATGTTCTTTTTGTAAAATCATTATTCATTTTGTTGATGGATCTGCTGACCACAGTGAAACCAACCAGCCATAATGAGTGAAGTGCGGTGAGGTTGAGCCAACTGTGTGTGTAAAAGAAGCATTTTTCAAGACAAAGTCTAAACATGAGAGTCTGCTTCGTCCTGCTCCTCCCGGGATAGTGAGGGGATCATGGGCACAGGACGTCTTTTCCTCCGCACAGATGGTTCGGGGCGGCTGGTCTGTGTTGCAGCAGAAGGGGCCGAAGGGGGTACGGGGATCGGACGTCTCTTTCTGTTAGAGGCCTGAGAGCTGGAGCGCTCTTTGAGGAGGCTCTGAGCAGTGCCCTCTATCTCAGACACAGGCAGGTGCATCGCCTCAGCCAACTCCCTCTTAGCGACAGACACAAAATGAGGGTCCTCTGCCAGAGACGCCACACCACCTTTGAACAGGGCCTGGAATCAAAATAAATACAACACAGACATTAAAATAATAATAATAATGTTACTGTTTTTAAATTGCTTAATATGAATATTTACACTGGTAACTTAACAAATTAACAACATTTATATAAAACGAAAGGCAAAATGGGCTTGTTTTGTCCCCTGATAATAAATGCCACAGCCAGCAGCTGATTAATGTGCAGATTAAGCCATGGAAAAGACAACAGTACACAGGAAACATCACAGAGCCGATAATACAATCATATGACACAGTCTGCAGTAATTAGTGTCACAACAGTGTACCTCCTGGACAAGCTGGTCAGCTGCAGACAGAGAGAGCTGGCTCTGACTGTCACCGTAGTGTGGGTCATATGGAAACTAAAGATAGAAGAATCCACTATGTAAATAACTCAATTATCTTTCTGAAATAATCCAGTTAGACAATGCTATTTTAGTACCTGTGTTTTGTCTGTTCTCACTGAGAAGTTCCAAGAATGTCTACTGTCTGTTGAAAAGAGAAAGAAAAATATTATTAGTTGTCAAACACCATATTACTGCAAAACAATTTTTCACAAACCTAGTTCTGAATCCTCTAGAGTATTGTAAAACTCTGCAGGGCTTCCTTCTCTTTCAAATGAGAAACTAAAACAAAGAACATCACCAGTTAGATATATTTAACTGGGCACAAGTGATTCTGAAATATTCATATCTCACTCAAATGCATTGTTGTTAGTGTTGCTCCTTGGTGGGGCTGTGGGGAAAAACTCTGTGTTGGAGTTTGGAGGAGAGTCGGGCTGACTCTCGGAGAACTGCAGAGGACGCTGGGCGGTCATTTGTTGGTTTGTTTGAGCATTGGCCGGTTCAGAAGAGAAAGAGGTGACACGGTTTCCAAACAAGCCATGGGAACGCTGCCAACAAAACATACAGGGGTTTACCTCACCTGCTTGTCTCCATGGGAATGTTAAGGCAAGCCAGTGGCAGACCATTCATAACACATGTAGAGACTTACTAGGAAAATGGCCTCCTCTCCAGCCTCCTCCATCGCTCGGTCCATCTCCTCTTCGTTCTGCAGGTCTCCTGAAATCGCCCGATGCATCTCTGGAGCAGCCTCTTCCTCAATACTCCTCAGACCAGCCTGAAAAAACCCAACAGCATTGACAATACAAGAAAACCTTTTTAGATTTTAAAAGTGTCGTACTTCACTTTATTATTAATTTCCTATTTACTGATTTGTAGGTTACACTGTATAAAGACACACACCTGAATCTCTGGGCCTGATGCACTCTTCTTGGTTGGTCTGTAGCCATAGTATTCCTCTTGGCGCTTCATGAATTTGCGGAAATGATCTTGGAGCAGGAATGTGGCATAGAATTTGCCCACAGTCACCTCATCATCTATAAACACAGAACAAGACCATATCAGACAGCTGCTACCATAGATTTCTATCATATCCTACTGATGAGCCTGCTGATGACCCACCTCCTATAGGGGGGATGACCTGATCCAACAGCTTCATACTGGTGCGCTTCCAGATTTTCTTAATAATGGCTCTGAGCTCCTCGTTAGCCTGCTCAAAGTTGCCTGTTTAGAAAAAAGTCTGTAATTAGAACTACTGATAAAGAAGGTCAAGAAACACCATGCCCTACCTTCAGTTTTGATCTTGAGTGCAGTCCTGACCAGAGCGAACAGTGTTGCATTGAATGTGACTGTACCATCGCTGTTCAGAGGCATGTTCATTCCAACCAAGCGCTGCAGAAGAAAAAAGAGGTTAACATCACTGATGACAGCTAAAACACAAGTACATGCTATCTACACGGTACCTTGCAGGCTGCTCGATGAGGACAGAACTTGCCAAATCCAAGAGGAGGCTGGATGCGGCGCAGTAAAGTGACCACATCCAGATGCTTAATTCTCCCTCTGTTTAGACAATATGGTTCATATTTTACAATATATTCACTCTATATTGTAACATGGCCTTTGTTTTTACTAATATGGAGAAAGTGTAGGACTTCAAGCAGGGCTGGTTATCATGTGACCTACCAAAGACACTCAGACTGAGCAAACCTGGTATAAATACTGGAGCAGTGACATGTGCCTGGTTAATTTTAAGAATATTAAGTGTTTTAGGTTATTCTTATTTTTTATGTTTCACATGTTTTTGTGATTAGATATTGTAACATAAATTTATTTTAAAATATGTCTTACGTTGCCTCTGGGTCATATTCAGCCCAGATCTTTTTGAATTCATCCAAATGGTGTGGACCAAGAAGAGACCAGTCACGGGTCAGATAGTCAAAGTTGTCCATGATAACAGCCACAAAGAGGTTAAGAATCTACAAAAAGAAAAACATTTAACAAATACAATCCAGCCATATACTAAATAAACTGGACTTGGTAAAGTGTGCTAAAGCTGCTCACCAGGAAGGCACAGAGACAGTAGAAGCTCAGGAAGTAGATGACTGCAAAACCAGATCCACATGTGTACTCCTCCCCAGGAAGGTAGTCTGATTTTGGATCACACTTTTTCCCATACATAGACGCCATCATGACCTCCTGCCACTGCTCTCCAGTTGCACATCTGAATTATACACACAACATCAGACCTGATCTTGATCCAACACACAACAGCAGAGCTGAACCTACAAACTACAACCAGGACTTTAAAGACTCACCGGAACAACATTAGCACTGCTTGTGGGAATGTCTGGAAGTTATTGTTGCGGTTAATTTCGGTGCCATCAACTAAGGCTATTTTACCAAATATCTGAAACAAATGAGGGGTCAACTAAGCTGATCAACTGAGACAAAGATGAAAACTGTATGTGAGAGAGTTTACCTGCATACCAATGACAGCATAGATAAAGAATAGCATAACAATAAGCAGAGCCACATGGGGTAGAGCCTATGGACAATAAACATGGTAAACTATTTGGCAATGGCAACTGTAGTGCTGAGAAATAAGGGGCTTTAATAGAAACCTGGAAAGATTTGATAAAGGTCCATAGCAGATTACGGATGCCCTCTGAGCGGTTCAACAGTTTGACCAGACGCATAACACGGAAAAGTCTGAAGAATGTGATGGAAACAGAAGCATTTTCTGATGCCTGGAGAGAGAACAGTTGAATTAGTAAATTTAGAAACAGTCATTTATTTTGCATATTAACAGAATCAGGCTTACCGCAATTGCCTGCATTGGGTTTGTTTCCTGTATAAAGAAGACAATGTCAATGACAGTGTTCAGCAAAAAATACCAAAAAACCCCACCATTCATTATTTAATAAAAGTAAGTATTAAAGCATCTATTTTCAAGTTCAGATTCTCAAGGCCTATTTCCTGCAACTATTTATAACTCATCATGCCAGAGATTAGCACAAAAATAATAATAAAGCTGCATTCATTACAAGCTTAAGAAATGCTTTTTTATAATTTGTTTAATTTGTTTTTTTAAATCCCAAGATAGCATTCAAAACTATACAAGCAATACTGATACAAATTAAAGAGAGATTACTACTACTACTACTACTACTACTACTACTACTACAACTAAATTAAACACCTGTTTTGGTTTGGTCAGTAGAAAAGCCCTTAGATCCACACATGCTTCAGTTAGGTTTAGTAGTGCACAGTTTTGTTCACAAGGCTCATGCAGCAGTGCAGATATTTACAGGACAACCATGGAGACAGTACAGGCCTCCACTGGCAGCCAGGGCAGTCTGTGGGGGACACAGTGAGATGGGGAGATGAGGAAATGACCAGGACAGAGCAATACAGAAGAGGTGTTCAATGAGAGAAAAGCTGCGTGGGCGTTTTTGTGCAATGGCAGTGCAGAAATGTAGAGAAAGAATAAAATCGTGCTTAACAAAATAAGTGTATAACAGCAAAAAAGTGATATTAAATTAAAATTCAAGTTCCACTGGAACACATCTCATAGTGAAAATATTATGTATAGCGTTATTTCTTATCATAAATAGAAGTCCTTCTTTGTATTTGAGCTTAATGGGATCACCAAATCATGTCCATTTTATACCTGGATTGAAATTCTGTTCATATTTTATACTGAGAGCTTTACATTAGGTTTGCCCAAAAATATATATTACACAAAACTGAACTGTTCTTGAATAGTTTTCAAATGGTCTAGTAGTACAAGACCACATGCCAATATTAAGTTTGTTATGTACGTTGTGGTACAAAAATCAGTATCAAGTATCAAGTATGTTCCTTACTGTTTAAATTGAGTTTGAAATATTTGTCAACACCTTGTGCTTATACAACAGAATCAGTAGAAAAATCACTTGGTAATTTGCATATATAGATGAACTTTATTTTATACTCACGTCCACTTCACTTAGGATCACATCAACCACGCTACCAATGACTATAATGAAGTCAAAAACATTCCAAGGATCTCCAAAGTAGCCCTGTGTACAAATAATATACATAGTGAATGGTGTGAGAGAAGAGGGGCTGTCTTATTGTAATGTTGAAGCAGTACTTACTCTCGCTTTGAAGGCCATGAGTTTTAGGATCATCTCCACCGTGAAGAGCACAGTGAAGATCAAGTTCAGAGTGTCGGACAGTTTGGTCACATGGTCTGACTGGTTACAGTGCTACAAGAGGAATATTCAAACAGTCTCAAAACAAGCCATACATTTTGGCTGTATATTAAAACATTTGTTTTCTTTACATAAATACCTGCATTCCGAGGCACAGTGTGTTGAGCATAATCAGGAAGAACATAAGATACTCAAAGTAGCAAGAAGTGACTATGTACCAGACCCTGTACTGATACGGGTTTTTGGGGATATAACATCTCAGAGGGCGAGCTTTCAGGGCGTACTGGACACACTGACGCTGGGGGGAAGAAGAGTCAAAATACTAATATTTTAAAGACACATTTGAATAATCCATATAGATCCCACATTACAACTATACGATACAACTAAATCGTAATAAACCATATAGAAGTCACTGATAGTGTACCTGGTTCTTATCCAGTTCACAGTTCTTGTACTCTTGCTCGCCCTGCTCTTGGAAGGTGACAATGACAAAGCCCACAAAGATATTCATCATGAAGAAGGCAATAAGGATGATGTAAATGATGAAAAATATAGACACATCCACTCTGTTATTGAAAACTGGGCCCATATCTTCCTGGTCTGAGTCGATCGCTCTATATAAAAGTCTGGAAACAAATAATATGCTTTAAGAATAGGGTAAATGTTCAAGGTTCAAAGCAAGGATTAAAAGTTGTCACATAGTTGGGAAATAAAAATGGTTGCTAGCAATGCGATTGTCTGTGACTTAAGGTAATTACATTAAAGTCAAGGTCTTAACTGTTGTCGTCTAATTCAGTTAAGATGAAAGAGAAATCAAATCTATCAAATTAAATCCACAACTTACTTTGGCCAGCCTTCAAAAGTGGAGACAGTGAATAGAGCAAGCATGCCAAAAAGCACATTATCAAAGTTAAAGTCGCTATTAAGCCATTCTCTTTTGGCAAGAACTGTGTCCTCCAGGGAGTTTTCCACGTGTTTATAGAAGAATCCTCTGCAAACAAACAAATTAATGAATGTTAAAATAGGATCAGTTATAACTTAAATGAAATATATATATATATATATGTATATATATATCTTACTGGCATTCCACCTCTGTCATTTTCACTGGGTCTGTACAGCTATAGAATTTGCCCTAATGATAAAAGAAAATATTAAATGTTAAGGCATTCTACCTGACTTTTATTTTTTCTACTGAATTATAGTAACTGTACATTGCAATAGGGGTTTTACTGGATATTGTAATACCTAAGTAATCCCTATTGTAATTTATGAGAACCATAAAATAACACCAATAAATGGCACACTATAAAAAGAGATTCATGTGGAAGAAACTGCCTCTGACTATAATAAACCACTGATAGTGTTACTGTATAGGGTAGTATAGGGCTTTTTAAATACATATGCTGCAGTAATGGAATATTTCAGTACAATAAATACCTTAAAGAGTTGGACTCCAATACAGGCAAACATAAAATTCAGCAGCATTGTGACCAAGACAATGTTTCCAATGGTTTTAATAGCCACAAACACACACTGGACAACGTGCTGTGAATAAAAAAAATTGCATTAGACACCAGTCACTAATTTCCCTGGAGGTGCTATTATTTAGGTATGTATCTCACCTTTAATCCTTTGGCTCTATTGATAGCTCTGAGAGGCCTGAGCACCCTCAACACCCTGAGAATCTTCACTACAGAGATGGCACTTGATCTAGACAAAACATAATACAAAAGTAAAGTACAGGAACATGTACAGTGATAAATCCTGATAGTTAATACCGTACTCACTCCATTCCCATTGAAAGCAGGGAGACTCCAACCACAATCAGATCAAGAATGTTGAAGGAGTTACGACAGAAAGAGCCCTCATGCATAAACGCTCCATAAACTGTCATCTGTCCAATAATAGCAGAGATTTGTGAACTTTGTAAATTTGTAAACAGAAGTGCCATGATTGATTTTTATTAAAGCCAAACAATGAAATGACACAATCTTATGCACAAATAAATATACCTTCAGAACAATCTCAATAGTGAAGACGGTTGTGAAGACAATGTCAGCATAGGCCAAGATCTAACAAAACCATGAATAAGAGTTAAGAGTTAGAAAGTTAAATAGTTTCACATATTTTTAAACAAATTTTAAGTTTTTGAATGTTACCTGATTTCTATAGGACTTCGGGTCAATAGGATCCTCAGCCGCCAGAGAGATTGAGGACAGAAGGATGAACAACAGGATCAAGTTGGTGAAGGAGGAGGCATTGATGATCTTGTAGCACAGTTTACGGAATCTAAATCACCACAGTGATGAACAAAGATATGTAAACACTCAAAATGATTATCTTAATGTAATGTCAATAGTGTAGTGAGATGTTGTACTTGTTTTGTGGGCCAAAGATGAAAAAGGAGCTGGCCTCGGGCAGAGGCACCGCCTCCTCCTTCAGCTGCAGGTCGGCCATGGGTCTGGGCCGAGGGCTGCTGGGGATCTCTGGCTCTTCCTCTTCATCGTCACCTATAGAAGAACAGACCATTCAAGGCTCAGTACAAAATGTATATACAGCATGTATTATTTTATTTTATTATTATTGTTTTAAAATCAAATGTTAAATAAATGTTGCAGAAATAATTTACAGAATAAAAAAGCTAAGCAAACCCTGAAAATTGCATAAAAGCTACAAATTTAAAAATAAGTGTAAAATATTGCGAAGTAAACATCAGATTATCATGTTTGGTTAGTTTCATATAGTTTTTAGAAGTTTTGCGAGATCAGATTACTGCTGATTTTGGAAGTCGAATTTGGTAGATTAACAGTGCAGTTTAATACAAATATTCATAAAGTTCTTCTTTTTCTTTATATGGAAGTTAGTAGTGTCAGTAGCCTGCCTAAGTTTAGAGCCACTGGCTGAGTCTATTAATAAGTAGGCTTTACTATACTTACCACTGTAATGCAGCAAACAGTCCTGGTAAACAGGAGTGTATGATACCACTATCCCACTAGCTTACCTCAAAACTTTATAAAAATGTGAAACAAATATCACATAAATGTATACCTGGGAAATCTGCTGGAGGGAACGGGTCCTTTACTTCATTTACATTGGACTCAAATTCATCAATTTTGAGCTGAAAGGAAATCATAAGGATTAATATAAGGGGAATTTGTGCTAGGCTAGATGTGGTGTGTGGTTTCAGAGATTTTAGTCATATGATACTTCAAATACAAACCTTGGCTGTAGTGGGCATTCCCTCCAGCTTTGCTCTCTGCTCTGCTAGTTTCTTCGCATACCTCTCTCTCTCCTCATCAGTTTTATCGGGCATTTTAGATCTGAAGGGTAAAGAAGAGAGTGATGCAAAGGATTCATTTTATTGTGGTATATTGCATTTCGTCTTATCTGTGAGTAAAATACCTTAGTAGTTTCCTTCGCATTTTCTCCTCTGCCTTCTCCTTCTGGGCTGAAGTTAGGCTCTCGGCTTCAGCCAAATTGTCGACAGCAATGGCCAAAAAGACATTAAGAAGAATATCTGATTGCCACTACTAAGGAAAACATATTTGTTGAGTCCAGTGGGGAATAGTCAGTCGTAAAAGAAATGCACTAGTAAAAATAAACACTACTTTCTGTCTCCTTTTGAATGAAAATAATATACACATACATATAATAATTAAAATTTAAGTGGCATACTGATCTTTTGTAGAAATAAATATACATTAAAATGCCTTGATTTCGCATGCTAAATGAACATCAAGCAAACATAAGTAATCTTATCTGAAAGTGATCATTTGCAAAGGATACAATTGCCACAGACGAAGAGCACAATGAAATAGATGGCCACTAGGATGCCAGGGAAGACTGGCCCTCCATACGCCATAATGCCATTGTTCATGATGGTAGTCCAGTCTTCTCCTGTTAAGATCTGAGAGAACATAAAATGAAAGCTGGAAAAACATACGATTAAAGTTACAGAGCTGACAGAAAGACAGCTCACCTGAAACACGCTAATGAGAGCCTGAGGGAAGTTGTCAAAGTTACTGCGTCGTGGTCTGTTATCAGAAAAGTTGAACTTTCCACCAAACACCTGCATGCCCAGGAGTGAGAAAATAACAATAAAGAGAAAGAGGAGAAGGAGCAGGGAGGCTATGGAGCGGACTGAGTTTAGGAGAGAGGCTACAAGATTACTCAGGGAGGTCCAATACCTGAAAGAGAGAGATTGTATAAGGCCATGCAATTTAAAATGTGGGTTACGTTTAAATAACAGGCCTTACTTTGTGACTTTAAGGATCCTAAGTAAACGAATACACCTCAGTACAGAGAATCCCAGGGGAGTAACAGCTCCAGCAGAGAGCATGATCATCTCCAGAATGCCACACATCACCACGAAAAAGTCAAAACGGTTAAAAAGAGACATGAAATACTGTCTTGGGCCCAAGGCGTACATCTTCATAAACATCTCCACAACAAACAGCACCAGAAGCACACGACTGGCCACATCTGGAAAGAAAGTTTCACTTATGAGCACACATTACGCTACATTTGATATTCTATAGAAGTGTATCTATGACCTTGGAGGTTGGTGAGCTGTTCAGACTGGTGGTGATGCTCTGTTGCAATAGTCAAGGTGTTGAGGAAGACCAGAATCATCACAATCCAGTAAAAAGTCTTGGTTTTCACATAGATGAGACATTTCATTCTGAAGAATCTGTTCCAGCGGCGAGCCAAGCGGCTGTAGCAAACAAAGTAAATAGTTATAAATATTTTCAATCATATGCATTACATCATATACATAGATTATGATACCTGTGTGGAATTTATGAGGTACTTACTAGTAGTAGATTACTTTACTTTTTCCTTCCAAACCATACAAGCTGTCTGTGTCATCCTCTCCATTGGTCAAAGGCAGGAGTCCTAACAAAAATAAAACATTGCATGTAAAGTTGCAGAAACAATTAACAATTTAAATTTTAAATTATATCTTTTGAAATGGCGATAAATCCTGAAACCCATTAATAAAACTGTCTTTTCATGACATTGACCTTTGCCCTCTCGATCAGCATCCAGGACTTCAGCGTGAGTGATCCACTCCATGTATCCATGAAGATCCTCGTCTAGCTGCTGACGTTCTCGTAACTTTTGAAATTCTCCTCGAGACTTGGCTTTTTCTCGCTCTTTGGTGAACTCCCTAAAAAATATTGTTATTATTATTATTATTATTATTATTATTATTATTATTATTATTATTATTATTTTGTATTTTTATTATTATTATTACAAAAATATGCACAAATAGTCAGGCTAAATATTAATCATGCTGTCTTACCCACTGAGCACACCCAAAACTAAATTGAGAACAAAGAATGAGCCGAGCAGTATCAGGGGAACAAAGTAGAGCCATGGCCATTCATTTCCAATGGCATCATTAACCTGAAAGAGGCAGATGACTTTAGTGCTCAGGTTTAACATTCACAATGTCCAGTTAATCAAGATCATAAACAATCCATTACAGACTAACCCAGTAGAGCACTTTTGTCCACCCCTCCATAGTAATACACTGGTAAACTGTTAACATGGCAAATCCAATGTTATCAAAGTGGGTGATGCCGTTGTTAGGACCCTCCCAGCCTGGGCGACACTCAGAACCATTGATGATGCACCGACGACCGTTACCAGCCTGAGCACAGGGCGCAGGCATCTCTCCTTCAGCAGCAGCATAGATATCTGAGAATACAAGACACATTTTAAAATATATACTGTATATACAACGATTAAGCTATACAATGTGATTCAATGTGCAAACTAGAAGTCTCAATGTACCAGTGCTAGTGTAATAGCAAGTCTTATGCATTTTGCACTTGAACAGCTCCAGTCCCATGATGGCGTAAATAGTGACCAGAAGAAAGACCAACAAAGCGATGTGTAGCAGAGGTAGCATAGCCTTTAGTATAGAGTTCATCACCACCTGCAGGCCTGATAATGGGAATAATTAAACGCAAACAATAGCAAATACATTATGGTAACGTCAACTAAATGTCTTACTTGGAACTCCAGAGACTAGTCGAAGCGGCCTCAGCACTCTGAATGCTCTCAGGGCTTTCATATCAAACCCTCCACCTTTCTCCATCGGCACACCTGCGATCTTATTGATGGTGTCCAAGGCAAAGGTGAAGAGACTGAATGGGAGAAAAATAAATAATTAGGAATCAAAAATGGGATAAAATGCCGGCAAAGCTGAAATGCCAGAGGTGTGGTGGCTTACCCCATAAAGACAATGACAAAGTCCAATATGTTCCAACAGTTCCTTAAATAGGCCCCTTCATGAAACACTAACCCGTACGCCACTATCTTTAGAAAGCACTCAGCAGTGAAGATGACCAGGAAGATGTACTCAAGACTTTCCTGAAAATACAAAAATTAAATGCTCTAATACATTGTTTGTGATGCAAATGAAGAAAAAGCACAGTTTGAGTTTGGCAGGGACATGCTGGCTAACAGCTGTTTAATGAAGACTGTGCTGTGACACTTCACAGATGAATGGCTATTGAGTCACAATGATTCATACATTGAAACTGAATTGTCTACTGCGCTGTTAAAGAACAGTCAGTTAATCGTATCACATGTCTTTAAACATGTACTGGGGGCAATCAGACAGTCACCTTATGTTATGACTATATGTTTATTGCTGGTGATTTTGACCTTCACTGGCACTGTATTTCAGGTCATTAGGGAAAATACTTTGTAGCAGACTGTTACGATCAAATGGTTGAATTAGTTACTGTGTGTTGACTACAACTGCTACATGATACTCCACTCACATCCTTCTGCTCTGTGCAGACACAACAGCTCAATACTGTTTGGACGCTACAGCCCCTTAATCAATTCAAACAGCTAATGTTAACATCACACCAAAACAATATATTACGTTTAGTTTTGTTGAAATATAACTCTCTTCTTGCTTTAATCACAGCTTCAATAGATCATAATGACAATGTTTTTTTTTTTTTTTTTATCAGTAAGAGGCAGTAGCTGAGCAGTTTTACCCACCCGTCCCTCATGCTGTTGTGAGACGACCTACTTCTAAAAGCAAGGATCGTGCCCTGCTCCATTTACACTATTCACCTTTAAGAAATAGTACACTAAGTAAGAAGAATTTATGTCTATGAATAGGTCAACTGAAAAAAAATACAGTGAAAAGTATATTACAAAGTCCTCATTGTTTTAGTGTATATGTAGAACTGTACTATATATATATAAAATAAAGATATTCATGTGAAAAGTACAATTTTAATTAAAGAGTGTAGTTTATAGTTGAAACCTGTGGAACATTGTATTCATAACAATTGGCAATCAACTGCATTGTACTGTGTTGTTTATACTTGAAACTCACCAAACTGGAGTTGGTGTTATTGCTGTCTTCTTCTGGCATGGGCAGGAAAACAGCCAATGCTACACAGTTTGCAAAGATGGTCAATAAGATGATTATCTCAAATGTTCTGTGAGGGAGGGCTCAGGATCATTGTGGAAAATATTGTTGACTTGACAAGAAAATACCGCAATGACAGTTACATTTCTTGCATATATTACACACATGCATTGATGATTTTCTAAAACTTACAAACTCCCAACCTAAACTTAGATATGGAACAGTAATAATCACTTGCGTCTTTATGTTTCTTGCTGGGTGCGCTGCCAACTAAGAAAGTAGGGCATTTCTTAATCTGGTCTTCTGATGTAGCATGAAATATAATCTCCAAATAGGAGTGATATCAAGGTGCTCAATCACAGTTGGGTGTAATCCGGCCTGGTGCACTGACTCATTTCTATCTCTAGGGGTCTCTGTGAGAAAATTCCCCTGCCAGGTCAGCATCATGTCTCCCTGTGATGTTGTGGGACAGCTGCAAGACCCAAGAATATGACAAGCCATTTAAACTTTAAACACAGATGGTTATATAGGAATAGTTACTCTAGTTAGTAGCAAAAATAAATATTGGCGATGTGTCTGTGCTTTGAACATGACATAAATACAACTACTTTACTTTTCACAAGTTAAATTTGCCCTTAATATGTCAATGTGATTAAACTATAACAATCTTCTCAGACCTTGTCAAAGAGAAAATGGCATAAAGCATGTGCAGGAGAATCCAAATGATGTGCATAGAAGACTGCCTTCAAAAACTGTCTGTAAATGTATTGTAAGAGCTATAATGGCTTCCTTGAACATGAAAAAGAAAATTGTCCTTGTGCTATATAAGACAAGACTAATCCACCATAACACTCCATCACTCACCAGACTAGCATATGGTTATTTGTTCAGCTCTCTGGTGACAGTAGATCTATGTCAACCAACAATGACATTATAGTTTCTTATTTAGATTGTGTCAAGTAATACAATAAAAGGACGAACAGATCAGACTAAATACCAATGATAAGCTCCACACTGATAATATAACTTTGACAAACTATTATTATGAGACCAAATGTTTTACAACAGTTTTGAAAGGATACTTCCACTCCACAATGTTGATGCAGGCCTTGCGGAAAGGGTTTTTCAGTGTGAACATAAACAATGAACGAGCCGGACGAGGATTGCCTCCAGTAGCTTGGAGCTTTTTCAGTTTTTCCCTTTGCTTCCTCTTCAGCTCCTCTTCATTCATGATAACTGTGGCTGCTTCTGCTGCGGCCGCCATCTTGATGCCAATACCTGATACAAGTCTCCAGTTGTAAAGGAATTGATCTTCTTATAGTATATTCCCCAAAAGTGGAAATGTTTTAAAATCCCTTGTTGCAATAGTTAGTTTCCAGACTTCATTGGTACATCCGTTTGGCTCTCTCCCTTCTCCTCTCCATTCAACTTCACTCCGTCCCACAGGCCTTCCCTGCTGCCGGAGGGCCTCTGACAGAAAAAGCTCCCCAAGCACAGTGAAATAACTGCAACCCAGTTGGTCTGCTGTAGTTTAAATTTAGACTGTGAACCACTGACAGGCCATGCTTGGGGTTGGGTTATGGCACTGAAGCAGAAGGTAGTGGAGAAGAAGGGAGCCAGGTGGGGGCTTGGGGTTACAGACAAACAACAACTCCACATAACAGTCAGGATCAAGCTAATTCAACTGAGGCATAAGAACTAATGGTTGTCACACAAAAATACTGCTTAAATGGAGTTTAACACTATTGTATACTTGCAGTGTAGCCCTACTGTCCCAGTGATATGAATACTAAAGATGACGTGACAGGAGATGAAACATAGTCACATGGGAGCAAATAATGAGAGCAGTTAGAATTCAGTTCAAGAGGTTGTTTCGTTTATTTGAATTTATGGTCAGGGTAAAGTCAGAGTAGTGCAAAAGTCCAGTGCAAATGTAGAGATTATCATACATTCTTTAAATTATAATAAATGTTCAAATTACACTAAAGGGGACCATAATACAGCAGTTCAAACTAAGGTATGATTCTAGTGGACCCCATGTCTCTTTATAAATAAAAACTGAAAGAATCAGTCAAAAAAGTAGGCATTCAAACAGAAATTTTGTGGAAATGTTATACAAGATTATGGAGCATTTAGTTCACTATCTTGGTCACACAAGATTAAAGTTATCTTGTTTAGCTTATTCATTAAAAAAATGCTACAAGACAATTAAGAGCAGTGCATATTCACAAGCTTAAAAATTCCTACCAAATTGACATGTATTGCATTGCTAGTTTCTGAAAAGCTTCGTCATGTACAGATGCTTGGCAAACGTAATGATGCATTCATTACATATATATTTAATTTAATAAGTGATGTGGTGTTAATGTCAAAAGTCATGCAGCAGATATGCAGCTGGTAACTGTGTGAAGCTGTGAGCTGAGGTTACCTACTCTAATCCTGGTCTGAGGTTCTTATGGGTCTAACTGAGGAGCTTGTGACGATCAAAAACAGTCTTGCGCTGCTCTTGGACCTGTTTCTTCCATCGCTGCTGTGCCCCCTCCACCCTCTCCAGGACAGTGTTCCCTTTTGGTGTGGCAGCTTCAGCCCGAGGGCGCATCTCCTTTAGAAAGCATACAAATGTGTGTTAATTATAGTTATAGTTAGAATAATAATGACAACAATAATAAATACAGAAGGGCCTAACCCTAACCCCTAATTTAACCCCAACCCTAACCTTAACCCTAGCCCTAACCGTTGCACTAAACGTAACAGTAACCTTAACCCTGACCCTAGCAATAACCTTAACCATAACCCCAGCCCCAACCCTAGCCCTAACCGTTGCCCTATCCTAGACCTTACCCTAAGCCTAACCCCTAACCTAACCCTGCCATTTTCTATATTTTTTTATGTGTAGATTTTTTTTTTAAAATCCAAGATGGTGAACTTCCGGTTTGTAAGTGGCGTGGTCACAGTATACATTTTTTGTTCTTATTGCCATGATGCATATCTGGCTCCCAAATTTGGTTTGGCTACATCACAGTTTTTGTAAGCATGTTCAATTGGCTCGGACATGTTCCCATGACAACACAATGTGAGATGGGACATGAGTGTCAATAACTGATCCGAGAGCATGTCACGAATATTTATACCAAATTTTGTATGGCTATGGCAAATAAAATGTCATCGTTCCATACAAACTGCCTAGTGGGTGGTATTGCACCCATTTTTGTCGGGGTGTGTACCCACGATTCAAGTTTGAGTGAAATTGTGCATATTAAATATTAAATTTAGTTTCAATCTGTATGTATAGCAAAATTAACTCAATGTAACTGCAGCTTTACCTCAGAGTCTTCCTCATTGTGCAGTGGCTGAGTGTATGGGTCTTTTTTACGAATGAGAGGATCCACCAGCAGCAGGAACAGCATGTAAAGAAGAAGTGCACCCACTACACCGAGGTAGATGATGATTGTCACCTGTGAAGTAAATATCATTTGCGTAATAGGTTAGTGGACAAACTATTTAAATGAAATATAAACAGACATTATGCATATGATCTATATTAATCCTGTTCCTTAATGCCCAGTCCACAATAGCATACTTTGTGAAATGTAGTGAATATTTATTATTTAATTTTTGTCTCATTTGAACTAGCCTAGTTATTACAAGGATGGTAATCATAAACTCTTAGACAACATTTTTGCACTATAACAGCTATTATTTAATCCCAATCCAAATAAAATGTAACTTTTAACCATCTTGTCACATTCTTGCATTCTATTATCAGTTCAAAATAAAAGTGACCTTTTCTTAAACCCATACCTTGATAGTGTTGCTGCTTCGTTCCTCATATTTGCACTCACACAATAAACAGTATGCCTCCACATCATGACCAGGAACTGGCATAGGTTCCACTATATGCAGGCAGTTACTGAAAAATCATTAACACTAATATTCAGAAGTTGTCTTTACACTGTATGCAACATTGTAGTAATCCAAATCCTCACCAGTCTTTCTGGGTGACATTTCTGTTGTACACATTGCCCGTTATATTTCTGTATGGGGGGCAGATACATTTGCAGCGAACATCCTCAAAGTTCTAGAAATGAAAGCATATACGAATGAGTCGGTCTTGTAAATACAAACTGTGAAGGATCGCAGGTCAGAGTAAGTTAGTTAAAGGTAAGTTAAATAGGCCAACCTTAGCTTGTGCAACAACCACCTCATGCAACAGACACAGGATTACGACGGTAGTTATTACGGTATATAAAGGTCTGATGGACAGCATGATCAGGTTTGGCAGAGGAGATATGTAGGCCTACTGTACAAGCAGAAGACAGGCATTTAATTAGCACTGCGACACCATAAACAGAGGGTAAATGAAGGAAAAGCCTGAATATTAGACAAGATTATGACACAGTAGAAGGGAAATTACTATTACAACTTACTTATCATATGTTTGGTATGTCTTTTGTAAGCGCATTCAGGTAAAATTGGCTAAATAAGCCGAAGACGAGGATGTTGATGTTCCAAACACTTCCGTGTTGTGACCATAGGCTGTATGTGGCGCGTGCTCAAACTGAAAAATTGAGTCACATTGCCCTCAAGTGGACAAAAAGTCACATCGCAGTCTTGTTCTACCATTTCATTTGAACTTCTGCACAATATATATTAAAAAGTGGTTCAAACTCCATTCACATGGCTGCATCTTTTCGTTGTGTCCTTGGGCAAGACACTTGTCTCTAGTGTTGGTGTACATTGGTGTATGAATGAGAGTGTGAGAGAAATTAGTCTATAACTAGAATTAGAGGTGCTTCTATGCTATTAAAGGTCATATATTAGGCAAAATTGTCTCTTATCAGCTTTAAACCATGTTAGAATGAGAATTGTTACCTCATCAAAAACATACCTTTTATCACCACATGTTTGTGTAACCCTTTATTATGAGTCTGCCTACGTCTCCAAAATCCAAAATCTCTCAAATTCCTCTGGGCCACCTTATGATGTCACAAAGTTTCAGTTTTCAAGTTAACAGCTACATTTTCTCTTTGTTTTGTAGAGATTGGCCATTCCAGGGCTGAAATTATATGGAGTTTAAAAACACAGTGGAGCACTTCTTGTATTGCCACAAGACATCACAAGGTGGAACAGAGTGTTTTCTGTTTGAGAGAACATCTCACCCTAAATATGCAGGCTTTGTGTGTTAAACATGTGGGAATTAAACAAAACAAACAAAAGGTATGTTTTTGAGGAGAACATAGAGCAGAAAATAGCAGAATATGAGCCCTTAAACATGCGCTGCCCCAACCAATTAGGCTCCACATGGCCATTTTCTGTAGCCAATAAAGACTTATAGTTGATGAACATGGATGGTGTTACACTTTTCTATATTTCTTTTGTAAATGGACATAAATAGGGACCGTGGTCTAGTCACATCAGAATAGCCTATATTCCCATATTCCCTCAGCCTTCTCTCCTCTCATGTCAAATCTTGTCTCCTGTGGAATCTAAAATGTAAGCCTGAGCCTCTTGACCCAATCAATATCTCTATTTCCTGGTAATCCGGCATTCACTTTCCTCTGTATAGTAAGATACTCACACCTTTAATAAGCCATAGAAATCAATGGACCACAAATTCTGCCTCAACCACTTGAGCCGCTGGTCACTGAGATCAATTGAGACCATAGTTATTTTTCTAATGAACTTTGATATGTGCAGGTAGGTACAACTTCATCCTCTGTCTAACCCCAATCATTAACATGACCTTTTCAGCAGAATAAATTCAACTCAATTTACTCAGTGTTTGGCATGGAAATATGGACATGGACAATATGGCATGGACTATAGGCCTATTGTTTTTAATATAGACATGTTTTGTTTCGCAATGTACTACTGTCACAATGTTACAAACAAGAGCTATTGTCCATATTAGTTATAATTTCATGATGATTATTATTGTTTATGTTGTTTTAGATATATAAAAATAAACAAAATGCATTCATCACCATACACATCTAGACCAATAATATTCAAAACAAATGCTTACACACAAGCCAAATTTCACCAAGTGCCCTTTTTATGTGTCACCTAAAGCCTATTATAAGTCTTCTCTTATGCATGACTGCCCTTTACACCTTTAGGCCAATTACAGCTTCAGTGACAGAGAGCAGATCCCCCCGTCTGACCCAATTAGTGGTTCAAAGCTAATATTGAAGACATTAACCTAATATGATAATAAAACTAAGTATATGTCAATTGTTTTGAGTAATAGTCTGCCACACACATAATGGATGAGGTGTCATTGACAAACTCCAGTGGGCTGCAGCAGACCCCCTATGCATGTGAGATAGCCATTTATTTAATGGACGGATGCAGTCTACTTTCTAACAAGCAGTCAGGACGTTTTCCTATTTGTCAAGGCACCTGGAAATATTGACTGAATCACATTATTCTGAGCATTCATTTTCATGAAAATGAAAACAGCAGGCAGTTTGTCCGCTAGGAGCTGCTACTCAGTTCAACTAAAGCTTGATATATACATATAATTTATTTATTTATTAAGTTTGCATCTTGTTTAAAATTTTATATATATATATATATATTGTTTAAATTTTTATATACACACACACACACACACACACACACACACACACACATATATATATATATATATATATATATATATATATATATATATATATATATATATATATATACACACATTTTAAACAAGATGCAAACTTCATTGAGTTGATCCTTGAGTACTGTTATGTTTGTTTTTCATTTGTGGAGCAGCAATGCCTGGCTCAGGATGTGTTTTAATATCTCTGCAAAGTTACACAACTATATATAGGAAATCTCTTTGTGTCCTTATCCTGCAGTCTCACCCTTCAACCTTTCAACATGCTTCTTTTTGACCTTTATCACATCATCGGCTGCATCTTTTAGCTCCTCGACCGCTTCCTCCTCCTCTGTATCTTTTGTGGAGGACAAGGCCAGAATAACAAAGCCATCCCTGGGAACGATACGCCTTCTCTTCTTCTCCTCTTCTGCACCGGCCCGCAGTGATGCATTGTGGGCAGCAGGACTATTCTAATAGACACATGTGGTAATTACAGTAGTGGGAGGCAGGCAGCAGACAGTGGTGGTCCAGGGACAACACAAAACTATAAATCACCAGCGCTGGTTCCGCCCTCCTGAGCGTAGCCGATCACGCTCAACCAAAAAGCAATTCTGCCAACACGTGTTTGCACATTTGTCTTCATCAGGCCTGGCTTGTTTTGGGCCCTGGCGACTGACTTTTCTCTTCCCATGGTAATCAAACACACACCACTTCTCCTCACATATTAATATCAACAATTAGCCACACTTGAGATGCAGCAAGTTGGAATAT
The DNA here is from genome assembly GCA_034769755.1 of Odontamblyopus lacepedii. Lineage (NCBI taxonomy): Eukaryota > Metazoa > Chordata > Actinopteri > Gobiiformes > Gobiidae > Odontamblyopus > Odontamblyopus lacepedii. The sequence goes on along the minus strand of CM068345.1, from coordinate 25,689,075 downwards.
TCAATGTAAGCAAAAACAAGATGGTGTTAATATTGGTATGATTAATTAACAGGAAGAGCATTTTAGTTAACTGCAGTATTTCATGCATGAATGAGGAATGCTTCCAGAAATCAAAATGAACACCAAAAAAAAAAAAAAAAAAAACACTCAAAAGCAAACACCTCTTCCCCAATACAGAAGCCTATTTTGTGAGTTCTGGCCATCATATAGCTGACTGTATTGACTATATTGCTTGTTCAATTAAAGGTGTTTTTATAGGTTCATTGAAAAACATCGATTCTTACTGTGAGCAGGGTCACTCCTTCACAGATCTGACAGGTTGGTCTGGTGGGATGACCTGCTTGTCTCCATAGAGATAAGATACGTTTAATGCTATTTTTTGGAACATTCTAGGAAAAGCAAAAACATCCGGTGGCAAACCCCTACTATTGAATTGTTTGTTTCCATATCTGGTAAATGTTTTAAAACTGATGTTTGCATATCCCTTCCTTGGAACGAGAAAGACTCACTGTATGCCTTGTTTGGTAGCAAAAAATTGTTCCTGCTTTCCTATAACATAACGTACCCCATTTATCCATGTTTGGGACTGGCATAGACCTCATGACTTATACCCTGTTTGTGGTTGGATTTCTGTCAGCTCGGGTTATGGTGTTCCAAAGGTTTAGAGAGACAGTTTGAGGTGGAGTGTCCAAATAGAGGAGGTGAGAAAAACAAAGGTGACACTACATCTTGGTAAGTGTACAGTGAGTGCTATCTGATGTGATGGCTGCAGACAGCTGCCCGTCATCCACCTGAGGCCACGAGCACTGAAAGAGAGGTGTGTGAGAGAGGTGAGAGCAGCCCAAGCCCAAACGGAAACCTCGGAGGGACACTCTTTTTGCGGCAGGAAGCAGAGCGCGCCGGAGCAGAGACTCAGTCAGACAGAACATGAAAGCTGCAGCGGCCATGACACTTGATGGACACACACAGTGAAGACGGGCTGCCTCCTCCTCTCCCTGATCTCCATTCTTCTCATCCAAAAACAGACCTGGGAACTCACATCTGCTAAGGGAACTACATGTGCTGCATTTAATCTGTTACTGATAGATAATTTGAACTGTATAATAAGGTACAGGGCTGTGCAGTTCATCATATTTAATACAAGATTAAAATAAGTTTATAAAGATTGCAATTTAAGATTGAGATTCAGTCATTTTAATTGTCAGTGGCACAGCATTTTTAAATGAGAGGAAAAACTACCAATCCCCTTTTAGTTAAACGAATATGGTTTGAAACAGAGTTCCGACCAATTGATTGTTTGAAATGACAATTATTTTAAAGTATGTATTGTTACTGTTTCAAAAAATCAATATTGCAAGCAATTTTTATACACTTTTAATAGGAAAAATAAAATAAAATTTTGATTGTATAATATCGGGTTATTAAATGTTTAGTCATCGCCCAAGTAAGGTGAGGTATTAGGTACAAATGAATTTGACCCAAGCAATAGAAACATGTAGTCACTGTGACCTAAAGTTGAACTATGACCTTCTATCCATTAAGTAATGTCACTGAAGATGTTTATAGGAGTGTAACATGGGCCTATCAAAACCATCATGACGAGCCATGCAAACTTGAATAGTGGGGAAGCAGTGGTTTTAACAAAGCTTGGCAGGCGCAGTCAATATATTTCCAACTTTTAGAGTAGCAAAGGACAACAGAAGTACAGGATCCTTAGAAACAAAACATTGTGCCTCTTATACCCATGTGCTTTTCTATACAATATGACCAAACTGATGACAAACTCCATATCAAGCAGCCCAAACTCAACAATCCACAGATGATTATAAAACCTTCTCAAAATCAAATCATCTTTAACTTTGATCTGTAAAGCTACAGCATGTTATTCCCTACAAGCAGTTGTGGTGTCACCATTGTTCTTTGTTTCCTTAGTGTCATCACATTTAGGAACACAATCTGAAATGACCAAACTGTAGAACGTGAACACAACCATACTGGCCAGAGCAGGCCACACAATTAGAGCTCAATCTTGGCCACATCACAAATAATTTGAGTTATACATAGTCTTTCAGTGATTGCAATATTCTGATCAGAGTATCTCTCTGCAGCAAGAGATATTCTGCTGGTGATAATTATAGTCTGTTTTATCAAAAGAAATCACATTGAGTACATTTTGTCTTCCATAGGTGTTGTTTATTGGTTTTAAAATGCCCTTTACCTGCACCATGTTGTGGCAGTTCACAATCCACCTGCCCCAGGTTTTGGGTCACATCTTCAGTCAGGGGCCTCCTTTTCCTCCAAATGCCACCGAGATTCACCTCCTCTTGTTTGGGCATTCATAGCAATTTGACCTGGCAGCTCCATGGTGCTCTGTAAAAACAGTTGACATTGACACTTCATCCAACACAGAATAGAGTCTTGTGAGCTTAAAGCTATGTTAGAATATTGTTACCTCATCTAAAACACAGTTGTGTTTTGTTTCCTTCACACATATTTGAGTAACCCTTTATTATTAATATATCTACATCTCTAAAACTCAAAAAAACTGTTCCACCTTGTACCTTTTGCTCAGTAGAGATTGGCAATTCCGGGACTGAAATGCTCCAAATGATACTAGTGATGTATGGAGTTTAAAACCACTGTAGGACACCATGTATGACCACATGACAACACAAGGTGGAACAGAACACAACTCACCCTAAATATGTAGGAGTTGTGGGATAAACATGTGTGAATGAAACAAAGATCAGAAAATAGCATAATATGCCCATTAGCAAAGCATTAGCTCACAGCTTCTAAAATCAATGAACACGTGTGAGGGGGCTGTGTCTGCAAGAGAGGAATATGGCACTGATGAACAATCCTGTTGCCATCAGTATGTTTTCAAACCCTTTAACATTGATCACTCACAACAGTCGCAGGCAACTACAGAATCCATAGAAACCATAGAGAAGCTTGGATGTTTGATATGATATACAGTATAATTACATCCTATCCATGGGTTTCAGAGTACAGCGTTGTGATAGTAATGACTAAATATTCTTTTAAATGGTGAAAAGTCCTCAAAATGTCACCTATAAACATGAAGCTGAATTTTTGTCTCTCACCAGTAACAAAGTTAATTGCAAGGGGAATTGTTCTTTGTCTGTTTCTTACGCTCTATTATGATTATTTTTCCTTGCAAACAATTGGGATTTTGAGGGCCTAAACATTAGGTATCAGATTGACCATTCAGGCAAAAAAGTGACCCGACTCAACAGTGCCACCTAGAATTGGACCCCTATGGGAGAGGGGACAAGCAAACTTTATCGCAGGGAAACAAAATTCGAGACAGTAATAGAGAACAATGAGACAAGCCAAAAGATGAATTGGCCAACAGGAAGTCAGCCATATTGGATCAAATATTTGCCGCCGTTCTGACTGCATGTTTGCAAAAAGATGAAAGTCCCTGGTGTCCAAATGAGCTCAGATTTGACATGTCACATCTACAGATATAAGTTAACAAAAGTGATCATTTTTGGGGGGATACTCATTACGGTTTGTTCGTAGCATGCTGGCAAATAACACCTTCATTTCCTGTTTCTTTAATGACCTCTCACGGCCACAGGCATTGGCCTAGAGAGCTCCAATTCAACTCACAATTGCGTGATCCTGGCCTAAGTGTAATGAAATATGAAATCTATTAAAAGTGAACTCTCTAGTGCCCCCAACCATACACATGAAATGTCAATATTATCGGATTTGGACCAAATTTGAATTAAATTATGTGTGATTACAAGCAAAAAAAGATACCACCAACATGGTGCATTTTTCACAGTTGGCCAGCAGGAGCGCAAAGACTCCCCAAAAAAATAGTTTAAAAAATGATTACACACAGGCTTTGTTCGATTCTGCTGAAATTTGAATCACTAATGTCTGATCAGGCCATATAATACACTATAAAGCATATGAAAAGTGAACTATATAGCATTCCCTACCATAAATATAGTCTATGCATGACTACAAACAAAAAAACATATTACAGATATTGGGCATTGTTCACAGTTGGCCAGCAGGGGTGCAAAGACTTCCCAAAAAAATGTTTAAAAATTATTACATGCACACACGTTTAGTCCGATCAAGCTGAAATTTAAATCTCTTATACACTGCATGACCCTGATTCCATTGATATGTCAAACACTAATATCAGTCCTACAGCGCCACCTATAGGAATGCACAAATCTTACTATGAAGAGAAAAAAAAAACAACTTTCACATTAATATATGAAACTTTGCAGAACATTCACTGACATGCTCCTGATCATAAATTGAAAAAATTAAATTTTAAATTTTAAAGGTGCACTATGTCATTTTCTGGTGGAGGAGCTGTTGGTCTGGGCAGCTGTCGAGAAGAGAGTGTCGTGCAGGGGTGGTCACGAGTAATCAGAGGTTGCATGGGAGGGGAGTGCGCACCGGGGGAAGGGCCATCATCGTCACAAGCGGCTTTCATTTTTTGTTATTATTACTAAACAACTTCAAGAATACAAGACTTAGATTGGGCAATGACATATTTTAATTTCATTGGCACAGTGAAATGTGTTTTAATTATAACAAAATTAATATTTTGTAAAGAAGAGCTATACATTTCATATGATAATACACGATACATTTTCATATGTATGAATTTGTACAAGTGCATGTGAATACAATATGTTTTTCTTTAAATCTATCCTAGTGACTCAACTGGTTTCAGTGAGATGCTACAATAGTATGCTCAGCACACAGTGCAATGCAACCGTTCTTTTCAGCATTCAGCTCAATGCGTTCAGAGCGCAGAGTACCAAAAGCATCTAAGATTTTTATTTATGTTCTGCCCTTGTGTAAAACATACTGTGAGGAAATGCACCCATTTGAACTGTACTAGTTCTTCTGAAATGCAGATTCTTATTTCTACCAATTTATGCCTCTCTGTACTCTCTCCTCTGCTTTAGTCTCAATACACTCTGAAGTCAACCCTCATCCATCCTGCTGGACCAATACTGAATCACATTGTTGGCCAAATAACTTCATCAAACACTTCTTTACCTTTAGAGGCAAAATCTGTCGACGAGACTTGAGAACAAAGATAGTGAGGAAGGAATCAGAGCAGGAAGGAGCTGGAGGTTTAAAATACAGAAAATATTGAAGACACAGAAGGGGAGTGGAAGGGGGGTTGGTGAGAGACGCTCCACTGGCCGGCTGACAAACACTGGGTCCCTCTAGAGCTGGACTGGGGGAGAGGAGGGGAGTTTGACGCGCCCCTCCGCCCGCCAACAGAAAATCTATGCACCCACTCTTAGTATTCCTCCTATCTCTCACCAAGGCTCTATGGAGGGAGAAGCAAGACAAGTGGACTGCTAGTGAAGCTATGACCAGCCGACTGTGATGCTAGCTGGGAGTTTTATACCCTTCCCCTCTTTTTTGGAAATGGGGGTACGCACAGCGCTGACAGGATGCAAAGCCATGAAGATCTCCACTAGGGAACTGAACTAAATGTTTCCCCCTGTACATGGCTCTTGTAACCAGCAGTTCAATGAGAGCTTTGCAACACAATGACTCTTCATACAAACATATAGAGCTAGCAGAGTTGAGATTACTAGGTGTACTGTAAATGATCCTGACTATGTCATCTGTGGTCCCCTGTGTGTAGCCTCATCACATTTTATTTATGCCTTATTTCTATGACTATATGGACATTTATACTTTCATTACAGATATTTATACTAATATTAGGTGCTTTAATTGACATTTAATCTACAGCGTGTTCAATATTGTTTCATACTTTATCATAATATTACATTAATAGAAAACCAAAAAAATTGTGTTGCTTTATTTGTTTCATATAAACTTAAACAAAGGGATATATACTTAGTATGCACCAATTTCTCATATAAAAGGCTGACAAAGTTTTAAATGCAATCTCTCATCTAAAAACATTGCAAAATTTCTTTTAAAAAGGTGAAGTTTGATTTGTATTCAATTAGTCAATTTTTGTCATGTGGTGTGTGCCTGTGCGGTTTCCCCAGATAAATAAGAGGTAAATAAAAGCAGAGCTCCCTGGATGACGGATCATTTCATCTTTAACTACTCTCACACACACTGAGCCATTGTCTGGAGCAAACATTACAGTGCTATTGATCACCGCTGTGGCCATAATCTCCATCTGTGTGTCTGTGGCATGACTGCTAACACACACACACACACAAAAGCAGATTGTCTTTAAAAGTGTATAGTCTTTAAAAACAGGCCGGTCCTCTGTCACCTCTTGTGTGTTCCGTTATGCCTGTTGATCGCCTTAAAGGTCGCCACATGTAGCTACTGTCATTAGCTGTCAGTCCAGCACGCTCCCGTCTGCTACTTCAGACGCCATGGCATGCCCTGCTATAGCTTAATGTCTCTGCACTGTTAACTGAGGTTATTTAATATCCATTGTAATAGTGTGCAAAGCTACATGCAAGCTTTCCTTTTGGAAAGTCAGACAGTCAGACAGCTCCTTTGAAGCCCTATGGATGTGTAAAACTCAATTTGTCCAGATTAGGGACTGATTGATAACACTAACACTTGCTTAACTATATATTGGGTTATAGCAAATATTAAGTTAACTGTACACGCATATAGAAGCAATAAAAAGTGCCCTTGGCATAGTTTTTTATATTTTATATTATCGTCCCCTTTTCTGCATTATCTTATTTAATTTCCTCCCGGCCTCCTGTTTCCTGACCCCAGCACTCTTCTCCAAATATATTCACTACTCCTCTTATGTCCAAGCTGTCTTGACTCATCAGATGTTCCTGATATTCTTTCTTTGATTCTATTTGTCCTCAACACAAACCTCTTCAAACACTCTACCTCAAGGTCTGCTGTTTTCCAAAGGTCTCCAATACATTTGAAGAAGAATTTAAAGGTGCATGGAACTTGCCTGGTGGAGGAGCTGCCACCTGCTTGTCTCCATGAAGATGTTATTGCTGTGTGTTGAATATTCCACAGTCTGGGATCAAACTCTATCTCTACCAGGCAAAGTAACAGGTCAGATGTGGAGATGGATACGGTGGAAAATTGCAGGCAAAGCAATAAGATTCCCATGGCAAAAGCGGTACATAAAATTACAATGCACGTTTAATCTCTTCTGCTTCTGCAATAATCAAAGGTTTTCACATAAAGTATAAAATGCATATACTAAATTTGACATGCTTGTTTTGTTGTTTGCAATTATTTCTACATATGATGCTGAGGTGATTTAAGGATGTTGGATTGCCTGAGTGGGAGAAGAGTAAGAGGTTTTGTTCCCTCCAAACCTCAACAGTAACTAATCAAGTTCTAATATTTGAGATTGCAGTTAGACCATAGATAATTGTACTTTTAATTAGTAAGCGGAGGAACAGTATCTTGTTTGCTGAATACAAATACCACATCTAATGAAGTGAATTCTGGCTCTAGCCCCCAAATGATTACTCACTAAAAGATGGGAAACTTACTCGTTAACAAAACTGACAATTTGAGATGGAGCATTTGTGCATTGTGGTGCAAGCATGAGACTTTTGATGAGCTGGGGACAGGGGAGAAGAGGAGAATAAATAAGAAGTAGGTAAACACAGGTGTGGCGTGCTTTTATCTGTTGGGAAGGTGAGGCGTAATCACCGCAAAGTTTAATCAGTTCAGATCAATTATTCATGGTCAGGGGCCTAGATTTCTAAAATGCCCCTTCTCTCTGACTCGCTCTCCTTCTCTCTCTGACAGCACTGTATGAATTATTCACAGAGCATTTACACAAAGAACTCCATACTCGGATACCTGATCAGTCAGTTAGAAACATTATGCAACTGGGAATGTCAATTAGAAGCTGGGGGATGGCTATCATAATGCAAAAAGCAAAACATCTGGAAGGAAAGATCTGGTACTTTGGGGGATGATTATTCATAGAGCTCTTCAACAGGCTCGGCAAAAGTCTGAATTGTTCCAGTGTTGTGTCCACCCATCATTTATCAGTTTATCCTCCTACAATGTGTTCTATCAGATCACGGGCTGGGAGAGGTTTAATCATCCCCCCGCAGATCTCTCCACCATCCTCCCACCTCCCCCCACCCACCTCTCCGTCTTCAAAAAAACACCTCACTCAACCCTGGACTGCTCATTTACTATGATGCCGCCCGCCTCATTTTCATTCTCGGCAAATCACCCGCATGTCCTTCATCGAAACCCTCCTTGCTTCCTCTCTTTACCGGCGCGGGCTGCTGTGGGCTGTTTGTACAAGAGTTAAAACACTTCAAGGATGTCATCTCACTCGCCGACCACAGCAAACCCCACTGTGTCCCTTGGTCATTCTTCCGTTTGGTCACTGCACGGTCCCTCAAGGCAAAATGACCTTCTGCTTTCTCTATACTGAAAAGCGCCCCCAGTGTCTGTTTAAAGATCTTTACGGAAAAGACAGATAGGGCAATGGAAGAAATTTTCCTGTTTAAGCTTTTAAAAAACTTGTCGTCTGTATCACTACAAACATGTTCAGAAATTCATGAGAATCTTTTTAAAAATTAATTGATCATGTTTCAGTCTCCTGTCAAATGTTAATGTTTTTGGAGTTGTTAACAATTAGTTAACAACTTAACTAAATTCTAAACATAGGGCCTTAATCAGAAAATAGCTATTTGTTTTTGTTATAATTTTTTTAAAATATTATAAATAGAATTGAATGGAATAATTGTTTTGAGACTATTGTCATTGTGTCATTCCAGTATTTTGCAGCCTTGTGACAGTCCATAATAAGGGTAATTAATTTAATTAACCTTAATTATAGTAAATGTGAGATAGGAAAAATGTGCAAAAAATACCAACACTGTCAGAAAAGGAGCACTGTTTTTATCCTTCTTTTTTTGTATAGATGTGTAGATGTATACATCCAATTAAGGTGCCCAATTTCTTATTTCATATCAAATAAAGGTATAGGTAAAAGTCTAGGCCATGTAGAATATCTGATTCCATACAGAAATGATGGCCTTCTAGAAAAAGATTCAACACAATTGTGCAGTTTTAATGTATGACATGAGCTATTTGTTTCTCAATGACTGTGATACAATTGTTGACATAGTTCACTTTTATATTTTAGACACACCAGTCTTACTTGTTAGAAGTTTGGGTGTATGTTGTGTACACATCCACTGGCTCTTCCTTCTTTTGATCTTGCCCTGAACACCACTCTTCTTTACGACAGGTAAGTGGTGACAACTTTAAAAACTAATTGGACAGTTGGATTCCTGAGGACACACTGTACCAGAGGTGACTGAGAAGTTGGAACAAGGACAGAGGAGGGAAGGTGCCACAGAAGGGGTGGTCAGGCAGAGAAAGCTAGACAAATCGACGTCAGAGAGATGAGAAAGTGTAATTCGTGTTTGTGGCAATCCATCATGGCTCCCTGTCAGCATTCAACCATAAGTCACCAAATAATCACGCTCAATAATTTAGAGGAATCATCGGTGTCCTGTTTGCCCTTGTAACACATTTCACTGTAACACCGCATCACGCCATATGCTCCGTGACACCCTTTGGAAATACATTTTGACCAGCGTACTGGCTGTAGGCTGTAGAGCATGACAACAGGTTAGAGAGAGGGAAAAGAGGCAGAGGTAAAAATGGGCACTCGTTCCTCACTATATATCTTGGCAAGCCCGAATGTGACTGACCGGACTAATAGGCGATCACTCTTGACACATCCATGGAAACATCCAACTGAATTGCTGATACACAATTCTGCACTGTTTTCTGGAATTCATGTAATATCTCCTGATGGTCTGCAGAGAAAGAGAAACGTGTTTGTGAAGTTCAAAATACCTGGGGTATATTCAAAGTTTGGCATGGGAATAACAACTTGATTTGGTGTCCTCAAATGTAAAAGTGAGTTGAAATAAAGTGTGCCAATCATGGTAATTGTACACTCGCAGTTGTCAAGATCCTATCTTTGAACAGTAGACACAGACAAGTACAAATCTGTTCGTAAGTAGTAATCAGTAATTTACCTACTTCTTCCAACTTATGCATGTCTTTAGACAATAGGGAAACGTCAAAGTATGCAGAAGAACATGGGTGTAGGTTTGTTTATTTTTCTCCCTGGCAACAATGCTAACCACAATTCACTGGTAAACAAATTTGGATAGTGCAAGCAAGTGCAGTGATGGGAAGAATACTTTTAAAATGTGTTTAGTTACAGAATAATGAATAATTATAATGTAAAAATGCAACATAGGGTTAAAATCAACATCATATTTGTTTCACTGTTTGTTATGTATTTCCTATCACTAGTTAGAGAAGTTATAATCACAGTTGCATGTGCCATAAGATCACTGTTTTCTGTTTTTTCCTCACTGATTATGTGCCATTTGAAGCCTAAATTGTGTGTATATTCCCTTTGATTTTAGGAAAGTAACAGTATTCTGAATATCACTAAATGAAAGAGTAACTGTACTGGAATACACTTAATCAAAATTAGTATTATGAATACATATTCTCTGTATATGTATTCAGTTACGTCCAAACACAGAGTAAGTGTGAGATATGATGAGTAACACTTAAACCTAGTATGTACAGTGTGTGATAACCACACACAGTGCAATCAGTTTCTATTGGAAAAGACTTTCCATAATGCCATACACAGTCTACGCCTCTTTGAGTAAATGATTGTATCCTATAACCTATAGCGGACTTGCTCTTAGCTCAGAGACATGATGAATCAGATAAATGTAGCGTTTCTCAGCAGCACATGTCTGGCTCTGGACAGTGGACAGTCCATTCATCCTTGTCATGTTTCTGTCAGAGCTCAGCAGTAGACGAGTGATGACCAGCGCTGTCGGACCCTCCTCCGTCTGTCCGTCTGTCCATCTGAGTGATAGAAATGTGCAGTGTTCTTAAGGTAGCATCAATAGATTTATCTCTGAGGTCTATCATGATATGTTTATTATAATATGAGCACCAAGAGAAGGCAGGTGGTCTTAGAATTAGGCTTCACCTCCTGCTTGGTCAGATGTGGTCATATCTTTATGTGTCATGATTTGTATTTAAATACAACTACCATGTAGATGAGATTTTCTATCCAGAAACACAGCTTGTTTGACTGAAACATTCACCTGTTGCTAATCCACCACTTGATATTGTTGAAATAGTTAAGAGAAGATATACAAAATAATCTCTTAAAAACTATGAAACTATGAAAAAGATCTGATCAAAACAAGTAGAAAATGAATACCTCAAACAAGACATTTACTGGCCCATTAGACCACATTCTTGAGTGATTGTATCACCTGATTATCGGTACTAAGTTAAGAGGGGATTCATGGGGGGGGGTCAGGTGCTATGAGGATTGAGCAGCAAGCTGCCCCCGCGACCCAGCCGGATTAAGCGGGAGAAGATGGATGGATGGATGGAAGTTACATTCAAACTATCTTGTGTGTTCATTTTGTATGTGTCCATTTTCAAGACACTTGCTGCCTATAATTCCTCAGACTAACAGAGTAACAATCTGATGATCTGTTCTTCGCATCACCTGCAATGGTCAAAATTAATGTTTACCCTCTTAAACCCCCAAATCCACAGCATTATTTGGATGTGGATCTTAGATACATGGATCAGTTTTCAGACACCTGTCCACTGTCTATGTGACTCCCTGACCTTTCCTTAGTGTCACTTCTTTTGTGTGTGACTGTGAGCTTGGCTGGTCATGTGTGTATTTATTTCATAGCCGCAGATCGCCGCACGGACTCAGGAGATGCTCCTAAAATGTCACTGTTTGGTTGTGCTGTGCTTTACCACACAGTTTATACAGCCTCAATGATTGTATTTCTTTCTCTTCGACTCTGAGCGTGGACTTCCTGCTTTCCTGCCTGGAATGGGGAAGAGTAAATAAGTGGTAATGGGAAGTGTACGGAAGGGGGGGAGTCTGCGGACGTCTTTCTGTCATCGCTTTAGGAGGTTGCGACCCTTAAGCACGATGGCACAGAGCTGTTAAATTATGCAGCCTGTGTCTCCAGCTCACAATCTCTGAAGGAGGTGGGTTTGTGATTGCTGGAAGCTGACGGACTGGCATTTGCACATGAAAATCATCCCCCAAAACACCAGTTCTGCTTAAGTAATACTGTACAGGGACCTTCAAGGTGTGAGAGGAGGGCACTGGGGAGACTAGGGGTGCAGTTCAACATTTAACACCAAATATCACCTTATGAATTTTTATCATAACCAAGATGATACTGCAAAATGAAAGTCATAACTTTTATAAGTTCAATCTTTTTGTTTCTTTTCTAATTTTTCATTATCAGTTAGTGCATAGGTTTGAACCTTTGAGCAAAGTACTTAATCCACAGTTCTTACTCTGGCCACTGTTTGTTTTACCATTTTGTATTGTTACTCAAAAGCCATAATATGTATTCACTTTTCAATGTGAAATGTAATGTAATGTGACTGTAAATGTGTCAAAATACAATATACAGTATATTTTGACAAAAAAGTAATATAAATTCATGTTGTTCAAAGTCAAAGGAAGGCTTTAAAATAATTAGCAAAACACTGTTGTGAGTAAGTATGGGCAAAGTAAACTGTCAAAAGGCTGATCACAAGTGCAGAAAGTAGTTGTGTGATCTGAAGTTGAAGCGACTATCCCAAAAGTGTCAATATAATGAGCATAAACAGAAGTGGAGCGGCACAGTGGCAGAGAGGCCTGTGGGACCAGCGCACTCATAAATCATCTTTCTAAGTGGGGTCAAGGGCCATTTGACTAAGACATGAGCAGAAATGTGATTTTATTTTCTCACCAATAATGCAATATTACTACGGATATTCCAGCATACACATTGATTAAATGCCAGGATTTTTTGTTGGCAACATAGACACTCCAGGAGGCTGGTATAATGCAACCAAAAATCAATGAGACCCAAAAAACAACAGTGTGCTTCCACTTCACAAGTTTAAAGGGACTCTGCATGTTTTATATGGTTTAGTTATATTATATGAAATGTGTGCTGCAACCAGCAATTTTTTGTGCTTTACATAAAATTGATATTACATAATTTTAATTGAGGATGTTGCGTATGTCTGAACTTTAAGATGAGTATTAATTAATGAATTAATTAATCATTGCATTTAAATAGCGCCTTTCATGATACCCAAAGCGCTTTACGGTTCATTATTCATTCACTCCACACTCAGTGGTGGTGCTACTACAGCTGCCCGGGGGAAGACTGACGGAAGCGAGGCTGCTGATCTGCACCATCGGCCCCTCCGAGCACCACCATCACTCACACACACACACACCACTTTCATACTTGGCAATGTGGGTGAAGTGTCTTGCTTAAAGACACAGTAACAGTTTTTTTTTGCGACTGGCGCCCCACTGTGGCACCTGGAATTCCCAGTGGTCTCCTAACCAAGTACTGGCCCTGCTTAGCTTCTGAGATCTGAAGGATCAGGCTTTGACATGCCGGTAAGGCCACAAGTATGGCAATAGTGTATCTGTAATTTTTCTAAATGATAACTTTGCTCATGGGCTGTACTTTTACTTTTACCACAATCTGTTTCTGTGAGATACATCACCTATTCTTTTCTCTTCATATTAAACACGCTGTCATTCCATCTTCTTTCAAAGTAAATAATTGTTTAAATGGTTGTGATGTCAATGATAATTTCAATTATTTTTCCATAATAGAGCAGCCCTAGCAGTCCATTATGCATAGTGAACATTTTGACACTTCATTTTAATTTATTCAGTTAGATTCTGTTAGACATGTTAGAGTTAAAACTGTAGCATCCTATGATATACTAATATACATTACAGATTCTGTGCAGCTGAGTAAACACCATTAAAGCCACACAGTAATTGTAAATAAGTTGTTTTTATTGCCATTTATTATGATATTCATTGTAAGCAGCTACAAAACAGCCCGCATTGTTCCAAGAAGTTAACTGTTAGTTAGCCAATTAGGGCTGAGAGCTCCTGATTAATTTCATTGAGCCCAGTTAAAGAGTGCAGTTAAAGAGAGAAAGGGTCCATCCTTGTGTATGCTGGACCATGTCTGCGCGGGAGGCAGAGCTGTGGGGATGCAGGGGTGAGGGGAGCACGATAACTGGCCCTGCTGGGAGAAGGGGGGCTGTTGAGAAAATAGGAGAAGAAGAGGGCGGAGCGTCGGCCACATGACAAATTGTGATTAATAAATGTGGTTTGGGACGGCAGTGTGGAGGGTTGTTATTAATAGAGAGAATTAGAGTGGCTGTGCAACTCAATCTGCGCTCTGTCACTCTGCATCAGGTCCGATAATCAGAGCCTAATGAAACAGCGCAACACCGGGATGTAGACATATCCACCTGAACACATCGAGATTACCAATGTACACCTATTTTCCACATGAACCTAGGCAGCCTGCACAACACTGGACATGACAACGTGACTATGGAGCTGTTAGTCATAATGTGTACAGTACTGACAGAAACTACCATTTTTATTTTATTGTATTTCAGGACAGTATATCTGCAGAAAGCTCAGCAGCACTTGATTAGATAGATTTTGCCATCCTGTTGTGGACATGTTTTATTATTATTTATATTATTGGTTATACAGGGGAATAAGAGACAAATACTAGATGAAATTTCTACAAAAAAGAGTTATTGTAGTACTGCTTTGATTAAGGACTGACACAAACAATGCAAATGCCATCTTGTGTTGTGTCTCAATCAAATGTACGTTTAACAAAATAGGAACTAAATCTTTCATGTCTTTTTAAGCCCTAACCCGGACTCACCTCAAATCACCTCTCAATGCCCCTAATGACCTTTACATTGATTTATACTGGTGGTGCTCCTGCTACATAAGGACAGTACAGTGTCAGTGGGAACAGTGATGAGCGGTGAGGCCCCAGGGAACATGGGCCCCTGCAGCAGCTCTGTGTCTCTGGGGGCCCATGTGTCTTCCTTCCTGGTTAACAGTGTGAAAGTCTCAGCTTCTGCACTGGTAATAATAGTGAGCAGAACCGCAGCAGCAAATATATACAGACTGAGCTCGGTTGGAACTCAACTGTGTACTGAATTATGAACAAAGACAGTCAATAGTGATTAATTAATCCAGAAACTATGCCAAATTGTTTAAACTGTGAACTGAAGTTAAAGAAAAAGAAAATACTGTGGCCCTATGTTGACTGTCACAACATAAAATGAAGAAATTATGATAAATAAATATTATATCCAACTGTATACAAATTCCTTATATATTTTGGGAAAATTTAGTTGTAAATAGATAGTGTAAAGTCAGTGTTTTTCTGTCCTCCATAATGAGGTTCAAGAAAAATAATAATAATAAAATAATAATCATATATTATAATATAACTTAAAATATTTTTGAAGCTTCTGGTAGTGTCAAAATCTGTGTTCAATCATTCTGTCAACTATGGCAGGCCATTTCAAAAACCGAATTACATCAGTCAGTAACATTATCATAACTCTAAACACTCATCTGTTTCATTTTTTTCATTTTTATAATTGTGTTTTTGTGTGTTTAATGTGGAAATACTGTTGCCATAGATGTTTAGTGATTGTAATGCTTCTTACTGGGTGAATGTCAATAAGGCAAACTTATATTACCAATACAAATTGTATCAGTGAAGAAATGAATAGGAAGGGCAGTGGTGGCACCAAGACATCCTCATATTTCAATATTAATCACCTCAGTAATATTTAAAGAGCCTTTAAAAATCCAATCCACATCTGAATGTTGGCAATGATTATGTGTACCGCTCTGAGTCAGGACCTTCAAGGCACACCGTCTATAACCCCCAAACTTACACTGACACAGCATTTAACCCCCACCCTTCACATCGCAGCACCCTGCTCAGGATAACCCCTCCTGGAACATCACAAGCTACATCTCAGCCTCAATTTCCCCGTTAATCCCAGTTGTCCTTGGAAAACTGCTGTTAAACTGACCAATGTCTGGAGGGATGAGCCGAATGATCCCTACATTTCTGGACAGTGGTGAGTGTTGCTGAGGAGAGGGGAGGTCAAGGAGGGACAGTCTGATGAAAAGGGTGGCTGTCATCAATACTGAATGTAGACCTATTCCCCTTGGTCCCCCTGCCCCGAACATTAAACTTTAAACTCACATAAGGGCCGTTATATCTGTCAGACATAATACAAACCTTACAGCAAACCTCAGGGGGCAGATGATATGAGCAGGAATCTTACACATCATGGACGAGATATTACTTTTACATATTAGACATAAATATTATAATGATCAGTTAAGAATAACAATCTACTATTTAAGTTGCCAAAGTTACCATATGAATAACATGACCAAGAATGCACCACCAACAGCACAGGGCATGGGCAACCTTATGGGAGAGCAGAAGTTAATGAATAACTGAATAAAGTGTTCCACATAAATTTAGTTCCATTCTTTTTTAACTAAACATATGTTTTCATCATACTCCTAAAACACACATCTGGGGAATATCTTGTGTTTTCATGTGAATCACATCAAACGAAATATTTGTAATAAAATTATGGAATGATACAGAACCCCATAGACCTATTGATATTCGAGTTTGGATATCATAGCCTTATTCCTAATGAACTGTGCTTGATGTGCTCCTTATTTACGCGTGTGGTCCTTGATCAGTTTGACTTTGACACGGGCGCTGTGGAGAGACAGCGCTGCGGTGTGGAGCAGGGTGTCTCACTAATGAGCCTTTAGAGCGGCGGGATGCGAGTCACACACTCCGCCAGCGCGCGCGCGGGAATGGTCTGGGGAGCGTTTAGTGTCTCCTCTCCATCCCTCACCATCACACACGGGCGGCGTTTTACCCACGGCCTCTGACGGCAGCGTTTTCATTCACAGCCCAAGATGAAAACATCTGCCTCGCTTTTGCAAGTTTTTATCAAACATTACTGAAGCCTGTAACAGGTGAACACGGCTAACGAGCGGAGAGAGGCTGGTGTGTGCCGCGGCATTGTTAGCGCCAGGCCAGTGGAGAAATGACACAGGTCCAAACAAAACAAAACACGTTATTCACCATAAATATACACTAACAGTATGCGTGTTTAATACTTAATACTTAGGTTACACAATGCCATTTGAACTAACCTTGAAATAGAAATGATTTTAGGCCTAATTATGCTAATTTGGATCTACTTAACGCAACAGAACTAAGCTCCTCATCAGATATAAGATTTTCCAACAAAACTGAAACTTCTTCCATCCATTCAGAAGTGAGAAGTCGGAAAAGAACGTAGTTTGTAGGCCTACCAGCCTAATTGCCAGACTTAGTTTACTATTGCGGTCGGGTATTAAGGCGCACACGCTATAAACACAAGTTCATAGAGTGATGTTATATAATGTAGTAAGTAAACTGAATCATATTTTGAGCAAATAGCCTACTGGGGTACACAATGAGACTAAAACATGATAGCTATCCTCAGACGATCGGTAGGCTATAGCCCACTTTGAATATGTAGGCTATGCTTTGAGACAGGAAACGTTTGTTACCAATTATGATAACATCGACTACCATATACCAACTTTAAATGCGAGTGAAAGCACTTACCCGGCATGCGTGCGAGCTGAGAGGGAGGGATCAATCTAACAGGTGTCGACTGGTGCAGCCCACAGCCCAACATCAAGCAGAGCGGGAGGCAGCGGACAGCAGCTCACACGCGCTGGAGCTGACCGGAGTATCGTCTTTTGGAGTCGCGGGGGCTTGTTTTAATAAATCTAAATTGTGATATTTACATTTTTCTTGCCCATGGAGAGAGAAGAAAGGATTACGCACTGATGCACTGATTAAGAAACTCTCCACACTTTCCTGGCACTCACGCACAGTCGGTTCTAACTCAGCACTTGGTGTCGGGGTCTCCAAAGTGATTCAATTATTTTAGAGGGACTGAACAGGACTGGAGCACCGACAAATTCATCCTTTCATCATGGAATAAAGACAACCTAATGGTAAGTACAGTGTATTTGATAAGAAAAACAATAATAAGAAAATTAAGCAGTCACTTTCATATAGAACACTAAATACTTTCGTAATCTAAAAAAAAATATATATATTATTAATTCACGTTATTTACAATGCCTTGATATCCACTTTAGTTTTAGTGCATAGAATATTGTAGAACACTCCTAAAACAAGAAAACGCAGCTGAACGGTTTGTCTTTTGCTTTGTTTGGCAGATGTACATTTATTCACTGGGCTGTCTCAGACTACAGGCTGTGCAGGACGAAAGTGGGGACTTTTAAAATAGCTGATTAACAGGTGTGACAAACATCATGGTGCCCCCAAAGGCCAGTACGATGAATATAGGAAAACTCAGAAGAAAACGATTTCACTGAAGAGGCACAAATATCAACTGGGTCAAAAAATTGTGACATTCATCTGATTTATTAATACAATTGACATGAGTTTGACAGCCTTTTCCAGTTTCCCTTGTAAGTCCCTCTCTCAGGCCATGCTTTATGTGAAACTGAAGTGAGATTTCAGAAAGAGGTGAGCCACACAACTCATCTACTTAAATAATATCCTGCTCTAAACTAAATCTCTTTTCTTTTTTGTCTTTTTGATCCAGGTGTTGAACATTCATCTTACTGTGATTTCCACCGGGTTCTGTGGTCCAGGGGACTCTCCACAGTGTCAGCTCATCTGGGGCCTTATTTTATATTTTATCTCATTCTTCACACCCGTATAGTCTTGTTCCAGTTCTCCCAGAGACTTCACCCTGGCCGGCACTATTCCACCTAAGGGGGAAGAAGACTTCCTGACGCTGGCCGCCTCGCGGCTCAGCCGTAGGAAACGTGTGATTGGAGCTGCAGTGGGTGTGGCCATGGTTCTCGTACTTTTGGTTGCCATTCCTCTCCTGGTCCATACGACCAAAGTGGGGAGTGTTGGAAATGCCGGTAGCCATTATGAAATGCTTGAATCCTGCAAAATGGTATGTGACACCACAGCTCAGCCAGGTCAAGAGCTGACCGCTGTATCCCCACCGTCACAGGATTACTCGGGAAAGAAGATCAGGTCTGGTCTTCGTGGGCCCCCAGGGATTCCCGGACCCCCAGGAGCACGTGGACCCCCTGGAGAGCCAGGCAAACCTGGACCACAAGGTCCACCAGGCCCAGGCCCAGGTGGCTATTCCCCCTCCCTCTACTCTCCTAAAATTGCCTTCTATGCAGGGCTGCGCAGACAGCATGAAGGGAGTGAAATACTAAAGTTTGACGACGTGGTCACCAATGTGGGCAACTATTATGAGCCCAGCACTGGGAAGTTCACATGTCCGCTACCTGGCATCTACTTCTTCACCTACCATGTCCTTATGAGAGGAGGAGATGGCACTAGCATGTGGGCCGATCTAAAGAAGAACGGACAGGTCAGTCTAATATATGTGTTGTTTGTATGTATGCACAGACACATACAATGCATCTCTTCACTGGTGGCCA
Organism: Odontamblyopus lacepedii; assembly: GCA_034769755.1. Taxonomy (NCBI): domain Eukaryota; kingdom Metazoa; phylum Chordata; class Actinopteri; order Gobiiformes; family Gobiidae; genus Odontamblyopus; species Odontamblyopus lacepedii. The sequence continues at coordinate 25,669,610 of CM068345.1, read as the reverse complement.
CCCATGTTTGACTTACTCACCTCAGCAAAATTGAGCCTTTCTAATTCAGAGCACATTCCACTTAGCAGGTGTCAAAATCACAGGAAAAGAATGAAAGAGAAATCCTCCTCCTCATTAAGAGGAATCCATGGTATATAGTTTGAAATCAGCGGCCAGAGATATTTGCATTCCCACATGTAATGTAGCTAAATGACAAGTGGCAGAATGCAGCAGCCGCCACCAAAGGAACAGTCTAATTAGTAAGTATCATACACAGAGCTTGATTATCTCCTAAACAGCGGAGCAAAAGAGCACGGCAGAAATGTCTGTCAGGACGCGGACTAGTCAGTTTACACCTCAGCTAAATAAATAATGAATGTAAAATTGACAGTCCACTCATCCACTCCCTCATTCCCCAGACACTAATTAAAGACACTGTGGCTGATGGGGGGTGGGAGCGGAAAGGTGGGATAAATCACAGACATTTCACCAGAGATCTCCAAATTCAGGAAACATTCTTCAAGTTGTTTTTCACATTCATTCATTCATGAAGGACGCTAAATGCAAATCTTCACCTCTCAGCCTCCAGACATCACCATATCAAATAGAGCCAGCCACAGATAACAGACAACAAGTTATCACAACTGAGTAAGAGCTAACATAGCACATCTATACTTGAGTAAATGTTTAAAAACCATGTATCATTCAGTTCTGTTTTATTGTATGTGCATAGGGCCACAGAGGTGAGAGGCTGCGGGCTTAATGTCCATATTGTCATTCAAGCCATCTAAGACTGTTTAATAATTTACTCATCTTAGATTAGATCCTCTGCTGAGCGGCTTCCCTCCTCTAACCCTTTTTCTGCTTGTTCATTGATTCTCCATTAATTATCTTTTCACTCAACTCAATTATTTAACCTCACCCAGGTTCGTCTGACACCCGTCATGTGCTCCACTTCAACAGTTTGGTTAAATCGAGCTCTCACTTAACCAGAGAGTCCTAACCTAAGTGTTATAGATGAAAATGAGTGTAAATAAATTACCAGTGGAGAGTGGGATCATGTAGCAGAGCTGGTGAAGCCTTGAGGCAGACGGGTACACAGCCTGAGGCCAGTGAGTGGCTGGGGCCTGCTAAATGGGCACTATGTCTGACAAGCTGGATTGCTAACTCCAGAATTAAACAGCCTGTTTTACCATTGCCGTAGGTGATAAAGCTTTATTGGATATTTTGTCTGAGCTGGGTTTTTTGTCAAAGCCTTGAGGAGAATCCACCTTTCCTTTTTGATTACTCTTGCACAACATACAAGGCCATTTGAAGTAGCACTGTCAAACTTTTCAACTACACTCATGGCTTCCAACCTCACCATTTATAAACAAACTGCGGCTACAATTTGATTTTGATTTTGAATTTTGTAATGTTTAATCCATAAATATATTTTGCTACCTCAAATTAGTTGGATGTGACCAGAAACTTCTGACAATACTTTTAGATTTTGGTAGTTGTATACAATTTGCCATTTCACTGAATATCACACTTTGCATTGACTATGATGCATAGTCCGATGATAAAAGTCAGTGGGGCAGCTCTTTTAATACATAAACATATAGAAACTTAAATGTTAATGAATTGTCAGACTGCAAAGACTTGTCTTTCCATTTAGCGTGTATGTATTCTGACAACACTAAAGTGTCAACATGACAGGAACATGGTGAGACGTGTGCTCTGAAACAGTACAGACAGTGGGAGAGGCAGAGAGACAAGACAAGTGGGTTCAAAGGGTGGAGCAGAGGAAGATAGATGACTTCATGGAGGTGTGGAGACAGTGGGCTGGTAGATGAGACTTTGGGGAGGCTGCTGTGAAGGCCAGAATGAGATCAGGCCCGATGACCAATGGATACCCACTCCACTGATAGGCTATCAGCGATGGGAGAGACAAAATAAGACAGAACCAGTCTATAAACTGTTTATAGGATAGTCATTTGTGAAATCACCATCAAAATGAAATGACTTTATCACAGTGGTGAATATTAACTGGCCCTATGGAAAATGTCTATTTTACTTTTATGTTATTTACTAATTTCCTGCTTGCAGATAAAAAAATGGATACTGCCATTTACTTCTTAAACCTGGCATACATTATACTAATAGTGTTTATAAAATGCATAGCATTATGTTTACTAAGATGTAGAGATACATGGAAACTAAAGGATCTATATTATCCTATATTAGCCGGTATGGCCACACATGGCCATACCGGCCTGAACCCGTCAGATCTCAGAAGCTAAGCAGGGCCGGGCCTGGTTAGTACTTGGATGGGAAACCACAAGGAATTCCAGGTGCCACAGTGGGGCGCCAGTTGCAAAAACTGTCGTTGTGCCCTTAGGCAAGGCACAGCACCCACATTGCCTAGTATGAAAGTGGTGTGTGCGTGAGTGTTGGTGGTGGTCGGAGGGGCCGATGGCGCAGATTGGCAGCCTCGCTTCCGTCAGTCTGCCCCAGGGCAGCTGTAGCTACAATAGTAGATTACCACCACCGGGTATGGAGTGAATGAATAATGCTCTGTAAAGCGTCTTTGAGTGTCCAGAAAAGCGCTATATAAAACTGATGCATTATTCAAAACAATACCAAACATAAGCACAAGCTATTTTAGTTTCTATACCCCAAATTATAATTAATTGACTGCTCAATTAGCAGAGTTGGTATTGAAATATAGTTCCGCTTAAACAAGTTATTTTTGTTAAACAGCTTAAATAGTGAGTACAATGCAGATTCTTTTAGTCATGTGACGTCTTGAATTAAGGTATCCAGTTCTCTGGAGGATGTGCTAATCATAGCTGGGCATGCATGGGATTCTTATAGAACCAACACACATTACATTTACTTTAATCCACGCTCTATTATGGACCCACTGGCTCACACCCGAATCCTACCTTCACCAATCACCGCAGCCTCACAGGCGGTCAGCCACAAAGCAGCACCCTGTAACCACCTCTAAATTGGCGATATAAGAATATAAGAGAATATAATTACAAACTATAATAAAATATTTGTTTTGCATCTTCAGTGTATAGTCCAATCAAATTTACATGTTATTTATACTCATCTAATGTAGTGAGTGCATGATGATGAATTTGTATTGTTTTTCTATAATTATGTAATATTGATTTAGCTCGGGCGCATAGGTTGTAGCTGCTTAATATGCAACCTTTGTAGCAAATGTTATTAAGACCATCTATGCTAATGCTAGTGTGTTTTATGCTGGAGAAGGCAGGTAATACGTCTTGCTTGGCTTTTTAAGCAACCTCTCCCCCCGTGCTTGTTAATTACTTTGCATGGCATACTTGTCTAATGCATTATGTGCAACTGTATGTCAGAATTAAATATCCTTAATACCGAGTGCAATGTAGACTAATAGATACCGGCTGAGCTCCCATTTAATCTCGCCTGTGTTTTTCACCTGTCATAGACTCCTTTAATAGCTCACTAAAGGTCACGTTATTTCACACAGAACTGTTAAAATGTCATCACTTGCTGTAATGACCCTTACCTGTATTCACTTCTCTGTACTGTGACATATAGGCTACAGGTAGAGTGTAATTAGTTCATTGCTGGTAGCCAAATATTCAAAACATTTGAATTTAATTTAATATCATTCATCTAGAAATTTTAGGCTTATTTGAAGTTAGCCTCAGGTAATTTGGCAGAAGAATCTAATAAAAACTGTAACTGTGGTAAAGGTACCACTGACGTTCATGAGGGAAATGCTTTGATGTGTGGAAGCTGTTAGAAGACTGTATAAAACCAAGTCACAGTGTTCACTTTGCCTACAGAACTTAAGTTAGAACCAGAACAGGAAGTGTGAACCAATGGTCTTCCAAGACCAGAAAAAAGGCCTACAGTCTTGTCAAAAATAATGACAGTGACAGAGCAGCCTAATAGAATGTAAACCAAGTAGAATTTGTGAGCTATGACAAATGTAAATTTGTGAATTTATTAGAGCAGAAATGTTTTGTTGTTGTTAAATCAGGGCTCATTAACACATCTGGTCTTGGGGACTGGATGGGAGCGGCTGTTGTTGAGCGAGCTGTAATCCTGAATGGCAGGTAATAGCAATCTAAGGTATGGCTCAATGCTACACTCTCTTGTCGCTGTGTAATCCCCAGGCTCGCCGAGGTAAGGGAAAACCTATTCAATAAATATTCTATTTCCACAACATCGCCCTCCTCAATCCTCCTCCTCTAACCTTCCTCGTGCCGTGTGCCGGGGTCCCCTAGGTAAGTTTAACAGCTACTTTTCTATTGTCTCCGCTCTAAGAGGTCAGTATATCACAGTGAATGAATCCTGTCACTTTTATTACCAGTGGAACAGAGCAGCACAGATAAAAACAGGACTTTATAAACCCCCCGCCCGCCACGCTCTCACAAAATAGCCTCGCTTGATCAGTCTCTCCTTCCACACCCCTCCTGTTTCTTTGCTTAGCCCTCTGGCCCTTGCTTTTGTTTTGTTTTTTTTCTTATAGTCTCCCCTTGTCTGTCTTATGTGCCACGGTTGTGTTGTAAATGACACTGCCACTGCCCCCCACCCTACTGCAACCCCCTCTCCTCCTCAGCTCCCAGGAGCGTTTAGTGGAGGCCTATAATGAAAGGGCTAGGCGGAGACATAGACAGCCACAGGCGAGCCCCTGGGGCCCCTGCCTCACGCCTCACAGCTCTGCCAGGCTCAGGATCAGTGCAGTGTGCTGCCAGTTCGTTCGGATCAGCCTGCGTCCTCCTGTCGTATCCATCGCCTTCTCCTCCTAATCCAACCATGGAGCCCTTATCCCTGTCTGTCTGCCATCTGCATTCATAGATGGGAGAATTATTCTATCTGCTATACATGGCAAAGCAGTTTCTCACAATAGGAAAAATGTTGTTCTAATAAATATTCTCGTGTTAAAAATATGAGGAGTGAGAGTTGAATACCCCAGACAGAGAAGAGCTCTGTGCTGTTACACTGTTTGGTCAAAATAATGAGCAGGATGACATATGCCCAGTGTCAATACACAGTCACAATAACACCATCACTGTCAGAAGCAGCCAAAGATGCAAATGTGATATTGGCTGTCACGACACATGTCAAGCAGAACAACAATATAACCTTTAGAGATGACAGAAGATATTTGAGAGACAGGTCTTAAGGGGGTCTCACAATATTAAGTGTTTATAGACAGCAAACACAGTCTAAACATTTGGCTTGCAACAAATATGTTAGTAATGAAAACATATATTATGTTGAATGTAACAGATTGCTAGTTACTGAAACAGTTTTGATTTATTTGATTTGAATTTGCAACAAAATTGTTGCAAATTCAGTTCAGTTTAGTTTGTGTAATCTTAATCTTAGAAATTGCACTGAACCCGAAATTTCAGATTAGGTCCATGGGTTTGACACAGTATTTTTATGTCCTTTCCCTTTTTTTCCCCCTTTCCTTTTTTAGCATGAAAGAACCAGTTTCTTTTTTTACACCAAAGGAATACATTATAAATACAGTTTTGATTATTGCTTGCATCAACTATTGGCTGTCACCAGTAAGAAACCTAATGCAGGATTCATGACACATTAAGGATACATAGTGTAGGGGGGGATTGATCTGTGCACGTGTGGGGAGAGTAGGATATTTTTTATTACACTAATTCAGGCCTGGTTGTGGTCGATTGACAGTTTTCAAATGTATGCGGGCTCGTGGGGAGAAAGGCTGCTGTGATGGGGTGACATGATGGTAGTTGAGTTGCAGATCATATTCGGGGGCTGTCATGGCGGAGCACGAGGCCTGTCTGGATGGTGACAAAGATTGAGTGCTCCGAGCGCAGATGGACAGTGAGACAGACACAAGGCCACTGACGGTTGACATGTGTCGGATAATAGCAACAGCTACTCCAGGATTATTGATACATGCAACTCCAGAGGATAGAGGAGAGGCACGCTGGGGAGAAATTGTATTTAAAAGATGTAGAGGTGCTAGGTCTCAGATGAGCTTAAACATGTTCAGTTGGTGACAGAAGAGTGAAATTTGATGCTGATTTAGTTCATTAATTTTGGACTATTCTGTAAGAAGGTTCCAAATGGTCCATCTGTTGTAAATGAAAAAAGGCTAACTGTAGTATAGTTTTACCATATGCCGAATTCCATTACATTTCATAGTACAGGGGCCAACATTATTCTGTTTTCTGTTACTGAATGGAGTTAATGTTATACTAGTATGTAATTGTGCTGATCCCATGTGTGTATTATCCTCAGTCTAAAAATGTAACTTATGATTTCCTAATAATTAAAAACAAACAATGGACTAAAGTAAACATATTCAAGACTAATGGTGGGAACATTTTGCTTTACGTGATGTAAGTGACATGCTGTTCAACACGTATGTTTCTTCCATATGATTATATTGCACTGATCCCAAGCACAGACAAGCCTGATGTAGAATATTTACCACATGAGTATACAAATCCCTGCAAGCTATGATGCAAATAATTCACTGGCGTCATCAACATGGAAAGCTAAGGAAAATCATTTTAAGCACTGTCATTGTGCATATGTTACATTTATTACAATCTTTTCACAATATTTGCACTACAAATTTTCTTTACAGCTGTAACTGAGCGCAAGCATGTGTGTTTAAATGTCGACGATGAGTAAACCCAATTAAATGTGTTAACAAACAAGTAAAGATCCACTGCTCCCGGGTCAATAAGGCAGAACTCACCCGCCGCATGCAAATGGAGGTGTCTGGCTTAGGCCCGGCCACTCAATATCATGCATATTGAGTTCGGCCAAGGATCATACGCAACAGGTCAATAGCTGGTGGAGGAGAGTAATGCTGCTTCTCTGGTCTGAGCAGCTCTCCTCATAGATAAACCTGTTGTCCCTTATGACTGAGCTTATCTGCACATCCTAATCATATCCCCATCTGTGCTGCTCCACACTGAGCCTGTCTATAGCAGATCAATAGCTGCTGGAGTGGCCCTGTTCCTAGTCCACCTCTGGGGCCAAGGGTCACACACTTATCCATCTACATGGATGACGGAGGTGGGCCCAGAGGAGCTGATGTCATTCTTATGAGCATCTCATTTTAAACACATAAATAAAGTATTAAGTCAGTGGTGAATGTGGAATAAGCTGTTCTTTTAAAAACTTACAACAGCGACAAGCCATCAAAATATGTGGTAATTTATAGAGTTTGGTCTGAGAGAGTTCATTATATCAGATGTTCAATTCGTAGCGCAGTTGCTAAGTATTAAACAATTTCACTACTGCAATTTGTATCTACTGGAAAGTGTGCTTCTCTTTGAACTGAATAGTTTCCCTTATACTTGCATGCATATGTATTATTCTGTCTAAAAAAGTAAATCATATTCAGACTTATGGTGAGAGCATTTTGGTTTATGTGATGTAAGTGGCAGCCTAGCTGTTCAACCTGTCTCAGTAGAAATTAATGTTTCTTCCATTTGAAAATATGAGGCTATAAAATTTCAAATTTAAGTTGTGTTTGATTTTAACACATTGCAAACACACATACATAAAGTGAATAAAGATAACTGAATCAAACATTGTTCCTGTTAAAAATATGGACTGCAAATGTAAGATGATTTGGAGAAGGCAAGATGCATCGTATTATAATCAGTGCTTGTGTTGTAAGCGTGTCTGACATTTGCAAGTACTTGATCTAATTGTGAATGCACCTCTCCTCTCTCTTGGTCTCTGCGCTCCCAGGTGAGAGCCAGTGCCATCGCTCAGGACGCCGATCAGAATTACGACTACGCGTCCAACAGCGTGATCCTGCATCTGGACGTGGGTGACGAGGTGTGTGTCCAACTGGACGGGGGCAAAGTGCACGGAGGCAACACCAACAAGTACAGCACCTTCTCCGGCTTCCTCATCTACCCCGACTGACCACTGTCCCACTGTGGTTTGTCGGTGGGTCTCCAAAAACAAACCCAATGCATGCACACGTAAGCAGACATCACAAGGACTACTAATCATACTGAGCCAAACTGCTTTGATTTGCACCTCCAGTCTATATCAAAAATGTATGAATCTGTACAGTGCAAGGTGCAAAAAATGACTGCACGTTGTGGCTCGGAAATATCCTAAAAAGAATCAATGTGTCTCATATTAAATGCCATTGTATCAGAATATATTGAGAACCATCATTCTAATTGTGTTTTAATGCAATAATGGTGTCAAGAGTGCCATTAATCAAGCTGGTGAAGCCAAGGCATACCTATGTGTATTGTAATCTTTGACCCATATACTACTGTCTCGCCATGCTTTTTTCATACCTAAATAAATGCCAAATTATTATGCAAAGATGGTAGATACATTGGATAATACTAAATGCAGGACAGTATTGTGACCCTATATAATTTACATGTCACTGGAATAAAGGACTTCTTTTTCTTCCTGTTTTATGAATGGCACTTGTTTCATTGCAAATGTACAGTATTTCAAAGTGCATTTTTGATTGTGTGTTTGTATTCAATTGCAAAATAATGAGTGTGTGGGTGTGGCTGCCCGCCTGTCTTTTAGTTCAAAATGTTGTATACCTCATAGATGGATTTAATGGATTTTACAATGACATGTGTCATGTTTATTTTTTACATGTAACATTATATATGTACACAGTTTATCTTAAGATGGACTCTCTTAGATGTTACATAGATTGAACAGATAATATTGGTATTAAAAAATCATATACCCAGTCTTGTATGTGTTTAGACATGGCTTTCTGTCAACAGTCACACTAAATAAAGGCATGTATGAACCTGGGGAGACTTGGACACACACAATTCCGTTCACTTTTATTTGAAGTGACCAGTGAATGTGACTGGTGATTGGATATATGGCCGAACCTTGTGGTCTGATGTGGGATCGAAGCAACAGTAGCTGAGCACAGACTCTGGCTGCTTAGACATGGATTTCCAATATGTCTAACATGGTGTCAGAGATAAACATTAAAACCAGTACACTGATCTAATCTCATAATTTGCAGGGTGCAAATAATTAGTTTTCATTTAACATTTGACAAACAACATACATATGTTGTGTGTTTGGTGAGGGTTTTGTATATTCTATGGACAGTGTTGGAACGCAACAGTAAAAGTAGTAAAGCACTGTAAAGTAAAATGTTTATGTTTAGGTATCTGTACTTTATTTAAATACATTTTAAAGTGAATACGTTTTATTTCACTTCACTACATCTGAGAACATTTTTGAACTGGGCTAAAAAGTTGTTTTTCTATTATTATTTTTACTGATTCAAAATCACTACATTTGAAGCTTTATTAGAGCTCAAAATCTTTGTGAAATACATATCACTTTTTACTCTTCAAGTACATTTAAGTTGGTGATTTTATACTTTTACGATTTTATACTCTTAAGTAAAAGTTTCTCATGATTTTTTTTTTTTTTTGCTTCGTTAACTGTAGTTTTACTAAAGTAAGACAACTGAGTACTTCTGCCACCCGTCTATAGCCAAAAAAGAAATCCACAAGAATATGGTTCAGAAAATAAAATTACACATTTTAAAACCTTAAGTACCGGTACACGAAACCCAAAGTGTGCTCTCACCTTTGATTATGCCAAAAACACAAGTGACTAGTGAGTCACACTGGGTGACATGTACAGTAATTGAGTTCATCTTGAGTGTGGATGTACAGTATTTGTATATCTGTTGCTTCTGTCCAGGGAGGATGCAGCCCTCGGATCCTGCCCTGGGATCCCTGCCCTCCCTTCTCATCCTCTGCTCTCTCTCTCTCTCCATCCCTCTCCCCCTACTGTGCTCTCTCTCTATGGCAGATTTCAGTTGAAAGTTAATTGGACGGAGAGAGGTCTGAGACAGGCTGCGCTGAGGCCCATTAGTGATTCCCCTGTCGAATGCAGAGCCACGAGGATCACAGACTCACAAATAGGAGGATTAAAATAATCAATAGCCTCGACTTCCATCGACCACACACATACACACACCAAGTAATTAGTGGACAAGCTATTCAGCACTGGACTATGACACCCCCTGAACCTTAGCACACATAAGCCCGTACTCCAATAGCTGCGCCGCCTAATGAGAGGAAATAGTTGTGGATGTTGAGAGAAAAATGACGAAAAGGTCAGGAAGCCATCACGCAGCCTCCTACTGCTCCTATCACCGGGCTTTGTCACCAAATCCTCTTTTTGTATGAGTGTACAACCTGGTCACCAAATTCAAAACATTTCAATAAGAAATTGACCATAGGCTTGTAAACTACAACACTGCATAAGACACCGTCCTAACTGCCCATGCAGTTTAACGTATTTGATTTTAAATAGTTTTGACCCCGATTGGCAAATATTATTGCAATGCGCTCAGTCCTAACAGAATCTACAGGCAAATGGCGTCCTCTTGTGGTGCTCTGTAGTAAGACACACATAAGTTAAACAGTTCAACAGTTGGTTTTCAGGACACATTTATTAAAATGCAGAAAATATTTGGGTGAGTTAAAACTGGAGCTCTCTTTGAAATGCATCATGATTGTATGGCTTTAACAGTATAAACCTACAATAATATAATTTATTGTACCAGTTTGCCTGTGAAACAGCAGGTAGCTACTACACAAATCTATCATCTCTAGAGACACAAAAGGTAGTTCTAACTACAGCATGTTATTCAAATTGTACAAGTAGAAAGTGCTGCCCCGTTACTAAAACAAAACAAGCACACAGGATAAAGTTGTTTTGTGAGGTCAGTTTGTGACCTAGGGAATGTCAAGGCACTTAAATTAAGTGAAAATATGAATATCTGGAAATGTATTGAGGGTTTATGATGCGACTTATAAAAAGGGGAAATGCAAAGAAGTACTAAAATGTAAGACTTGTCATCTTCAGCCGTTCATGACCATCCTGACCAGTTCTGAAAAGAGCAGAGAGAAGACACACATTAAAACAACACTTTAAGACTTCTCATAAAGAGACAGTACAGTGGGGTTGGAGAAGTTACTGTTGAACTATTTGAAACAGGTGAAGGAATCATCTAACAGGTTCAGCCAAAGCATTTGGCCCATGTCTATGATCCAGGTAAAGCTGGTTAGATAAGCCATCCTCACTGTATGCTTTACTCCATGTACAAAGCAGAGAAAAGAGGGAGAGACCAGGGGAGGCTACAGTCCAGAGAGCAGCCAATTACATTTTCAGCTTCCATCAGTATAAAGAGGAAATCAGCATCAGAGTAATTTACTGCACTTCTCTGGTTAGTAGAAAGAGTCTGGTACCTCTCCCAGAGCTTGGTGACTATTGTCACATGTCTACTGTCTTGAACACCTCTGCACCAAGAGCCCAAATAGAGCTTAAAAATACCGACATGCAAACAGGCCAGAGGGGCTGCCTCTGACACAACACCCACTACTGGACACTAGATTAGTCTCATCTCTCATGTCTTGTGTCCACCAAACCCCTTTAAATGAAGGGGGTCCCAGACACATGCAGAGGGCCATGCAGCCAGGGGCTAGGACAGAGGGCTACAGGAAATAAAGAAGTGGGAGGCTACATGTGGAAACAGCCTCACTACTATAGGAGAGACAGACCACCAGGCTTTCCCTTTTCCACTCCAGATAAGGCTCTTGTTTAGTGGCAGATGTTAACATGGGTTAATGAGTGGCATATGTAGTATGTGTAGCAATGAGAAAGCAGGAAAGCCTGGCAGTACTAACTCATGATATACCCAATGCCCGTACCGGCCTCAGCCTGACATGATGTGACGGACAAATACTGTAAAGAAAAAAAGGTCACACACTTCAGAATTTGATGTTTACACAAACAGGGACAATTAAGTCTAGGCAGCGTTTCCCGCCGCACTTTACAGTTAAGTCCCCCTACCCCCATCCTTTTCACTTTTTTGTCAGCACAATATCTACCGCCTTGCCAAACCAATTTTCTGCAGGAAACATTGCCATCATATTACTAGTTGTTCAACAGTGAAAGTTTAGTGCAAATATAATTTGAAACCATATAAATAATGAATATGTGTCCTTTTAACAGCAGGAAAGATCCAATACAATTCCATACATAGTCCTCTCAATGTGACATTGGGAAGAGTACATATTTAAAAAGGAATGTGACACAGCACTGATCCAATTATAATGTAACCTATATCCCTACAAAGTGTTCCCTACCTTCATAATTGATGCAGCCATTTGCATCTTCATGCCCTGCCAAGAGCAGTTCCACCTCCTCCTCTGTCATTTTCTCACCTGTGAAGCAGAACGCAAATGAGATAAAAGGTTGTATTAAAAAGGCGTTTGTTTATATTTAAGATGGGAAAAAGCACTTGCCTAGTGTGGTGAGAACGTGACGGAGCTCAGCCCCCATTACTGTTCCATTGCCCTCCTTGTCAAAGACACGCAATCCCTCAACATAATCTTCCATGGAACCTTGATCTTTGTTCTTGGCGATGGCCAGGAACATGGGCAAAAACTGCTCAAAGTCCAACATTTTGGTATTCATCTCTGCAGAATAGCAGGGACAGTTATTCAACACCACATTGTTTACTTACAACATAGAGGCACAAGACTGTGATGGAAATGGCTTTGCATTGTTCTCTTACCCTCGGCCTTGGGGTTGCCCAGGACTTTAGCCACCTCCGCGTTGACAGGGTTCTGCCCCAGGGCGCGCATGACATCCCCACACTGGCTATAGCTGATCTTTCCATCTCCAGTCCTGTCAAACAGCAGGAACGCCTCCTTGTATTCTGTCAAATAAAGATCAAAATATGAATAAACAACCTTGCATATTTGGTAGATTATAAACCACCAAGACATAACGTCATCAACTGATTTACAAGATAGGAAATGCAGGTACAAGCTGAAAGGATTGAGGTAAAAGTGTTGTGTGACCCCTATCAACGAATACATTATAAAACAAGATCTGTGCAATTTTTGTTTTATTACATGACATGACAATTATTAGTCAAATTAAACTGTTGAAGCTATTGCTAACAACCTCTGAAGTGATTTCAATGATAAAACACACATTTATTTTTTTCATTATGTGAAGTTGAAGTCGTTTTGAAAATAAAAATGAGAAACAACAAATACACTCCATTTTTCTTTTTAAGAACCCAGTTTATTTTGAATATTAACGTTATCTCAAAAGGTTGTTTGGAAGCAGCATAAAAACTGTAACCTAAAGATTAACGTCTTATGACAACCATCTGATCTCCTCTCCGAATGTTCTTCACCTTTATTATTTGATACTTCTGTTACTCTACACACGTTTGTATTATGAACTTATTAATTTTGATCAACTTTTTTTTTTCTTTGGAAAGTAGCACAACAGACAACTCTGACAATAGGCAGATGGAGCCCTTCTTTTTGGCGAATGACTCCAGAAAACACTGTTGTGGACTTTTCCTGTTCTCAGGAATGCACAACTTCCCTAGTGGCATGTAAGTACTATTCCCAGCACCATATTTGGTATTGGAGGAGTGGAGGCAAGTAGGAGGAGAGAGAGAGTAGCGTTAGCCTATTATGTCAGTGGTGATTAAACAAAGCAGCCAATAACAGCTGTATCCAGAACCAAAAATGGACACAGACTTCACATGAAGTACTCCAGAGATAACAGGCAAAGTTTATGGCAAACAGACAGGCAGCAGCATTCACAGTTAAACAGACCCAGTGACTAAAACCTGTTAAGATCCAACGTCTGACTGACCACAAACACAATGTAACATACAACCAACAATGATTAGATTATCACCATGTGGAATAATGTGAATTGCTTTTGATTATTTTATCTCCAACAAACAACAGCTCACATGCTGATCACACCCAAACCAGGATTACCGTCAATGTATCACTAACACGGACCTCCTCTGACTTACCATGAATCTGATCCGCTTTAATTCAGTCTGAAAAGAAGCATTTGCAAAAAGGTGGGAAAGGTAAAACAGTGGAGAAACCCCATATAACTAGGCTTCGCATTAGGCTTCGCCTCAGTGACAAGCGCCGCACAGAGCAGTGAAAGAGGGATAAATCAAGAGGGAAGCATGCTGAGAGAACCAAGTCTCTAATAAAAATGTTGAACTTACCAAGGATTTGATCTTCAGAGAAGTCAGACTGTTCAAAAACAGATTGGGCGAAACGAAATGAGCAATGGTGAAGCAATGCTTATATAATAAGGCATTCTGACGCATAATATATAACGCAACCAATAATATTGACTAAACAGAAAACAATGTAATATGTATATATGTACAATCGTTGAATCGATTAATTTAACAAATAACTAATTATTTCGCAGGCTAAAGCTAGCGTATGTAAACTTCCACTTCCGCTAGCAAACCGCTACAAGACAGGATAATCCAGAATACCATATTAGTCATGTCTTCTCTGATGCTAAACCTAGAATTAGAAAGTTAAATAAATTGTAATGGTTGGCTCGTTCTATATGTTTAAAATGAATTACTTACCATGGTTATTGGCTGAGGTGTGTCCACAGACGCTGAAAACCAAAGAATGTGTGAGGCTCCGAGAGAAGGGCAGGGCGAGAAAAGCCGTGCGTCATGCGTCAGCACGTACTGCCCCACAGTACACTACGCACTGTAAGATCTACCCTCTCCTTTTATAGATAAGATGCACGTCTGCAAAGTGTTTGATTTATAGAAGTTGTATATCTCCATTCATATGTGCGAAAAACAATGTGATTTCAAAACAGTGGTGACATCTAGCCCATGAATAAGCCTAATAGTCCAGGGCGTGCAAAAATTGAACCATACCCTGTGTCTGATATCAGAGATTGTTGCCCTTCTTTTAATGGATCAGTGACTCCTCTGAGGCTTTTACACGGGAAGGAAAGCCACGCTCTTTTCTAGGCCATAGCCCTGTACCAGTCCAGTTCATGAACTCTAACATAGAGGCAAGACCCAGCAGATTCTGTCATTAGCATACTAAATCTGCTTCAGTATTTGATCCATCTGGGCACCCCCAGTGCTTGGGGACCCAGATGTTGAGACAGGTTCAGTCAGGACATAGGGAAAACATGCAAATTCCACATATCAGACACAGGACTCAGCCAACTATTTGACCTTTAGCTTTCATTTTCAGTCTTTTCTGTTAATTTGCAAACAATTATTCAAAAGTTAAGTTAAAAACAATTGACACAGTAAGATGAAGTTTGCTTATTAGATAACAGCATGTTCTTTGTTCTTTGGCATATCCATAATCAAATTAATGATTTTTTTAGCATGTAGAATTTAGAGATATTTCAAGAACAAATGTGGTTATGTAGCTAACATACTAATATGTGAATATTCTTTCTCAAATGAAATTTTCATGTTATGTTAAATGTTTAATGTTATGTTTTCTTTAACTTTTAAGCAAATATATTAATTATTAATATAACTCTGGAGACAAGTGAGTCAGTGTGAGATATTATTAACTGTTCCACCATTTCAGTATATATATATATATATATATATATATATATATATATATATATATATATATATATATATATATATATATATATACACATACATACACACACACACACACACACAACCGTTCAAAATTTGGGGTCACTGAGAAATTTTACTTAATGTGGTAAATGACTATTCTAGGTGCAAATGTCTGGTTTTTGGTGCAATATCTACATAGGTGTATAGAGGCCCATTTCCAGCAACAGTCACTTCAGTGTTCTAATGGTACAATGTGTTTGCTTGTTGCGTCAGAAGGCTTGTGCAGTCATGTTAGCACAGATGAAAACAGTTCAGCTGGTTAGAGAAGCTATAATACTGACCTTCTTTGAGCAGGTTGAGTATCTGGAGCATCACATTTGTGGGGTCGATTAAACGCTCAAAATGGCCAGAAAAAGAGAACTTTCATGTGAAACTCGACAGTCTATTCTTGTTCTTAGAAATGAAGGCTATTCCATACAAGAAATTGCCAAAAAACTTAAGATTTCCTACAATGGTGTGTACTACTCCCTTCAGAGAAGAGCACAAACAGGCTCTAACCAGAGCAGAAAGAGAAGTGGGAGGCTCCGCTGCACAAAGAGCAAGAAGATACGTACATTAGAGTCTCTAGTTTGAGAAATAGACGCCTCACAGGTCCTCAACTGGCAGCTTCATTAAATAGTACCAAAACGCCAGTGTCAACATCTACAGTGAAGAGGCGACTCTGGGATACAGCTTCAGGGCAGAGTGGCAAAGGAAAAGCCACATCTGAGACTGGCCAATAAAAGAAAAAGATTAATATGGGCAAAAGAACACAGACACTGGACAGAGGAAGATTGGAAAGAAGTGTTATGGACAGACCCCACTGAGCTGTTGTGGGAGCAGCTTGACCGTGTGATACGTAAGAAGGCCCCATCCAGACAATCCAACTTGTGGGAGAAGCTTCTAGAAGCATGGGGTGAAATTTCTCCAGATCCTTCAACAAATTAACAGCTAGAGGCCAAAGGTCTGCAATGCTGGAATTGCTGCAAATGGAGGATTCTTTGACGAAAGCAAATTTTAAAGGAAAAAAATATTATTTGAAATACAAATCATTGTTCAAATACAATCATTATTTCTAACCTTGTCAATGTCTTGACTATAGTTTATTCATTTTGCAACTCATGGTGGTAAATAAAAGTGTGACTTTTCATGGAAAGCACAAAATTGTCTGGGTGACCCCAAACTTTTGAATGGTAGTGTGTGTGTGTGTATATATGTATGTGTATATATATATATATATATATATATATATACATACACACACACACACACACACACACACACACACACACACACACACACACACACACACACACACACACACACACACACACACCCACACGCACACACACACACACACGCGGCGGCACGGTGGCTGAGTGGCAACACTCAGGCCTCACAGCAAGAAGGTCGCAGGTTCGATCCCTGCCTTTGTCGCCTGGGGCTTTTGTGTGGAGTTTGCATGTTCTTCCCGTGTCTGGATGGGTTTCCTCCGGGTACTCCGGTTTCCCCCATCAACCCAAAACATGCCCGCACCCCTATGAACTAACATCATGTTGTCCACCCTCCTGTGGGCTCACCACCTGCAGAGGGGTTCATAGGGGGGAAGGTCAACTATGAGGATTGGGCAGCAAGATGCCCCCGCGACCCAGATGGATTAAGCGGGAGAAGATGGATATATATATATATATATATGTATATATATATATATATATATATATATATAAGAGATAGTGGTTCTGGGTGGACATTGTGCAATACCGAGCAATGGCAATGTCAGGAAAAAGGAACACGATCGGAGTACTCGGGGCCGTAACCCCCAAACTGGATGAGTGGTTGTAGCAGATCCCAGGAAGGACAACGGACATCTCAGTCCAGAAAAGCACAGTACTGGGAACAGCAAAGATACTGCGCAGAACTCTCAGGCTCTCAGGCCTCTGGTAGAGGACCCGAGCTGATGAGAGTGAGAGAGACCAACCACCGTGGAAGGTGAGGAACACGTTTTATATGTGTTCCTTTTTCCTGACATTACCATCGCTCAGTATTGCAATGTCCACCACCACGGCTTTGTTCTCTCGCTTATCCAGAACCACTATGTCTGGTTGGTTCGCTATCACCATTCTGTAAGTCTGTATCTGGAAGTCCCACAGGATCTTGACTCGGTCATTCTCCACTACCTCTGGAGGCGTTTCCCACCTTGATCCTGGGGTTTCCAGCCCGTACTCTGCACAGATGTTTCTGTACACTATGCTGACCACTTGGTTATGTACGCTTTCCCTGCCAGCATCTTACACCCTGCAGTTATGTGCTGGACTGTCTCAGGTAGGGCTGAAACGATTCATCGAGTTAATCGATTAAATCGATTAGAAAAATGCATCGATTTTTTTTTTTGCCTCGATGCTTTGTTTTACTTTCATACGCTCGGCGATGGCCGGAACCTTTTGTGGTAGTGGTAAAGTTTCCGCACGACCACTGCACTTCACTGTACACAAAACAGCGCGGCGCCCATGGATGTATAATAAGAGCATAACCTCATCTCCTCCGGTACGCCGCGTGTGCGCGGTACGCTCCGGTACGCCGCGCACTCCTCATCTCCGGTGCGCCAGGTACTCCTCATCTCCTGTATGCTCCGGTACGCCGTGCACTCCTCATCTCCTGTATGCTCCGGTACGCCGTGCACTCCTCATCTCCGGTACGCCGCGCACTCCTCATCTCCGGTACACTGCGCACTCCTCATCTCCGGTACGCCGCGCACCCCTCATCTCCTCCCTACGCTGCGCACACCGCGCGTGGATCGTGTCTTGTCGTGCACTCCGTGGACTGCGCTTCCTCCTGTGCGTCTCTAAACCAGAACTAACACCAGGACTAAAACCAGGTCTAAACCAGGTCTAAGACAGGTCTAAGACAGGTCTAAAACAGGTCTAAACCAGATCTAAAACCAGGTCTAAAACCAAACAAGAATTTGCAGGAGTTGGTTGCTACATTCATGTAGTTTTAAAAATCATGACAATATCAAGTAATCCAAAGTAATCAGATTATGTTACTCACTTTAAGTAATTTAATGGATTACGTCACAAACTACATTTTGGGGTCTGTAATCTGTAGTCTGTAGGGGATTACATTTTAAAAGTCACCTTCTCAACACTGATGCTACAACATCTAAACAGAAAGCACCGTACATTACATCAAGTGGAAAAGAAAACGCGAGGTAAGTCAACCATAGCCTAGCGATAATTAAGTTTTTCATGTCCAAAACACATGTATCTGTCAATGCACATGGTGTGTACTTAACATGTGCAAAGTAGACGCGACAATAACAAACGATTACTCAATTATTCGGACAAAATAATTAACAGTAATTATAAATAATAATTACTGTAATAATCGATAGCTGCAGCCCTAGTCTCAGGCACTTCTTTGCACAACCTACACCTTGGGTCTTGTCTGGTGTGGTAGAGCTGGGCCTCTATTGCTCGGGTGCTCAAGGCCTGCTCCAGTGCAGCCAGGATGAGTGCCTCCGTGCTGTCCTTCAGACCACCTATAGCCATTGGTAGGATTTCTTGATATCAGCCACTTCAGTTATGTTTCAGTGGTACGCCCCGTGTAGGGGTTTGTCCTGCCATGATGGTCCCTCCAGCACCTCTTCCTCTGCACCCCACTGTCTGAGACATTCTCTGAGCACATCATCAGTCTGGGACTTGTCACTGATGTACTTGTGGAGCTTGGATGTTTCATCCTGGACAGTGGTTCCCACACTCACTAGTCCTCGGCCTCCTTTCTTCCGGCTCGTGTACAGTCTCAGGGTGCTGGACTTGGAACCCTCCATGCAGCTCAGGAGCTTTCGTGTCTTAACATTCGTGGTCTGTATCTCCTCCTTTGGCCAGAAATGGGCGAGATGCAAGAACCAGGCTCTGTTCTGTTGAAATATATATATATATATATATGTATATATATATACATATATATATATATATATAGAGAGAGAGAGAGAGAGAGAGAGAGAGACAGAGACAGAGACAGAGACAGAGAGACAGACTTTTTTTTCCCCACAAAGTCTGCTGCTCCAGTATTTATTATGGCAATTTGCATATACTCCAGAATGTTATGAGGAGTGATCAGCTTGAAAATTAACTTTATTCCCTAAAGAACATTTCCACTGCATTTCAGCCCTGCCACAAAAGGACCAGCTAACATCATTTCAAAGATTCCTCCTTTAACACTGGTGTGAGTGTTGATGAGGACAAGACTAAAGATCAGTCTGTCATGATTTTAGTTAGAATAACAGACTGGACACTTGGACACTGGAGGATGGTGCTTGACATCATTGTTCCTCTTCTGTTAACCATGGTTATGTGCAAGGAAACGTGCAGGCATCATTGCATTGCACAAAAAGGGCATAAAAGGGAAATTTATAGCAGCTAGTAAGATTGCACCTCACTCAACCATCTATCGCAGGGGTGGCCAACTAGTAGAAGACTAAGAGCCCCTTCTTTTTCTGTGTTACTGCAAAGAGCCACATTATACACATGGGTACACATGAACATCATCCCATTCCTCAATCATGTATGCACGCACACGCACACACAGACCTATGCTCAACCAGATTTAATGAAAATAACCACACCAACATGATAATATTGTTTAAAAGTTGGTAAAAGTTGTTTTCAACAGTTAACATTGTGTGCACTGTCTCACACACACAAACTCTCAGTTCAAGCAAGTCCACAAACAAAAATAAAATAATTTTCATTTTCAATTTTTCTCTTACTATGCTGCTTAGTGAGACTTTTGGCATTCCTTATCTTGAACAATCCTTGAATGAATGGTAACGCCAGCCAAGCATATTTGACGCATGTTATGTAAAAGGTCCTGAAGAGCCGCATGAAACTAGTTAAAGAGCCGCATGAGGCTCGAGAGCCACGGGTTGGCCATGACTGATCTATCGGATTATCAAGAACTTCAAGGAGAGAGGTTTAATTGTTGCCAAAAAGGCTCCAGGGCGCCCAAGAAACTCCAGCAAGCGCCAGGACTGTCTCCTAAAGTTGTCTCAGCTGTGGGATCGGGCCACCACCAGTGCAAAGCTCGGGAATGGCAGCAGGCAGGTATGAGTGCATCTGCCTGCACAGTGAGGCAAAGACTTTTGGAGGAAGGCCTGGTGTCAAGAAGGACAGCAGAGAAGCCACTTCTCTCCAGAAAAAACATCAGAAACCGACTGATATTCTGCAAAAGGTACAGGGATCGGACTGCTGAGGACTATGGTAAAGTAATTTTCTCTGATGAATCCCCTTTCCGATTGTTTGGGGCATCTGGAAAAAAGCTTGTTCGGAGAAGACCAGGTGAACGTTACCATCAGTCCTGTCTCATGCCAACAGTAAAGCATCCTGACACCATCATGTGTGGGGTTGCTTCTCAGTCAAGTGAATGGCCTCTCTCACAATCTTGCCTAAAAACACAGCCATGAGTAAAGAATGGTACCAGGACGTCCTCCGAGAGCAACTTCTCCCAACCATCCAAGAGCAGTTGGTGATGAACGAAGCCTTTTCCAGCATGATGGAGCACCTTGTCATAAAGCAAACATAATAACTAAATGGCTCGGGGAACAAAACATGGCCAGGAAACTCCCCAGATCTTAATCCCATTGAGAACTTGTAGTCAATCTTCAAGAGATGGGTGGACAAACAAAAACCCACAAATTCTGACAAACTCTAAGCACTGATTATGCAAGAATGGACGGCCATCAGTCAGGATTTGGTCCAGAAGTTAATTGACAGCTGCCAGGGAGAATTTCAGAGGTCTTGAAAAAGAAGGGTCAACACTGCAAATATTGACTTGTTGCATGAACTCAGTGTAATTGTCAATATAAGCTTTCGATACTTATGAATTGCTTGTAATTATATTTCTGTAAACCATAGAAACATCTGACAAAACACCTAAAAACCCTGAAGCAGCAGACCCTGTGAAAATGCAATATTTGGTGTCATTCTCAAAACTTTTGGCCACGACTGTAAGTAGACATATCAGATATAGCAAAAGTATACCTCAAATTCAAGTTCCAACTATTGCAGGCTCAACATTAAGATATAGACATAGACTGTATGGATATAGACCCCGTGTTTTTTGGTGTCAGAACAAGTACAGCTTGTGGCGCAAAACTAAAAGTCTTAAGCATAATTACCCATGGACATTCCTTCACAGAAAAAGATAATTTATAATAATAAAGATAATTCTGATAAAAATCTGACATGACAAACAGAGGGGCAAACACAGAATAGTGTTCACATTTGCAGAACACGCTTCATATCAGGTAAAAGAAATGACATTTATATGCACTGATGTGTTGGTTTTATTCTGTACAAATCAGCAAGTTTCTGCACATTAAGCCAAATATTGCTAACCTTTAGTGCACTAGCAAGCCTTAAGTTAAGTGTGTGCCATCCTTTGTACAGTTGTTCATCCACATTTGCTAATTATAGCTAGCCAGCCTCAGAAAGATGACATAAAATCTGCCTTGAAAAAAATATCAAGATATCCAAAAGTCAATAATAATTCAAGTAACAAGCCGACATGGTTAAACTACTTCTAATGAAGGTACCAAGACTACATCAGAAGGAAGAAAGGATGTGTTCTATGTTCTCCACTCCGCATGTTTATTTATTTGTTTTTCTGTAAACTGATGTAAATGTTATTTTTGCTAAATTCATCCCACTATTTTACAGGAGAAGCTTCAGTGGATGCTGAAACCCAGAACTCGTCCCCTCTGTGTTTTCTGTAGCTGCAGGAGGGTCTGGCAGGTCAAAAGGTTGAGATAAGTAGTTTGCAGGGTCCCTTCAAATGCCTTTTTGTACAACTATGTAGTAGATAACCTTTTGTTATGTCAAATCTACAATTTATATCTTTGTACTGTATTTCCTTACCTAACCCCTTGTACATAGATTATATTCATTTTATATCTATTATATTTTAAAAATGAATACATTTTTCTGTGTTTATGTATTCTTTGACAACTATTTTAATACTTTTATTTCTGAATTCTACCCAGGGCTACTGTGAATGCGCATGCCTCCAAGCGCTGTTACACTTTGAATGTCCGTCAATTTGAGCTACCCGAGGCACAAATGGGATAAATTTCCCTCCCTAGATCGTGTGTATAGGCTATATATTTAAAATGTTTGTTATAATGTTTCTTCTGTTGTCCCTTTTTCTCCCCTCATCCATCATGACTCAGAGACAAGTCCATTGTTATTGGCACTATATAAATAAAATTGAATTGCATGGAATTGTCTCATCTTCAGTGTCCCCAGTATCACAAAGGTGAGGTATGCTACCTCTAGTGGATGCATTACCTATTTGGGAGAAGATATAGTCAATATTTACTACCTCTACCCATACCTATTTATATAAATGAGTGAATAATGATGATTCTACAGTGGCAACATTATTTGATGTCTCAAGTGGGCTGTCAGAATGTGCTACCTTTAGTCTGAGCCCTATTTGATAGCATAATATGACTGTTGAACTACCCATATTCATATACATTAGTTGAAATTTTACATAACTAAGGTATAAAATATGATCACCATAACAGCATAAAACCCACTGCTTCCAATCCAAAGAAATATGTTGTAAAACTGGGGAGGTTCAATTTATTGGATCTATACAACTCTAAGCGGAAAAACATAAGGTAGCTCATTTCGACGGGGCAGCCTATTTCGACAAAACACCTCGCCCGCGAGAAAACAGCACAATGTTTACAAAAAATGAAAGGATCTATAGGCCTATTAAAAGTACGGTGGCGATTCACCATAAGAAATATCAGGATATAATTACAGTGTTTAAGAACAGACCGACATAGTTAAACCATTTCCACAACGCACCACAAGGTGCCACTGTTGTTCAGTACACTGGCACTAATGTGAACGAACAAGCAGCAATCTTTGCAAGTGTCAGAGCAGCACCATAGAAATATAATTTTTTTAAAAACAGCACACTCTGAGCACAACACAGTGTCCCAAATATGAACAGCTTACAGCAATAAGAGAAAGACAATAACATAAAGAGCACGATGTTTGTTTACGATATCCCAGCCCCATGCGTTAGACGCATTAAAGGTAGATTGTAAGGTTTCAGGTACTGATTCTATATAAACAGTTTCATGCCAATGGTTGGTCACACATTAACTCATGCATACGGGTATTAATACAGAAATGGATAATTACAGAAGTTTGGGCGTCCCTCAGCGCTCTCCAATAATCAATGCGCCGCTGGTCCGCGCACTTAGAGCACAATCCATCGCCCGCTCAATGGGCCTTGAAATCACCACTTATGTGTCCCGGGCGCCAAAACAAAAGAAACATGCGACCCTTGCAGCGCGACTAACGGAACTTCTGGCGCTTTATCACAGCACAACACGCAAAGAATAAGGACCACTAACAAAGTCATGCAGATTAATACGATGACAAGGGGCAGCCTAAAATAACGCACTATACAATTTAGAGATATTAAGCTAGCCTATATAAAGGACGAAAACATTTCTCTTTTTCATACTGCGCTCAGTCTGATCTATTGTTATGACTGTGCTGTATTATGGCCCTGGCCCATTCAGAGGACAGCTGATTGCTGATGAGTCTGCCGAGCAGACAGCTCAGTGTCAAACAGTTTAAGAAGATTAACACTGCCTCACGTTTTTCTCATCATTTGCAACAATAATCCGTCACAAGAGGCTAATAATGACTAGTGCATATCCATTGGTTAGCCATATAAACTACTTTTTAATAATACTGGTTTGGTTTCTGTACCTATAAAAAAGTAGGCATATAGGTTATAGATTATAGTCATATAGGCCTAAGTGAAGAAATGTCAGTGCTCCTTTAAAAATAAATATTTAATTTGCTTCATGTGTGCCAAAGTTATGAGAAAAGATTCAGTTAACTTATCAAAATTATATTTGAGTAAAATCTATATAATGTCCCTTAAGTGATTTAATTTTGCAATTCTCCTGGTTGATGCCAGTCAAGTCGCTGCTCCACCAAATCTACAAACACCTGATTTAGTTTTAATGATATTACACTCTCAGTCGGCTGTGTCATGGTAATAATGTGGGTAGCTCCAGCTGCCTCTAGATCACATTAGCCAAGCTTCATAT
This sequence comes from Odontamblyopus lacepedii, assembly GCA_034769755.1. Taxonomy (NCBI): domain Eukaryota; kingdom Metazoa; phylum Chordata; class Actinopteri; order Gobiiformes; family Gobiidae; genus Odontamblyopus; species Odontamblyopus lacepedii. The sequence continues at coordinate 25,644,990 of CM068345.1, read as the reverse complement.
TGACAGCACTGGACAAACTGAACAATGAGGCTTCAGGGATAGACAGCTTAGTGCAGCTTAGCCAATGGGCATCCTGCAGTAGGCAGGCCTAGGCACCCCGGGTCTGCATGCCCTGAAGGACTGGCATCATCAGTAGTGTCTTAAACCTGCAAAGACAACAAGTCCATTATGAGCCCCACCACAGCACTCCAAGCATAAGAACTACTGTGTCAAGAGAAAGACAATACAACTTCTCTCTTTTTGCTGTCCAGGTCTGAGCTGTGCGGAGCTCAGCAGCTGCTCTGAGTGAGGAACCCTGCTGTGACTAAACATACAGATCAGGGAAGACTCACCTGGGAGTAAAAGCCCACAGTTTCACCTTTGATTTTTGATCTTTCAATCAAGGTTGACAAGGTTGAAAGTAAATTCATAAACAAGTTGACCCTATAGGATAGCATTTTGATCTTTGAGCACCAGAGAAATGGTCTTTCTGTTGTATTTGAATGGAAGTATTTTTGTCCGTTAAACTCATTTCTGTTGCAGACTCATATCGTTGCTGTATTTGCATAATGGTCACACTGGGAATCAGACAGGCCACTTGTGGGACACTTGCACCTGATCACAGATACTATGTGACTCTCTGCTAGTCACACCTTATGAATCTCACTCTTAATTAGGAATCACATACAGTTGTACTGAAGTTTATCTGATTGTCCAACAATTTTGGTTGATCCTAGACAAGGTGGTTTATGTTCTGTCCTAAATAGTTGTTTGGATGGTAAGGGATTTTGTATGGGGGCCCACAGATTAGCGTTGTTGATTAGTGGTTGGGTGTAATCCTTTCAGCCCCTCTCCTACAGAACACCCCTGGGATAGGCCCATCTCCCTGAGGACAGCAGAGTGGCAGATGGATCCTCCTCCCCATCCTCCCCCTGTTCTGCCCCCTCTCCCCACACACCCAAAAACACAGTGCATGCCCTGGGACCAACGCTGTAAAGTATCCTGAATCTGAAACCACAGACACCTTTGTTTAATGGCGCTCTCTCCACTTAGTGAGAATTGCCCCCGGGCCTGATTCCCATTCTGTAGCTACATTTCTGCCCAACTGGAATTTATTCCAAATCCATTAGCCCAGAGGAAGAGATATAAGCTGCTAACAATCTGTTCATATCACCTCCATGAGATTCAGCCTGATCTGTGTGATCAAGGGCTGGCTGTCATTGTATGTGACCTAGTAACAAACACAATATTTGTTATAATTACAACAAGGTACAATCATAATGAACATTACATATCTTAATGCAAAAAAAAAATGCAGGACTATATTAGTTTACATCCAAAACAGCAGATTAGGTTCCATAATTTTACTTGTGGAACACCATTAAAGTTACTGATTTTAAAAAAAAATCCTATTTACTTTAAAAAGAACACAGATGAACTAACAGTAAAAGTATATGAACAAGTACAGAAAGTAAAATTAAGTCTTCATATTATTATAATTTGTCAGGGCTGCTCCTGCAAAGGGTGGTGAGAGGTAAGTGAGGTTAAACACCTTGACTCGTTGACTCGTGGTCATGAGGGGAGTATGTGCGTGCAGGCACCTGTGTCCCCTGAGCTGCTCTGCTCGAGTGCCTGTTACTCTCTCCCTCAGGAAACTACGAAACATTCAGCCTCAGTGAGCAGCAAATGGAGAGGACATGGCCAGGGGACACTCACACACGCCAACTAAATACTAAGTTAGTTAAACTATATGTTCTACTGTATGTGACCACAGGATTGTCAAACTAATAAAGAGGTTTTGAAAATTACATGGAGACACAGGCAAGACAGAAAACTGAGCAAAAGAATTTCATACTCTCACATGCAAATTTAATCTAGTTGGATCTATAGGCCACTTTTCCAAGCAAGACCCACAACTAGATTACAACTTATTAAACCATGCATATCCCAAACAGTATACCCTAACATCCCACATTACAAATCCCTGATCCCTGCATCTTCTCTACAGACAACAAGGGGCTCAACTTTCCGTAGCATCTCAGGCAACATGTGTGTGGCTTTTAATTCCCATTGTGCTGGTGCAGTGTTGGTGCAAGTGCGTCATGTCTTAGGAGAAGAGGGAGACAGAGAGAAAGAATAAGACAGAAACAAGGACCCATCTGTCAGCAGAGAGCACCAAACCCTCCCATCCTTCCCCTGGTCCCCAGGGGCAAGAGCTAAGACAACTCACTTGAGCTAGTGATTTTTGTGACCCCCCTTCTATTAATGAGAACAACGGTCCTTAAATGGCTCATGGCAAACTGGTACTTTTTTGATAAAATTCAATAAATCTCAATAAAATAAAATAATTAAAATACCAAAGCAATGGCAATCAAAAAAGAAGCACATTTAATTTTACATAACTATCATTGATAGATTAAAATTTGTATTTTTATGTTAAAATGAATTTTATATAAATAAAATATTGAAAATATAGAAATCCCCAAACACGTGGACTGTTTATTGTGATCTCTTCCAGTAGATTGCCCATCTATGCTACAGCTTTATAAGGGGAGAGGGGTAATTCCCTTTAGTTCGTCAGACATTCATTTGGGAGAGTGATGGGAATGGGAGACGGGCCGGATCTATTCCCTATGCATGTTGCAGGTGTAGCGGATGACGGCTCAGACTCAAGGGACACAGGGGTCTCCTATATGTCTGTCTGTTAGGGCTCTGTACCTGGGGAGCCTTGGGAGCATTGGTGAGTGTTGTTCTACTACATGAGCGCATCTCTGGGGCCAACACAAACAGGGCCAGGGCCTCTGCGTCCGGACGGCTGTGACACGGCTCTGACCGACTGCCATTATGACCGTTGAGGTGGATAAATACAGTTTTAACACTATACATTATCTTCGGGAAGCGACTGACGCGTGAGCATCCAAGCAACGGATGCCTCAACCCCCAACGCTTCCTATAGTATACAACCATCTGTTCAGCCTTGTTCAATAAATCGTTGGATAAGTGCCGGTTAATGCAAAGTTGTCTATAACCCACGTGACCACGTTTTATTTATCAGATTGCCCGTGTTACATGCAGTTATACAATAACTACCATACTTTGGCAAAGTAGGGTGTCCCTGTCTCGGGCACAGCTGTGCGCAATCGCGCGCACAATGGGATCAATAGGGGGGCACGTGCGATTCGCGAGACCCCGGCCGTCAATGGGCAATCCTCACAATGGACCCCAACTGTGCCACGGCCCTTCAGCACAACCACTGGAGAGGGTTTATTATGGCGTGACATTTGTTGTGAAAACTATACAAAATGTTAAATGTGGAGGTTCTTAACGACAAGGGGCACTGGCATAGGCCTATCGTGGAACGGTGAAGGGCATAGGGCAGGAGCGGAATACGTCTATTTGAACTGATTAGGTCTATAGCCTACATTTAGCCTACTAAACAACTTTATTTTTAACTCAACTGTTACAACAGACGGGCGCCCCCCATACAGTTGCTCATGGGATTAATTTGTGAATCTGAGCTGCTCAAACTCAGGGCTGCACGCGGAAAGTACCTGCCTCATCATTGCGCTAATTAAGAAATGGCGTACAATATGACGCTGTAAACAGAAGAAAACAGTTGAGTGAGCGAGTGAATAACACACATCACCTGCTCTGCGCCGCACTGAGCTGTCAAAACTACTTAGGCGCGCGCACGGACGCGCGTCTCTTCCCGCAGCCAGCACTACACAGCGGGTAATTAAGTGGAAAATTCATAATCCAAGCGACTAATGAAGAGATAGACAATCGATTAGGATAGTTAATACAGCGCGAAACGCAGGCCCACGTGGTACTAAAACCACAGACTGAACCGAGCAACCAAAACAATTAAGCGACATTAAACTAATGAACGCATCTAGCTCAAATACAATTTATGGAGTAACAGAGAAAGGAGAGGATTGATGGTGGTGGAGTAAAAACTACACTAAGCAATTAACAAAGTGAAAAGTGTAAAAAGCCCACGCATAGGCCTATAGGTAGCCTAACAACAAAGTTGCACACGTTACTATTAGATCAAATGGTTTCTGGATTGGATGGACATGCTGCAGTGTTGTGCGTAGTCTGTTTGGTGATACTTTGCAGGATCCCCCCCCCCTCAGCCTACGCCCTCCCCGTTCAGCAAGAGCAAGCCTGTAAATAAAACACTGCTACAAGTGCGCCCTAGCAGCGGCCACGAGCCCGCCACGCGCTTTCGGAAGACTTGATGGTGGGAGGGGCGCCGGAGGGAGGGGCTTACACGGCTAAATGTAAAAATATCAGCCGGGTCGTGCCAGTTGGATGAAGGTTCCCTGCTCACTGATGGCTGTGTAGAGGCACCGGGACTCTGGGACACGGAGCTTCGAGACTAACGCGACCCTAACGCGAACATAACTGCACTTCTAGGGAAAAGTCTCACAATTTACCGGGCACTGGGGGCACAAGAGAAACGGTGAGTTTACCCACTATTTTGTGCCATATGCGCCATATATTTAGTAGGTTTATTAGGTTTATTATAAGTTTAATATTTACTAAATCTACAGCCTTAAAAATCATAAGAAAAAAGTAGACCTACTCTTAGTTTCTTATTTCTGCCATTTTTTGCGCAATTATTACTAACTGGTTTCTACATATAGCAAATGACCAAACTGACAATTGTTACATTATCTTGAATGACCATTTACGTGGATATTATAGGCTGCTTTCACGTTTCCATTTTAAATCTTTGTATTTTATGAGGAGTAAATCCCATCGTGTCCCAGATTAAGGGGGCACTAAAAGCACCAAAGAGTTATTCAAGCCACTGTTACAGACTATTACAGTATCATGAATTAACTTGTTTCCTCTTACATAGTTTTTACAGTAGTGAACTGTCCACACAGCAGTGCTGAAATGATGCTCTCAGCTTGTACAGAGTAAAAGCCTTTTTCTAAAACTGTATGTTTCTGTTGTAGATCAACATGATGACCAAAAACTTTGATAAAAGTGATGTCAATGAGCTGGTCAGTTCCCTCAGCTGGTTGGAGGAGGATGGCAGCTCTCAGGATGGAGACGAGAGCCCAGAGATGAGAGGGCGCCATGGCCTTACTTTAGCCAGTCGGATGCACTCCTGCACTGAACTGGGCAGTGAGGACATGGAGGAGGAAGAGGAGGAGGAAAATGATGATGATATGGGACCAAATGGAGAAAATTCTCCCAAACGCAGGGGCCCTAAGAAGAAGAAGATGACCAAAGCAAGACAGGAGAGGTTTCGTGCCCGACGGATCAAGGCCAATGCACGGGAGCGTTCCCGAATGCATGGGCTAAATGATGCTCTGGATAATCTGCGCCGAGTCATGCCCTGCTACTCTAAGACTCAAAAACTGTCCAAGATTGAGACACTGCGGCTGGCCCGCAACTACATCTGGGCTTTGTCCGAGGTGCTGGAGAGCGGCCAGTCTCCAGAGAGCCACGGCTTTGTGGAGATGCTGTGTAAAGGCTTGTCTCAGCCCACCAGTAACCTGGTGGCGGGCTGCCTTCAGCTGGGCTCCAGTCCTATGATGCTAAACAAACTAGAGGAGAAGTGTGGTCCAGGTCTGGCTGCTGTTACAAGCCAGGCTCATACTCTCAGTTTCCCATCGCCAGGCCTCCCAAGCCCACCATACGGATCCCTGGAGGCCTCACACCTCCTTCAGATGAAAGGTTTCAAGGGGCCAGCCTATGACAACCCCTCCTCGACGGAGTGCAGCAGCGGGACGCCTCCATACGATGGGCCCCTCACTCCCCCTCTGAGCATCAGCGGTAACTTCCCCCTGAAGCAGGAGCCATCTCCCCATGACTCAGACAGGAACTTCAGCTCACACCCGGGGCACCATGGCCACTACCTCTCCTCACACCACTACTCCTCGGCTGGCAGCTTGACTGGACACCAGGGACACTCACTCTTTCAGGCATCCCGCTTTGAGCTGCCTCTGGACGTAGCCTTTGACTCTTTTGCTCCCTCTCACTTAGTCCCCTCTCAGATGGGATCTATCTAAAACTGTGTGGGACTGTCCAATTATAATTGCTAAACACATGAGACATTAACAAGAACTTTTTGCATTCCTCTTTGATGAGCACAAACTCAAAAAGCTCACCTCAGCCTAACCTACCTGATAAAACACGCACCCACAAATTTTAAGATTTTATTTATTGATTTAGTGAAAATGATATGTTGGATTTTGAATATTTTCTGTTGTTGGAACAAATGATAAAATGACCAAATATGTTTTAAATGGAGGTTTTAAAAAGTCACTCTCTTTAAACCTGACTTGGAGCCTGCTGACATTGTTCCGTTCACCAGAACAAGAGCAATGCATTTATTTATATCCATATTTAATATTTATTTTTTAAACTGTCTTGTTCTTTTTGAATTTCTCACAGCACATGTTTTGTTTCACTGTCTACTCTGTGTCTGTCAGTCACTCAAACTAAGACTGTATTTAAATAATTTATTTGAAGTCTTTCAGGTTCAATAGGTGTTGCAAATTTTGTAAATACTGTACTGTTGTAAATATTTCACTGTTTCGCACTTAATTGAATAAATATTCTTATATGATATTTCAATAGTAACAATGAACGCTCCTATTTAATTCTGTTACACTTAATATTGGAATAGGAATTATTTTAAAATCACATTAGTGAAAATATAATTATTAAATCATATATTAAACTTCCTTAAACTCTGTAAGGATCTATTTTACAAATAGGCTAAATACTTTTTTGTATTTTACTCCTTCAGCAATCTAATAATAAAACAGAATCTTAGAAGAAGCTAAAGAGAATTTTTCTAAAAATATTTAGTTGACCATAATTATAAAGAATAAAAGACCATTTAATCTACAAGTGACAACAAAGAGTGAACTCACCATTAGTTGCTGCATACTGTGTGCCTTAAGATGCATAGGGTTTCCTAGGTCAGAAGGTTGCAGAGTACCATGGGAAAATTGCTGTGTGAAACAGGTGAATGTGTCAGAGGCTTTTTGGAGTCTCCATCGTTGTGCTTGCTCCCACATGGCCCACTTTCCCACCTCGTTCATGCCAAAACACTGTAGGGCAAAAACTCATTAACAAATCAATCTTTGAAAACTGAGCCTTTCTTGCATTTGCATTCATAATTATTACTATGCTGTATAATTTAATGCTCAAAAATGACAAAAACGGGCACAGGTCCAGCTACATTTATATCATAGGAGTGATTTAAGTTTCTGTTTTGACTTCTATAATGATGTTTATGGACATAATGGCTCTTGATGCGGACAAAAGAATGAGGTGGAAGAGTAGAGAGAGTGAGTGCTATAAAAGCCAACTGGGGTGCGCAAGTGTGTTTATCAGTGGGGTCTTTCAGCCCATTGTGCAACAGGAAGTCTAAGCCTCAAGAAGGATGCATGAGAGTGGACACCCCACCTCTTGAGCTACCTCTCCAAAAGGTTTGTCATTTCCAGTCCTGCAATGGCACAGAAACACTGCATGCTGGACAAAAAGGGAATGATTGTTAGACCGGGCACCACTGGTCTATTGTATATGCAGCCTGTTCTTTCTCTTGACCTGTGACCCATATTGTTGCCTGGGTTGGAGTTGTAGGGAGGCGGGAGTTGGTGCAGGCAGCTGGGGAAGCGGTGGGGGGCTGGCGGGCAGCTGGGCCAATTTGAGGCAAAGGGAGAAGGAGCAGAGAGTGAGAGTTTGAGTGGAGGATGAGAGCAAACAGAAAGAAAGTTAGAGCATGTGGGACAGGGGAGAGGAGTCAGAGGGCAACACAGGGTGAACAGGGGTGACAAGGTTCTGTGCTCCCAATTCAGAAATCTGTCCTCTCATGAGTGTCAGTCAAGCCCAAGAAGGAGCACATAGCTTTACATAACAGTCTGCAAGAAGCTGGCAAAAGACAGCAATATGACTTTGCTTTTTTTTATGTATAATAACAAAAAAGAATCACTGCCATTACTGAACTCTGAAGACCTCAAAGAAAATTAAATCAGAAAGACACAATGGGTTCATTCACAACACTGTGCAGGAGGCAAAACCCAGACAGTATTCAACTAATTATATAAATAGGAAGTTTATATAAGAACAAAAACAAAAACAAAAACTGAAATGAACACACAAGTAAGTTTATTGTTAAAAAGATAAAGTAAATTGCTATAAAGTTTGTCATCATTGTGATCAAGAGGCAGCAGTGCAGGTGGCCCACATGGCTGCTGTTAAGAACAAGGCATGTGTGGGCCCTAATGGGAAAGCAGCACATGCTTTGGGACGGGGCAGTGACCGCGGGACAGGCAGCAGAGCCCGACCTGTGTCTCTGAGCCCCAGGGGTCAGAGGTCATGTCACAGAGGAGCTCACAGCAGGACATGGCTGCACTTCAGATCTGATCCACAAACTTCCTGTGTGCTCCGGGGATACGCACCAGCAACAAGCCAACAGATCACTTTCACCTCCTGATCTGAGCGTTTGGCTCCCCACTTAACTGGAAAAGTGAACTAGGGACAATTCACATTGTAAATAAGGGGAGACACAAAAGAGAAAAAAACAATGGCTTATTATTTACTAAATCAGGGTAGGAAAGTATAACTTCCAAAGAATATTTATAGTTGTTCTCATTACTTTCCTGATTTATTAAGCTTTCATTGCTGGCAAAAGTATACTTCAATGCAGCATTTGATGTTTGGGGTTTAATCATTTCAAGTCAAAGACAAAAAACCACCCATTCAAATATTTTAGCAGAAAAAACTGTCATTAAGTAACATTTGCCAGATTAAATTTTTTTTTTCCTTATTTAAAAAAAGTTTTTAAAAGATGCATGACAGCTAAGTGAAGTAAATGTCCCTTATTCCCTTTGATTCTCTCATGTGCTTGTATTTTTGTTTCTGTGCACAGTGCTCTTTAATCCACTGACCAAACAAGAATGGCTCTCGCTAAAATGAAAAGGTCCTGATCCATAGGAGCGAGATGGAGGGATAAAGCATTGTGATTAAGATTGTATTAATGGGGCCATAGGAGGCTGGAAGGCTTTAATCAGTGTCTGTGAGGCACTAATCCTGGTGCCTTTAAGCTGAGGCCCTGCACAGTGATCCCCGCTCCACTCGGACCCTCCGCACATGCGCACACTACATGCACACGACACACACACACACCATCCCTCTGTCGGGAGTGCCCAGGTTGAGAGGTGGAGCACACTGCAACTGAGACACCCCAGACTTAGAGAAGCAGCTGGTGGAAGAATGACCCGTGAGATGGATGGAGAGAAATTTGGGTAAAGAGAAATAAAAGATGGTGGGGCTGGTGTGATGACACAATGGACTGGAGCTGGGGGTCACAATGGGAGCTTGTCAAGCAATTAAATACAGTATAGGCAAATGCAATTTAGGTTTCTCACCTCAATGGCCACTTTGAATGCGCCTAAACTAATCTTAGAGTGAATTCAACTTATGCACATTTTATAGTCTAGTTTGAGATTCTGGATGAAGTAAAAGCAAAGGGCTGTTCAGTGGGCTCATTACCTATGGATAAGAGTTTAAAAAGGTGACATTGTGTGCAGGAGTATAAGGGGTGGAGTGTCTCCTCCCCAAATTCTGTGAGAGTATTAGGCTGCAGGAGTTAAAGAGCTTCTAATGGGATGTGGATGCTGTCATGTTTACCCTGGCCCCCCTCCGCACGCCCACTGCTTTGTGGAAGTTGCTGAGCTTTGGGACTTCACAATAGGCCTAGTGTAGGGACAGATGGAGGTCCCTTTTTGGGAGAAAAGCACAAAAAACAGCCAAGGTAGGAGGGTTGTGGTCTGAGGCACAGGCAGCATCACGCATTGGTGCCAGGAACGTGGGAGAACATGAAATGTGGAGGAGGGAGAGGGCCAAGTGAAAGGGGATTTAGGTTTGGAGCTAATTATAATTCAACAAGAGTGTAACTCCCAGTGTTGTCCCTTTGCTTGGGTAATCTGTCAGCACATAGACGGGATCTAGCCTCATTCACATGGCCTTGGTTTAAAAATAATCAAAACAGTGTGCGTGTGTCAGCTGCCTTGTGCCAGCCCTAAGCACATTTAATATAGTCACTCAGAAAAGCACATAGCCTAAGAATCAGAAGTGCTTTTTATTTCAAACATATATTGCTGTCTAGAAAAGAAATTTGTGCAAAGAAAGAGGCAACAAAAATGCATTGTTTAATTCTGTAAGATATGCTCCCTAGTTGTTTTAGTCAATATAAGCACTCTATTGAACAATTAATGAATCATAAATCTTTGAAAATTGTGTGATGTAATAGTTTCACATTGAGATTAATACAAGGTAAGAATGCTGTTCCACTGGAAATACAGTACACCCATAACCCAGCAAATCCAAGGCCATAGTTTGCCATTTGTGTTGTTTACAAAGGGTTAAAGCGGGTCACAGGGCTGACATCATTTATTTGGGCCAGTGTTTGAGCTCATGATAGATGCTGATGAGGGGATGTGAGAGGGGCTGAGGAGGCAGAGGGAGGTACCAGTGCAGCAGCAACAGATGGGGCCGGATGGATGAGAGCTCAGGTTGTAAACTTTCTGTTGGTAACATCTGTCAGTTTGTCCATCTGCTCTCCACTGTTTACAGTTTTAGTCCAAATTCATTAATTAGAAAACTGCAATAAGGGCCAATTCATTAAACCCTGAGCCTCTGTGCATTAATGGGATCAAAAAAGATCCAAATCTATATCAAAACTCCTATTAGCTTAATGACCAGTTTAAATAGATTTAGGGTTCATGTGCCCAGTGTTAGGATGGGGGGTGCATATGCACATTGCTCCACCTCAACTCAGATCCAGTCAAATTATTGATGCAGCACCATTCCCACAGTTAAGCCGTCTCTTACATCTGTGCCAGGTAGACTGAGTAACACCAAGCTGCAGAGCTAAGACAAACTGACTGTCACTGGATAAACATTTAAAGGTCATTACAGCAATTACTGTAAATACAATTACAACAACTGTTTATTAATAAGCTATGAATTCCTAATAAAATGTAACTGCAACAATTCTATTCAAATCAAGTTTCAGTAGACAATATCTGTTGCACCCAAGTCCATCAGTTGTCATTACACTCCATCTTTTCAGGCTTCGTGCTGCCTCAGAGACACGCACGCTCCCTGTTGACTGGATAATTATTTGTTTAATTTGTTTGTGCATTGTGGTTTTCCTCAACACTAAACTGTAACAGCTATAATCTGAACTATTAAAGAGATGAGGTTTAGGGGAAGACATGCATTTTTGCAGAAAGAAAAATATATGGCAGTATTAAATATATACTTCACTTTTACGTTTTCCTACACTAGGGCTAAAACAAATCTTTTTAAAGCGCAAGAGCTCAGAAACATTGAGGAACTCCAAACTCAATGACAGTTTCGTTGCACATGTTACATCACCTGCAAGGATTTTGACCTTTTCAACTAAAAATATTCCCTCTTCAATTTGCTCTGTAGTGAGCGGATAAAAGAGAATTAAGCAGCTGATCTGAGCCCAGTGGCCCGAGTGTTACATTAGACATTAATCCAAAACAGGGAGGCTGGAGAAGGGTTAGCATCTGTAATCCTGTGCTGCATCTAGACAACCCTCCCATTGGGCAAAGGAGATATTCTTTGCACTCAACACGTCCCCTGCTTTTGTAGACAAGATAATTTCAATAAAATGCAATACAGGCAGTGAGGGGGCGTCACTACACATTTCATTAACTTAAAGTATAAACAATGTTTTATAACATTTAATATTGAGATGGAAAAAAAGAAAGTTTCTAAAATGGCTTTCAAAGTTGAATATGCACTTATTTACCTAAAAAAAGGCACACAAAAAAAACATGATTAATAATTTTTATTGCCTGAAAATAGGACTCGGATGTGCTTTGAAAAGATATGCTTTAAATACGACTTGTTAGAAAGGTCTGGCCATTATTTACTTTCGTTCTTTCTGGGAGTGGAGAAAATGTACCCTCCTTCCTAAATGTCCTGCCCACTATGTTCTAAACTTGAGATGGACTTGGACGGGGTTGGGTGAGTCTCTTGGTGAGCTCTCCAGTGCACAGTCCCCCCATATGTGACAGATGTTACTGGGGCAACAGTTGGTATTGAATGGGAGGGGCTTCAGGCCATCTGTCCAGGGTCAAGGCTTGAAAAGGGGTGGTGGAGATGGTGGCACGTTCATGAAAATGGCAAGTATTTTGCAAGAAAAGAAAATATATCTCACATTGTAATGCTGTTAAATGTGGGCTTTCATTTCAGTATAGCCAGTGTCAAGGTTTGGCCATACGCTGTGAATGTATGGCCAACATTCTTGCAGCTAAAAGGCATGTGCACCATCTTGTGGAGAAATGTAATACTACAATGTGGATTGTAAACTCAAACAAAAACTTTAATAATACTAATTCAATTAAATAAAAAAAAAAAACTAAAAATACATTAAAATCAGATTTAAAAAGATGCCAGTTGTGATTTTAGGGACTCCAGTGTACGGTCTATCTCATCACGGAGAAATGCCATCTTTTTGTGACAAACTTTTCTCTAGAAGACAGAAAAGTATAAGATTGGTTAAGATAAAATAGACCTCATTTGATACTTACAAAGTAGATTTTAAGCCTGTCCTTCTCCATGTGACAGTATTCAGCCACCGTGAGCTCTGTGAAGTCCTTGTTCAAGTTTAAAAAGCCACAGTTTGGGGATCGCTTCATATGTTCGGACCTACAAATAAAATGCTTCGTGAGAAATTTATTTTCACAACTCTTATGACTGTAACATCTGTAACCACAGGAATGTGGTGAGGTGAGAATACTCATGTAAAGAAGCATACCACAAACATACAGCAACATTATATACAGAGAAAACTTGTATTCATTGTCCATTTTTATGATGACATGTAAAGTTGTTCTTCAGTATTTCATCAATTCTTTTTTAGATTTTAGTTTCTTCAAATTTGTAAAAGTTTGGACAATTAGACTGTAATGGAGCAAAAATGGGTTTCAAACAACTCTAAAATGTGTTGTCATAACACAGACTGTTCAGTGTCAAGGAACAATCGAAGGTGGATCTTTTGTACATTTTCCTTCCAGGTGTTAGGTTTTATTGCATTGCTCATTATGCATGTGTAAAGCAGCAAAATACTTCACCAGGGGTCATCGTCCGGCTCCCAGCCCTCCAGCTCAATCAGACAGAAGAAACAACAAACAACATCTGGCTCATTCTCACCAGGGCAGTGGACAAAACCCGCCTTTGCCATCTACAATAAAACAAACATGTATTTACATCTCTCTAAGTCTATGCTTGGTCACAGGACAAACTTGTAACTGTACTGGAAGGTGGTTGTTAGTGAAAGTTAACTCTTTTTGGCTCCTGGGAGGTCAGCGCTGAGCTGGTACAGAGTATTAGTCACCAGAGACTTGTCATCAGTCAATACATCACAACTGGACAAGAGTGGGCAGAGGCTTTCTACTGAGGAGACCTGACCCAGTGTAACAGAACCTGGCACCTGCTTGAGCGTAAATCACAACTGTCACTGTCATTGATGAAGAGCTGCAGACATTACTGCTGTGTAAACAAGCCTGGGGTTTAGGGTCATCATTTCTTAACCAACCAGTTTATAGATGATAGTTTAAAGGCTGTAAAATGTACAGGTTATGTTTGGTATTTTTCCCATTTGCCAAATTTTATTTTCTCCACCATCCTCTTCTTCGATTTTTTAAAATAATGTGCGGGGCAGGTGCAGGTTGTATTGCTGAAGCTATATAAAAACCTAATGTGCACTACAGCACTTCTTACATTAGGTTTCACTATTAGACTGTACAATAAAATTATCATGATGTCTTGTCATGCAAGAAACACCAATTCAGTTTTCATTAAAAAAGAAAGAAATACATCTATGTACCTTCTCGGGTGTACAGCTGCATTCTTCTCGAAATGGCCAACCAGAAAAGCTCTGCTGGCGTATGTCATCAGAATACATTTTTTCATAAGAGAAAAATCTGGCTGACAAAACATCTATGGTTGCCATATTAAACCAATTTTAATATTCGAATGTGCTGCAAAATGATACAAATCCGAATGACCGAAAAGTCTAAAGGACACGATGCTGCGGCTACTCCCACTCACTAACACCTAACACCTGTGTGTGCCAATGTGCGGCGCCCTGCGCATGGTACTGCTCACCTACAGCGCCCTCTCCTGGAGCAGCTGGACAGTCACTCATGAAAGGCTCCTTGCCTGTCATGGCGCCCTTTCTTGCCCATATGTTTTATTATTTCCGTCGTGATTGCAAGGATAAGACACAATAAATATGTCAAATTAATGAATCAACATAAGACTTAAGCACAGATTTGTAACATTTTTCGAGGTGCAGTTTGCCACATTTCAACTGATTTCCCCAGTGCTATTAAAAGGAGGTAAGGCACAAATTCAATTCACACTACATTTACAACACAACAGCTAGGTTGTCAAATGTAGGTCATAATTTTACTGTTAAACAATGGGGCCCTTTAAAGGCCTATCTGTAATTCAAAGTGTTATAAACTTTGCATATCTGACTTTCTCTCTGGGCAGTCATCTTCCATATTCTGGCAGTGTAACTCTAACCCTCAGGGCTCTTTCTACCAAAATGTGCTTACATCTACTATACGAGTACCACTCACTCTTCCACCTGACCTTCATGTCTAGTACATTCACAAATCTGTTTACACCTCGCCTAATATGTGCCTTTTATTTAAGTTAGGAGAACCATCTGTCTACCGGATGCAGTGGTGGACTTCAGCCTTAGCTGTCCTGGATTGAGGTGGACAACTGCTCCATAGGTGTTGACAGTCCCTGGTCTAAATGTGCTGTATGGTGAGTGGCTGCCTCCTGCACACACTGCTGAATCACATCTACCTCAGAGTTTTCACACGTATGTGCTACTGTTGTCTTTCTGCATTTTTTCCATATATTGAGATTGCTCGCAGTTTTTCTCTATGTTCGGTGCTTCTGTCAATATGCCTGGATTTTTGAGTTTGACATATTTCTGTACAACTGGGACATGGTGATATTATAATTGCCGTTTTAATTAGGGACTTCAGGTTTAGCAGGGCTTCTGGTTCTTATTGGGGCCATGTTTAACCAGCAGGTTCTCATGTGCTGTTTGCTCCTCTTTGGCTAGCTCTTCTGCTCTTCCTTCCTCCACTGACACATGATTCCTGTCTTCTCTAAGACCCTACTGCTTCTACCCATATCTCAATGCTACTTCAGACACAATTGACATTAGATTTATCGCAGGTCTAGAGCAGTCTGCTCTTGCTCTGACTTTTCACACCGACCTGTAACTGAGGGAGGAGAACAGCGAGGTGCATGGGAGGTGTACCAGACTCTCACTACATGTCCCTATTTTGGCACTGGGATTTAGATCTATGTCGGGGAAGGACGGAGCTGATACTTTGAAATCAAATACACATTTTTGTTTTTAAAGAGGAGTCCCCAGTGAAGGTACACAAGGCTTTTAACTGAAAATACCAGAGTTCAATGTGGACAACAGGTAGGAACTGGATGCAGGACTGTATGTAATATGTACAGTACATTTAGTGTGGCTCTGTGCGTAATCCAGTGTGTTTAGAGGCTAATGTCATTACCTAAAACAGTACAAATTAGTGTATCTTTAGACCCTTAGAAATGGCTGCTTGCTATGAATATCCTATGCAATAACAATGTTGAAGAGTAATAAGACCGCTGTATAGTCATTTTTGTTAGAAATATGACTACAAAGTCAGTATTTTGGTCCAGAAAGTTGGGATCATGCTGAATAATAGTAAATTGTAAATTAATATTTGCTCTTTATGAAAATATTTTATTAGACACATGTGGTATGTTTAGATCTGCTTTGTTTGCATGTATACAGGAAATTATTTACTGTCATGGCATTCAGTTTGCAACAAGTGCAATAATTAACAGTGTGGAGACAGAACTATTTTCACCATCACAGTTGTAAATCATGAGTTGGTAAATGTCAAAGATTACGATCTGCTGAAAAGATAATTACTTCAAATTGCAAAATTTTTAGTTTTTGTATTGCATAATAACACTCTGGAATGTCTGTGCTTGGGGTATTTAGTCTAGTGGGCAGCATAGCAGAAATTGAAGTTTGAACAAGTATGAGCTACAAGCAGCAGTGGGGCAATGGTGGTTGCACAGAAAGACATCCTGTCCTGTGATACTGGTGCTAAAATGTCAGAGGTGTGTGAGAGTTTGACAGTCAACATCAACATTCTCCATCATCAGCACTGCACACGCCCACCTTACCACACACCTGAACTCTTACACCCATGTCACTGGCACTGGGAAATGGGAAGAGTTGTAAAATGGTAAACAAATAGTACATTTGTTTTTAAAGTGTTAATGCTAATGCTGATTTTCAGACCATAAAATAAAGAAATGGGCATCTGTCTAACTAGTGCCGAGCTATCGAGGTGCAGACTGTGCACAGCAGCCTGGTTTTGTCACAAAATACTGAGACAAATGAGGGATACAATATTGCAATAGTTACCTTGAGATTAGGTGCCGTGATAGAACCTCTCCATGAGATTTGTTGTCTGGCAAGTCCAGAATGATATCACTCTGTTTATTTTATAAGAAGTGTGTATTGTGAATCTCAGGCAATGAGATTTGGTTATTGTTTTACAAAACAAGTACACCATTTTTAACTTGACTTGATTTGGAAAATATCATAAAAAATTAATCGAGCATATTGTAAATGGAACTGCATTGGAATAATTATTTACCTTTTAGACAGGGTTAGGTGACACCATATCAGTCCGACCAGATCAATAGTCCATCCCTCCATGCTGCAAAAGGATGTGACAGAGGCAGGTCAGATGAAGGGGACTGCAGATGTCTTCTCTTCACTGGCCTTAGTAATACCATTAGTATGATTTATGGCCGCCCTTACCCCAAACTCTCCATTATTTTAAGTTATGAAACAATCTTCCATAGCAGACTTCCAAATTATTGTGGGAACTGTGACTTTGCTGCTTGTGCTATGGCCATGCCCTCTCACCCCTGACCTTCATAGGCTCTATCTAAATTCTCCACCACAGTGCCAGGGAGACGCCTGCACTACATTAAGTATGGAGCATGTGAGACCTCAGTAGAAAAATGTTTTTAACAGTCTGTAAATGAGAAATATATGTGAAAACTGCCTAAGGGTCTGTGTGATGAAATATAGAATTCAACTTAAAACGCTTCCTCCATTTTGACTTCTAGTAGCAGGCTTTCCTTTAAGAAGTGAGTAGTCAGGAGTCAGTCTCTTTGTGTTGGCCTGTGTAGATTTACAGTCAGGATTGCCTTAAGGACAAAATAGTCTACATACTTGTACAACTCTAGAGTTAAGTTTTGGTCTATATTTTGATGATTTTTAATTTCACCTTTGTTTTTATTATTTTTACAGCACAGGTATTAAGCCTTGTTGGTAATATCTATTACAAAATTTGTCAAACTGTCACTCGCTGTAAATAGCCTAAGTTGAGTAAGACAGCTTAGGCATGACAAGCTATCCGTAGCAGCTGTACCCTGTGGCATGTATTCGGGTGAATGACTGTGTTGACACCATATCTTATTAACCATCTGAGTTCACTTAAGAACATTTTAGTAAGGAGATGTGTAGCAATTACAAAGACTTCAGAAAGTGACATAGTTGCATCACGCTGGCTTACTGTTGTTATTGCATTTGTATTTTAGGGAAATTTCCAGCAGAGGGCAGCACAGAATAACTTCACTTTTTATAGTAACGACTTGAGATAAAAGAGCTTGTCTGTGCAATACTACTGATTTTCTATGTTGAGGCACAATTTAATCTTGCTTTAGCAATGTGCTGTAACTTTATGCCGGTCAGAAGCTTTAAATTATTATAGGCTTTATATATTTGAGATTTTTGCTGCAGATATTTTTAAATGTTCTTTGTTACCTCTTGTACATGTAAGGAATAAGAATCTATGATCTCTCTCCCTCTATAACCTAAGGTCACCTGGTCTCCTGTGACTGTCCTCTCCACTTCTCCAGTGTCCTTTGACCTTGCTCTGCTTCCCTCAACCTCTCCTCCTTCTCCCCTCTTTCTCCCCTCCTTCTCTCCTCCCTCTCTCCTCCCTCTCTTTTTCTTCTCTCCTCCTTCTTTCCTTCAAGTCGTCAGCCTGTGGATGATACAGAATCCCCATACTCCAATTTCACCCTCTCATCATGACATCCATTAAAGTTGTGCTGTGCCCTGGGCTCCATTGGCCCAACAGCACATTAGCACTCGGACCATTGAACGGCAACAAGGACCGACTGAATTATTGATACCAACACAACTAATGAGGAAACCTTATCTCATGTCTTTTGCTGATACACACACACAGGTGTGTGTAGGAGAACCTGCAGACAATGCTGTATTGACGTATCATCTCTTGTCCTTCATTCAGAAATAAACTCTGAGCCAACTTCAGATGAGTTGAATATAGAGCCATGTGATTTGGCTGTTGCTGTCTGGAGTCTGAGTTGGATAAATACTGTGTCTTTTAACACCTGGAGCACAGCTGACCTGCTCTGACAGTGTGCTAAGGAGGACAGGGCTCCTCTGTTGTGATTTGTGTTTGTGATTTGTCAGAGTTTGCTCACACTGACTTTGTGCTGCTGTGGAGAGGTACTGAGGTGTCAGTCTACTCCTTAGTATTCTCTCCAGCACTGTGTGAGTCACTCACTCCTCAGTCAGGGAGGGGGCAGTGGTGGAGGGGGTGTGGAGACAGAGGGAGCAGGACAAGAGGAGCCCCTCTGAACATCAGCATTGTTTGTGTAGCCCCGGGCTCACGTGTTTGTACTGGTGTGTTTGCAGGCATGCTCACCCAGGGGGATTAATTTTTGACAGCTTTGTTAAGCCTTCTTCTGCAATGTGGTACGGGCTGTGATGCTCCGAGCTATCGCTGTACTTATTGTGATTCATCTTGAGTGGGACATGACAGGAGACATTTTCTGATCAACTCGTTGGTGTGAAGAGGGTTTAGACCCATCATATCTTTACCATAAAGACAACATATAGCAATAGTCCACAGGATAATTCTGCTGTGTCCACCAAGCCCTTGTATTTCTTGTCCCCTGGTCGTCTCCTCTTGTCACTCCACATCTCCTCACCCCTCTGTCAGTTTGTGTTTAGTTTCATCTCTGCCCCTCCTTCCACAGCTTCCTCTGCTCTGTCGCTTTCCATCTCATCTTGTGATTTGCCGCCCCCTCCTCTACACTCCCTGCCTGAATCACATCCCTTTGTTGAAAATGTAGTGGTTGATCAGATGTGGTGTAACCTTGCTGGCGCAGGTTAAAGGATGGAGACAGCACAGGGGGATAGGACAGAGCCACGTGGATAAAAGGTTAATCCTTAAACAAGTCAGCGCACAACACCAAATCAAAGGACGGTGAGGGGGAGGGGCATAAACAACCTCTGCAATAAACCCATCTGACAATCAGCCCTGCCTCTGTGTGGGAACGGCAGTTAGGGGGAGACAAGCATTTTCAGTCTATGTTCCCCCTTCATGACTTCCACTCTGCATGATGACAAGTGTCTACAGCTTTTCCCATTGGCTGAGATTACCACCAATCAGAGTGGAGGCATGTAAGGTGCCTGTAGGTTATAGCCAACACCAAAATCAAGAAGCTGTGAGAGGGAGCAGAGGCGGTGCAAGTGAGGGGCTGTTTGTTTTTAGAGGGAGAACTAAACCAGGCACGACTCGCTGCGGTGAAGACTTATCTGAAGCGGCCTCTTTGAAATCAGAAGGAGAAACTGCCTGTCAGCTTTTTGTTGGAGAGCACACTGCAATTCCTTCAGGCTGCTGTGGAGAAGAATATCCAGGCTTGTGTGTAGGCTGCCCCTGTGATTGGCTGTCACACTTTAGGCTCCCCCTCTCCTCTCTCCCTCTCTCTCTCTCTCTCTCTCTCTGTCTTTCTAACCCCCTTTCTCTCTCTCTCTCTACCCCTCTGCGACTAACCCCCCTCCAAGCACGTCCTTACACTTACCTGAGCCACAACTGCAGAACACGGACCACCTCCTACTAACTCTCCACTCTTCTCTCTCACACACGCCCCCTGTGGTTTACCTGGACAGGGGCAAAGGCGATAACTAGGGACCGGCATGAACAGCAGTGTCTCCTCACCTCTCCTTGATCTGCCTCATTGAGTTGTCTCTTTCTGGAAAGTGGCAAGGAACTCTGAAAAGACGTATTTTTCCTCGTAGCCATTGTCCCCTTGAAGCAAACGGGGAAACGGGGGCAACTGAGGAGCACTTTTCGACCAGACCAAAGACGGAGCACTCAGCATGATTTTAGGTGAGTTTGGATTTTGTTTTTGGAGAGGTCATCCTTCTTGTGAATACTTAAACTTGGACACAGGCGGCTGCAGCTCTGTAGTGTCTATTAACAGCTCCGGACACTAGACATCTGTCAATACTAAGCGCTGAGTGGAGCTTTAAATCATGGTTAGTGCTTGTAATCACCCTAATAGTGTGCCATTATTGTAGGAGGTGTGAGTGATGACAGAGAAGGTCAGAGTATTTGTTGCCTCTCCGTATCATTTTGAGCTGTTTGGTCACATGACTGGACTCCACCATTTCTAGGATTTGTGTAAAGGGACAGTTAGCTTTCACTGTTGTTTTTGTCATGTCACCTGCCACTAAGCTCTGAATGAATCCCTCCATTCCTTTTAATATGTAACACATACAACCTTTACATTTTAAGATTGTAGAAGCGTGCATGCATTCCAGCATACAGTATCCCATGTAATTATTTTGCAGGCTTCTTCTGTTCTGAGTCAGCCAGCTTTCTTCTTTAGTATTCAGCTCTCATAGTGGCCCTGTCTGCAAGTGGTGTGTGGTGGCCCCTATATAGTTAGACTGTACATTTATCTAGGGGATGGCTTTCAGTGTATGTACATACAAAGGTGCCCAGCTGTGTAGATGTTTTTGGAGACATGTGCACTGCAGTGGCTGTGTGGGTTAGCTTGTCAAAGTGGACTTTTGTGGATAGTTTCTTTGTTTTTGGTGTGTGTTGCTATGTGGTGAGAGCTCACTTTGTTTTAACGCATGCCTGGGCTGATTCAGGAGCTGCTCTGTTCCTCTGCTCTCCCGGCAGGCATGTTTTTCAAGCAGACTCTAATGATTATAGGGAGGGAAGTCTAAGGTGTCTGAAGTCATGGTGCGTATTTCATTTAGCTCCAGGCTTCACCACTTCTGTGTATTTTTGTGTGAGAGTAACTTTTCATGGTTTTTAAGGGTAATGTTCTAATGTTCAGTTTCCAGAGGAATTGTGCTTTTTGAGTTTTTGTGGTGGTGGGTCAAAGTGTCTTGTGCCTCATTTAACACTTAGACATGCTGTGTCTTGATCAGGCTGCAGGTGGTAGCAAGATCTTCTGTTAATGATATTTGGTCAGAACACGTTAACAGCAGCTTTTTGACTGCAGCTGGTGCTCTGTAGCAAACACTGAGTAAAGTTGGACAGCTGAACTAATGGTGCAAACCACCAGCACTTTTAACAGTTTGCTCCTTGGAGTATAATGTGGTATCTTAACCTATGTAAATTAGGAACATATTATTCATGTTTGCTATAGTCAGTCTTCAGCAGCGTATCATTTTTATTGACGTAAAATATTCTGTTTAAACCTGGTAATAATTAGTCAGTTATAAGTTGTCTTGCCACATGGATGAAAATGTTTGGTTTGAAGTTTCAATGTTACCAAATTTGCCTCATTTGTATCATGATGCAGGTTGACATAATCATTTGACATTTGTGGATTTTGTCTCTGAAAAGGCTAATGTCATTGTAATGACCTTTATCGTGCTGAAACCAGTCCAGATAAACCACAAACAAATATCAACAAATATTTACACCTAACCTTTCCCTCACAAATAAAAGAACGGATAATAGTGGAGCAGCATTTAGGTGTTTTGGCTTTAGGGTTATTTCACAGCCGTAATTGCTGCTCAAGTGTAAAATACAGTCAATTGATTAGTCTTTCCCCATACATTTGTCTGAATGACCTTGAACAATACCCTTGCTATTGCATGTGTTTATGTTACATACAGTGGAGACTGTTGGCTGCTGGAGGATGCTGCTCTCATAGTGATGACAGTCCTGATGCTGATAATGGCAGTGGATGTGTTATTGTTGTGCAGCACAGCACTATATACAATGTATATACAGAGGTGCAAGCAGCAGCCCCACAAGGCTCTGCACCAAACAAGACCAGTGCTGCTAGCACTATGTTATCTGAGCTCACTATAAAGAGCACTAGAACACCTGTACAAGCTAATGACCAAGTGTGGTCAGTGTGTTCCCGGAGACTCTCACACTGAAGCACCTCTGTTTTATGACAAAACCCTTCCACTTGTTTAAGTTTGGGAGTTTTCTTGATTCGTGTAAATGGACCAGTGTAGGGAATCAGTCAGGGTTGACCTGAGCTGTGACCATGTGATCAGTCTATCTCTATGTCTATTGTTCAGGCATGCGAGGCTGCTCACATCTCATCTGTCTTCATAAGGCCTATCTCCTCATTGACCTGTCTGCATTATTCTCCTCCCCCTTGTCTGCTCATCTGCTCTGGAGGTCACATCTTCAGGTTCAGCCCCTCTTCCTCTGTTTCCACTGCCCTGGTTTGGTCAGTTTCAGAGTGACACAATAAATGTTTCTCTGAAATGAGACAGAATTGGGTATGCATGGTACAACTTGCCTCTTTGGGCTTCTATAGCATACCCGCTATATAATTTGCATGTTTTACAAGCACTGAAACATTCTGCAATAAAATGCTAAATGTGTGTACCTCACTGTTCTAGTGTTTCTCAGACATGTCACATTTAAGCTAATTAGCTCTAGATTCTTCTTTTCAAATTACATTAAAAGATATTGCATGCCTTTGTTTTTTAATGAAAATATCAGGCATGGGCAATGATGACTGTGGCAAAGATCCATATAACTAACTGCTGGATTGCACTTGACCCATTTTAGCTCCTGAACCATTCTGCAGCACTTATATGAAGAGGACTTTTTCCGAGGGCAGTAATTAGAAAAGGCCACACACATGAGCAGTGATCTGGGATGGAGGGTTAAGAGGTACAGGGGAACAGCATCATTATGTTTGTGTATTTATATTAAAGCAGAGCATTGGGGATTCCTCTAAGGCCACTGTTGACCTTATTCATGATGTGTTTGCCACAGTAATAAGCTGCATATTTCCTCTTGTAGCTTCTCTCCAGCTGCTCCTTTTTCACGCTGTAGTCTAGTTTGTGGGAGACGTTGATATTACAGGAGTAGAGGAGGTGTCCTACTCCCTTTGCACTTGTGCTACTCTCCATTGCCCCATTTGTTTATGCTGGAGTGTCTGTGTGTCAGCAGCTTGTCAATACAGTCGGTAAGAGACTCTAATGAATAGACCTGTTATTGGACTGGTGGAATGGCTACCCATTGTGTCTATGTGACTCTAAGGCCTATTGGAGTGTGTGGTGCAGAGGAGAGATGGAGGTGTTTCTGCTCTGTAGACTGTACTGCAGTGTGCTCCATCAGGGAGCAGCCACCACAACTCAGACATAATACCACAGATATCTGCTTAACTTACGTTGGTGATAATGCTTACAGATATTTCAAATGCATGCTGAGATGTATAATTAAAGAAATAAATGTAAAACATAAATACATACTTACATACAATAGCTAGTCTGAGTAAGTACAGTTACATTATAAAACTAGATCTACATTTTTTCTGAATTACATTACATATTGCCATAACACAATTTAAGTTTACTTGTTGATATTGAATTAATGATAGTTTAATATATGGACTAGTATCTGTGACTATTCATTTTCCTCACACATTTATTGCGTTTGTATATCAGACCACTGGACCAAATGCGTGTAGATCGTAGCAGCTGCACCTGCACCTTTGATCCTAAACTTTGGCCAGATGCTTAGTGTCTTTGCCCTGCATAGCTCCACTGTCCTGGGACACTGCTGCTACTCTGTGAAGCACAAACGTCCACCTGCATCATTATGGTGTCCCATTAGTGCAGTGAGTGGCCGCCTGGTTGAATACTTACTGGGAGTCCTGGGGCTACAAGACACCTGGGACCTGCTCTCTGGAAAAGGGCTTTTTATGCTCCACCAGTCACTGTGATCGTCCAGTGGAAACACCCAGATGATTCACCTTATAGCCTATAGTATAGATTATAGTGCCACAGATGCCTGTCAAATTGTGTCACTTTGGATCTCATTACCTTGTGTAACTTTGGCTCATAGAAGTGTGCAAGCTTTAGTGCAGCTGGTTTGGTCAATCAGACATTGTTAGATAGTTCTTTAAGATGACACTACCTTTGATATAAGCACATGAATCCAGTCAATGAGGGACAAGTTTCATTAAAATTTGTCTTTCCAATGCCCATATTAATTAAGAGAGTTGATAATTAAAAGCAAGAGAGGCATTCTTATCTATTATATATTATAGATTATCACCCATGTGTTTGGTTTGTAAATTTAGAATATTAAAGATACAATTTGCCTGTTGTTTGTTTAGCAATCAAACAGTTTTAAATGTGATTACTGTTTGACATTGTTGGAATAGGCATAACAGTTTCCAGCAGCCAAGTATAAAAGGCTGGGCAAAGCTAACGTTTGGCGGGCGGCAATAGATGTTGCATTAATCATGGCCGCTCTATTTCTGTGAGCTTAGAAGGGAAGAGAGAAGAAAGCAATGGGGCTACGAAGAAGATGGAAGACACACAACTGAGTGAAAAGTGTCATCATGAAAGAGAATTAGCTCCATCCAGCTTTGCAGCTGAGAGGACACTCCTCTGAGCACCGTTAAGATGCGATTTCACACAAAGACCAAAAGAGAAATCAATTCTCCTTGAGATGCAGCAAGGTCACTTTATCAGAGCCTGGTTAGAGCAGGGAAACAAGGAATCTGAGGAAGCAACCAAAGGATGGAGGGAGAGAGCAGAAGGAGAAATGTGAGGCTGTTACAGAAATGAATGCAGAGACAAATGACAAGACGAATGAGACAGAAACAGAGTAGAACCACAGTCTTCCCTGTTAAATCTGGTCCAGAGGGAGAAATGGATGCTTCAGCATGGATTTTATACTATGTGCATAATCTGACTCACACCTAAGGGGAATGTAGGCATATTTGGACAAGACTATAGCCTGGTCTGAATTTATTTTAATGAATATACAGTATACCATCTTTTATGTGGAATCCATAAGAATCTCCATCTGATGCTACAGTAACCTATGTGTACATTCACGGCTTTTTTACTCACACATCACAAAATTAAGATATTTAAACAAACAAAAGAAAATGTTCAACAACACCACTTTCTCCTCATCTATCTATTTATATGGTTTTCATGTACACACAATTCCAAGCAATGACTATATGGCATTATCTTTTACTTCCAAGTAGCCTGAGCATAGTGTTAAATTTAATGTAACATGAAGTGCTCAGAATAGCCTAAATCCAAGCCCTGATGTCTCCTTGGTGCTAGACAAATCTGCACCAGCTCAAGTTAAACAACAACAGATGAGATGCTGACAGGGAAGTGATGAAAAGTTGTAACTATTTGCTTGCACCATTGAGAGGCACCAAACTAAGTGCTAATGGCTAGCCGAATGCCCTTTTTGGCTTTGGATGAGGGCCTCGCTAACAGGTAGTTATAGGATCTGTGTGGGGCAGGTCTTAGCGCTGGCGTCTGGTATGCGCACCTGCCTCCACACAAGCCCTGCCCCTTTTTGAGAGACAGGGGTTCTGCCAGGACCTGCAGCAGATCCTTGCCCTGGCCCTGGGGGAGCGGGGGAAGTGTGGAGAAAGGGGTGCAGGGGGGAGGAGGTCAGATCAGCTAAGGTGCCAGAGGTATGGATTAGAAGGCTGTAAGGGACAAACAGGTAATGTGGTATCTGAGGTCATCCATTTACAGTATGTTACTATGTCAGCACAGGTCACATGATACTCCACCATCTACCGTCTCCTATTTTAGTCTTCACAAAAGTCCTCATTGTCCTTCACTGACTTGAAGTGAGTGTAGCTCTCTCAAACCCACGATTGTTATTTGCGCTTATAAAATGTAGCACAGAGACAGCGGAGTACACAGCAACAAATTAGTATTTCCATAAAATTAACATCAGAATCTACAAATTTGGTCCGTTGAGACAGGATTCACACAGCATGAGCAAATGTGGCTAGATCACGTTGCATTCTTCACATCTGAATAATGTTGGCTAATGTTGAGGCTTGTTTTTGGGATTGTTGACAAATTTCTCATCAGGAATTTGACAGAACATTACAACACTCTCTGACATTACATGTGTCATTCATTCTCATTTGCACATGTTTGGCTGTGAGGAGCAGTATTTACAGTAGCCCAGAAGATGTTTTTTGTCCTAGCGCTGGGCCAATAATCACCACCCAGCCATAGCCACAAATCTTCATTAGAGGATTAGGCAGCAGGCAGGCAGCTTGTGTTCTTTGGCTTTTATTGGTCACCACATATCCAGCGCTATCGGACTTAGATTCTGCTTTTCTTTTCTCCTCTTGTTAAGCCTGTGAACAACAATCTCTTGCATAGACCTTCATGAAAGTGAGGGGAAACATTTTTAATTGACATTTAATTGCATTGTTATTTGTACATTTTCTAAATTATGTTTTTGAGGTTTTTGAGGGCTGTAACTCTTCACGATGAATTGGGCAAAAAGTTTTTTAGCGAGAGAAAAAATCTGACTCAATTTTTGTGAAGAATGCGTATGAATTTTCATAAATGAGTTTTAGTTTAGTTGTGATTTAATGTGAGATTTTTAATGTTTTTTCTCTGATTATTTTATTTTGAAGGACACTTCAAAAAAGACTAATGCAACTGACGCTTGAACATTCTGAATGATCCCTTGAGTGCCTGTCATTGTATTAAGTAAATTCCTAGCACAGCTCTTCTATTTGAACTCAGAAGGCAAATGTTTTTTGCCTGAAAATGGTGATTCTCATTTGCTCTGGCCCATGTTGCCCTGTGAGACATCCCCTCGCTGCATCTTATTGTGTGATTGTGTCCAGTGCTCTGTGCATATGCTTAGAGCCCTGTGATAACACTTTGTTCCCTGAGGAGCATTAGCTCCCGCTGGACACTCCAACTCAAGACACAACAAATTAAGGTCATGGCAGAGAGAGCTGGGCCAGGGAAGGGCACCCCCGTCTGCCAGGCTATTGTGGATGTGCCAGTCTCAGGGTATCTGTGCCTATGCTGATCTCCAAAGAGCGGTTGGACACCAGAAGGGGTTTTGTGTGAAAGATATTGGACAATTTTTTGGCCAAAATTCAAACCAACCCAGGTCTAATTCAAGGGTACTAAAGATGTTGTAGTACCTTAATTTGTTGTGTCTTGAGTTGGAGTTTATTTGGTTTATTTGTTTCATAAAACTGTACAAAACTTTCAAATGCAATCATTCTTATTAAACTATTCATAAGAGGATAAGAGTAATATAATTTTATTTTCTTTAAGCACCATTTTAAGTACCACTAGACCTGTACTCCTGATACATACTTCCAGTGAGATCCTTACTGCAATTTGGAGATAAAAAAAATGACTTCAAACATAGTGACTAACTCTTCTGAAAGTTATTTGATGGCAGTATAAGATCACATGTCCTTTTTAGTTGGTTTGAGGGGGCTGTGACTCACATGTGGCTATGGTTACAGCCCATAGGTGCTCAGACACAATTTTCAGATACTTTTTAGGACTGTAATCATAGATTAATCAAGCCAAATTTGCAGGATTTTCAAAAAACAGAAGCTATTAACTGAGTTTGCTAAAGTTTGCATGAATTAATAGATTTGTTCTTACTTTTTATATGAAAAAACTACTTCTCTGTATACATAGCTGTTATCTCCTTGTCTAAGTGTTTAGGTCAGAAGCATGGTAACATCATAGGGCCACTGAAGATTTTTTACAGCTTTTAGTCCAATAACTGAAGCACTACTTGGTTATCTTTAGTCAACCAAGAGACCCCAGTACTTTGATTAGAATAGCACCTGATGGCAGTTTAGTAAGCCTGGTTGTATTCCCCCAATAGAGACACATGTTACTTTTTGTGTGTGTTGACATGCTACAGCTACATTGTAAGTGGTGGAGGGACACGGGGGCCAGTGAGGCCTGGTTGTGCCCGGAGACCTCCCCTCAGGCGTGGGATCGTATTCTCCCTGAGTGTGCCGCTGTAATCCATCGCTGCAGGGGGGTGACCTTCACAGCGGGCTACGACACTGGCTCTGAGACAAACCTGCCATGCTGACAGCACCAGGTCACCGCACGGCACCTCTTAGATAATTACCTTTTCACATCCACACTCCCAGGCAGTTGCTCTTTTTCCTGTGTCAGCTTTAATTAATTTTCAAGCGATGCAATGTGTACCATCGCTCAATACCCGTAAGACAATATTGTTCTCGAAAGAGCTCCGTTCCTTCTCCTTACCATAGTTAAAGTTAGGTTTTCAAGTTGGCACTGTTTGATTACGGTATTTAAGATTTTAAGCCTAATATAAAATGACTAAAGTTATTGGCAGATACGTGGAGATGACGCGGCCAAATAAGTCCCCCCTCATGAATGATGCATGCTCCCAGAGGCTCTGATGGAGAGGAGAGAGTAGCAGGCTGACAGCTGGAGTGCGCTGTGTGTGCATGGTGCAGAACAAGGTGAGACTTTATGGTAGTCTCTCCTTTCTCTCTCCTCAGTCGTCTCTTATCCACTCACTTCTATATCAACTAAATCAAGAGCTCTCAGTGGAGCCGTTACGCTGCTAGTCTCCCAGAGCCCAAACTTGCTCACTGACCTTAACGCAGTCTGCTTTAGTGATCTGTGTTTTGCTCTTTCTTTGCACTTTCTCTCACGTCTAAGCCCCCTCTATATTTGCCAGGAACAATCACTGTATGTTCCGGCCCAGTGCCCCGTAATGCAGCAGTCCCAGCCTGTGACAGCAACAGCCACATTTGCGATGTTAGCATAACATTGTCCTTTTGGCTTGACCATGTTAATGGTGTCTCCATAAGAATGTCAGTGGTATAATGCAGTATCATGTAAGAGCATATAAAATGTTACATTAAATTAGACGCTTTGAACAGCTGCAGCCTTGATTTAATTCCTAATGTATACAGCAGGTATAAGCAATTTAAATTCATGAATTTAAGTTGAATTTAAAAATTACGAAAAAGCTGCAGTCAGATCTAGATAACATGTAAAGCGTGCAGTCTTATATGTGTAGGTTATATTTTGATTCGATTTGTATTTTAACAGCCGAGAAAAGCATGACAACACGTGAAATCTATCTGGCTTGTTTACTATGCGTTCTTATTTTTTATAGCTGTCAATTTAAATGCCAATAACAGTGATTATCTGCTGTGGAAGGAAAACATTCACAACTGAACTTTATAATTTGACAGCTCTGTCCAAGGTGCTGATCATGAAATTGTTATTTAAATATTTAGGAGTTACAAGACAAACTGTTGTGCCACAGACTGGCAATTTGCCCAACAAGTTTCCCTCAGTTGGTCCCAGAACAGTTGTAGCTACTGAAGAGTGGGTCATGAATGAATAATGCAATTCAAAGAGTTTTGTTAGACAAAATGATTTTGTTCATGTGTCAAATGAAATAATAGTTGAGTAGGAGCTGGTGAAACAACCTGTTTCCTTATATCAAATTGAATAAATGTATTAGGAAAAGTAACAATGACAGATCCCAACACTTATCTCAAATTGACTGAGCAAGTGTTTGAATAAAACATTGTGGAGGCAAACAACATCATTGGAGAAAGCCATTAAGTCCTAGATTAGGCGCACGGCTGTTAATGCAGTTGGGCCTTTGCAAACCAGGCAAAGGCCCTGAACCCACAAACAAACACATCAGTCTGAATAACAGTGTGTCAACATGCACAATGATTACCATACTAATCCTAGGGCAACACCAGGCACATGCTGCTACAATCGCCACACAAATACATATAGAGACCTTTACCCCAATATGCAAATGTTCATCTCACTGCTAAAACAGCTGATAAAACAATGTTTTCAGTGTCACAATCAGTAAATGGTCTCTGACACAACACAGCAGGTGGTATTTAGACAACCCTTTAATGGCACTCTGCTGATAATGCCATGTAAATGTGTGGTGAGTGTGCAAGTTTTCAGAAGGAGATGTGGCCCTGTGGAGGAATCGCAGGAGCACTGAGCTGGCAATGACTGATGTAGAGTGGGATGTTCTGGTGAAGCTGTTTTGCTTTTATTCAAGATTTTTAAAAATGTAAGACACACATGGCTACCAGATCCATTTAAAGTAATTCCAATTAAAGTCATTTAGATCAAGTTTGACAATTCTGTATGTATCAGTATAACTTTCCTGAATGTTTACATAATATTCTACTGTTCAACAAAAAGGCCCTGTAGCAATGATGCAATGAAAACATGTAGTTATGCATAACTATATGTACATGTTTTTTTAAACTAATACTAAAAGAGCAATTCGATAAAATTATTACTTTGATTTATGGATGAAAGAATGATGCTTTATTTGCTGTGATCATGTGACATATGAGTAAGTAACAATTTAAACTATAAAATCCTTCTAAGGCACAAAACAGTTAGAGATTACCCCACCATGTCTAATTAAGACATTAGATCTGTTTTGCAGCAAATCGGTGCTTCATGACTGCCTGTCACCTGCTCTCCTTGGGCTGTAGAAATGTGCTGGTGCTGCAGTCTGCACACCTCTGCTCTGCATGGTGCCACTGGGCTGTCCTCCAAAATACATCCACTACTGCACGCGTGTCACCCTGTCACCACTACAGAGTGGAGGGCACCCAGCCACACATAGGGGGGGTGGAGATGAGAGAGAGGAGAGAGGGATAGAGAGATGAGAGAGGGGAGAAGGGAGAGGGGGATAGAGAGATGAGAAAGGGAGAGGGGGAGACAAAGGTTGGCAGAAAGGAGAGGAAAGAGGGGACACATGAGACAGGAGAGAGAAGACATGAGAAAGAGGGTAGGAGAGAAGGGGAGATGGTGAGAGAGGAGAGTGGGCAGAGGACAGAAGAGATTGGGGAGAGAAGTGATGAGAGAGCAGTGGGGGAGAGGAGTGGGCAGAGAGGAGAGGGGAGTTGTGAGATGGAAGGGAGGAGACGAGAAGGGCTAATTTTGGATGCAACGCATGTGGAGTTAGGATAAGCATCTTCTCTCTGCAGCTCTCCTCCTCCTACTCCTCTGTTTGTTCAATTACTGCAGCAAGAGAGAAAAAGAGAGACAGGAGGGGGCACAGAGGAGATGCTCAGTGATGCAGGGGATGTTGAGTGGAATGTGGTGAGAGCAATGCTGGGTGATATTGTTATGTAAAAATGTTAGGTCCCCTTTTCCATTAAGAAAAACAACTGGACTGAAATTATTTCTATTAGCTCTTTTTTGACAGATAAAAAGTAGTAGTATTGTCTTCTCTCATATCACTGTTCATTTTGTGGGTATGTCTTAGTCAGCTTTGAGCCTGTATCCTCCTACCCATATTTACATTCCTTATCCCTGCGTGTCCAGACTGTCTCCTCCTGACATTAAATCTCCAAAACATCTCTAAAATATCTTACATGTGTTCTTTCTTCCTCAGTCAACACACATATACAGCAGGGATGTAACAACAAAATATTGTGATGTTGTATCGTCAAAAGTCTCACAATAATATTGTGGGCCCTCACAATATATCAAATTAAATATCTCTTTGCTTAAATGAATAGGCATATTGCCGCAATAACTGCACCAGGACACCAAAGGAACTACATAGATCATACATAAGGACATGGATTAAATCTTAGTTCTTTGGCTTATGAGAGAACCAATTGCTTGTCAAGACATTTTAAAAGGAAAATGTATTATTTACAATTTTGTTAACTTCCACAAAATATTGCAATAAATATTGTACTGTGAGATGCATATCGTAAAAATATCATGCAGAGAGATTTAGTTATTGTAATATCAGTGCCTTTCTGCAAAATGCCTCAATATCAATGCGATGTGTACCATTTCCTATTACACATGACAAATACTGAAATAAAATACTCTTCAGATACATTTTGCCAATTTGAATAATGTTTTTTTTTTTTCCACTAGTGTCACAGGCTTTCGAGTCTAGCTGGGGCATACTGTTCAGCTCTCAGCAGGGGTTCAAAATACAAGGTCTCAATACTGAAGACTTGCAGTTAGCTAGGAACTCCTCCTGCACCTCCCCCCTTCCCCTGCCTTTGGCCTTCTATCCCAATCCTTCGTCCCTTCCTCCTTTCGGTCCTCTATCCCAATCCTTCCTCTCCTCTCTGTAAAGTCTCTTGCCCTTCTCTTCGGCTGGCTCCGGTCCGAGTTCTGAGCAATTACAGAGATGATATCCACTGTCAGTCAGGAGCTCACAAGATGAAGCGGGGCCTCTTTAACATGCTAATGGGACGCCACATTCAATCAGGCCTTTGTATGGCAGAGGGGAGGGCCGTGCAGCTCATTAAAAACCGAATCATAATAACAATGAGGCCCTGGCCATAAGGGAGGCAGCACCTAGCCCTTAGCCCCGACCTGTGTAACACTCTCTCTCTGTCTCTCGCTCTCTGTCTCTCTCTCTTGTGTCATGCGTTGGATGGTGTGAGGGAAACTTGCTATCAGAACAAGAGAGGCATCCAAATCATGTTACAAAACAAAGCGATGGAAGGAGGAAATTGTCAAGTCAGCTCACTCTGTCATTCACTGGTGCTGTGTGTCCTCTACAGTATGCCAGTCATTGTCAGATATACCAGTGAGAGATCTCAGGAGGTGACTTGAAATATAAGATGTATAGAGTTCCTATATTTCTGTCAGCCAAGACAGTCGAATTCTTGTTCACTTTGTCACAGTTTATCAAAAATCATAATGCTTATAATAAGAAATGCTGTTCACAGTCACAAAAGTGCTTCAAGACAAATGCTGAATGTGATTGCACCCTCGGGTAACACAAAACAAGAGCTGAGAAAAGGGCAGATGGTGCAAAACACTGTCCCCAATGGGCTTTGTCTTGTTATAGATAAAACATATACAAATTTTGTATTTGACATTTTCGTGGATGGATTACACATTTTTTTGTTGCCCATAGTTATTTTCCCACTACAGAACATTGGTGGACATTGTGGATATCCATGTCATTGATTCATGTCTTTGAGAATGCAAGAATTACTGTTGGGAGTAAATGAAATTAATGAGTACACAAAGATAACTCACTGTATATTTACTTGTTAATAAGGTTAACTTAGAAGTAGTGTGTTATGTCATGTGATTTATAAATTATTTAAGACTATTAAAATGAATGTACACTGTCCCTGCTAAATAAATTAAATAAATAAAAGTGATTAAAGTGTTCATAATGTAGTTTCAGTTTGTTCACAACATTGATAAATTAGTAAAGGTTTGCAGAATGGGTGCTAGACTTAAAAATCTATGCTGCACATTGAACATGAACTACATTCTCTTGACAAATCATCTTCCTCAGCTGTGGCCCTGTCCCATGCACAAAGCAGGTACAGTAGCCCATTTGCATCAGCACGGGGGGAACCTCTGATGTAATCCTCCTGTCACATCTAAAGTAGCACACCGCCTCTCCTCCACTCTCTGATATCCTCATTACTCTCATTACCTTGCAGCATTGGCTTGGTTTTTCAAAAGGCCCAGTTCTGCTTTCATCCAGGGCGCGCTTTGTTTAAGATCTCTCCATGGAGGTGTGATTCATGGTCTTCCTTTTATTCATTGGTGCAACACTAGAGGATGCAATCTTGTGCACTTGGGCGCGAGTATGTTTATGTCTGTGTGTCTATAGACCAGAGATTTATTATGGCCGAGATCACCCAGAGCCACTGAATAATTCATGAGACACTATCGTGGAAAAAAATGTGCTGAATACACCTTAGCACAACTACAACAAAGTGAGGGAGGCGGGCTAAAACGGGGAAGCTTGCTCTCAACTTAGCTGTGGTGCGACAGCAGAGGGAAAACACTGCTGTGACAAATGTGCTGCGGTTTACTTCAAGGCCGCCCTCTCGCCCACGTAATGAGCTGCACCAGGGGACCCTAGGTGTATCCAGATATTTTTACTACAGCTAATCACTGCATAGTCTGCCTGCTATCATAGGGCCTTGCTATAAACATCAAGAGCATATACAGGATGCCACAGAAGTTTGTTTATTTCTACCCAGTTTTAAGTATTGAAACCTGAGTGAGGGGGTGTGTGTGTGTGTGTGTGTGTTATTGTGTTTATTATTTATTATATATGAATAAATTGTGTATATGACTGGTTCATCATCAGTTCATCAGGAAGAACATTCTGACTTGTTTGGGGTTCACTCTTGTATCAGTGCAGTTATGTTGCTTGTGTTTGAGGCAATGATGTACAAACGTGTTAACATCATTGCGAGTTGTTTGTGGCCCTTGTCGTCACTGTTGCATCTCTGACCAAGTGCCAGAGGGTAGCTCTCTACCAGTGTGTGACTGAATGAATGTACCTTTAAATCTGTTTTATAAATATTGAACTGATTAACTTACTATGTAGTGAATTGATGCCATGAGTTTTACTTTGAAACAAATACACACATTCTGTCCGTTTGCAAGCGGGATATTTATCTTTATTATAAAAAGTGATAGATGCTGATTTAAACCAAAATGTCATTTATGGACATTCCAATGACAAGTGACATTAGAGGGAGGGCCCGCAGCACTTAAAGAGATTGGAGAGTGGCGGACGCCTGAGGAGAGCACCGGCCTGGGTAGAGGACACTTTGGTGAAGCTTCTCTGTATTCATAGACACTACACTGCAGGGCTGGACCACAGCAGTCTCCTCCCCCACCCACTCTATTAGGCTGATAGCAGTTTGCCCTTTACCCTCTATATAGGGAATGAAGTCAAGGGAATAAACTGGAAATGGGTTAGTGCGCTGTAAGAATATATTTTACCACAGAAGATGATTTTTCGTAGCTTTAGGTGCTAATAACCATGTCAGCAACAGCAACCAGTAACTTCAGCATAAATGTGCAGAATGCAATGCCTCTGGCAAGGCCCTTTTTGAGGCCCAAAATATAACCTAGTATTATATGAGTGGAAAATAATGTATATGGATGGCTTCAGTTTATCATATTGATAATTTGTGTACAAAATGTGTGACCCAAATACATCATAATCAACTTCTTCAAAAACAAAAGTATAAAGTAAACTGGAAAAGTATAGATTTGTGAAGAGGTTCTCCTCAATCCACCCTTCTCATTAACAGTGGCATTGTGTACACATAAACTAAGGCTGACATTCCTTGATTTCCATGTAAATTTACAATTTATAAGTTGTAATCAATGTTACTGTGTGTCCAAAAGACTCCATTTATAATGCACAAAGACAAAGGTGTCAAATAATTTAAATACTGCATGTTGACTCAGTTTGACTCCATATTTAGTGCCCTGATACAGCAATAGGGAACCACGCCTCACTTAAATTTGTATCTTACAAATAAACAAAACAAGTTACTTTCAACAAGCTGCACATTTTTGCTCTTTACATATCACATGCTCAACATTTTACCAGACAACACATATCTTCAAAAAGTTGTACTACCCCTTTAAAGCCCCACCCCCTCCGCTTCATGCTCCTCAGGGCGCGGGGTCTAATCTCACAGAAGATCTCCTGCCTTTGTCCATGTCCTGTGAGGTGTGCTCGCCCTCATCCACCTGTTTATGCCTGGATGATAGAGTTCCTCACCTGGGGCCACTAGTTTCAGAGAGGTGCATGGAAATAAAATCACTGTGTATTGTTCTGCACCTGGGCGTGTGACTGCTCCTTACTCTGCTGGGGAAGAAGCAAGGTGGGTTGGACAATGAACCCATGTGAAAAACAGACTAGAGGGAGTGGCCGTAGAGGGCATGGTTTTTCATGGGGGGGGGGGGTTCTGGAATGCTGCATTTCTCAGCCAAAAATGTCACCTTGTCCCCCCTCTGCTTCCATTCCATTTCTTCTCTGTTTATGCTACACTGATATCTACACAGTGTATACTCTCTTTTTTACATTGGCTAAGTTATACTGCACCCAGTCAATAACAAAGCACTTGCTCCTTTTCCGCCTGGACAATACATCACAATTAAGAAATATAGCTTAGTCCTTAAGAGACAATAGGTTCAAAGGGAAGCTGATTTGTACATTTGAATACCAACAGTGTGTCTTGCATAAGCCCCATGAGCAGGAAGAGCTTTTGAAAGCTCATAGACATTGCTTGGTCTTGGTATGTTTACACATACTATACAAGCACAACATGTGGCTACATTTCCTGATGTTTATACTGATATTCAGCTCTATTATTTCATGTATCAAAGACACAGACACTGCCACATTACAGAAAAATCTTGAGTGGGCAGCTCTGTGATCGTCTTACCAATGTGGATGGCCCCCAGCCAAGGGAGGAGTTGCGCTCATTACAAAGACAAAATACATTAAAAAAAAAAAAAAGAAATTTGAGAAACAGGCAGACAGCAGGGAGTTTAAAAGAGGACAGAGGAGATGAATGGAGGGTATGGAGATGGCTCTAAAACACTTTGTCCTTTTAGTTGTTTGTGTATTCTCAAGAGGCACTCTGCTGTGAGGTTTGATTAAGAGGGTACAGTGACCACCTGCACGTACAGTCTTTAACTTATAATGTAATGAACCAACATTATTGACTTGTATGTCTGCACTCTGTGTCATTCTATTGTGCAAGGAAAAAACAAACTGTATTCTTTACAACTGGAACCAGAACTTTGACCTGGGTGACCTTGGTTGGCACAGTATCTCTCTGATTTATTGGTATGTTTCAACCCAGTGGGTAAGCTCCCTTATTGAATGTGAGAGCATTGTCTGTGTTAAGCAAACCTGAAAATTCATTATTTGTTTTTTCTTGTTTTTGTTTTATAACCATTAAATAATTCTTTACCATTCATATACATTATGTTTGATACGCAAGTGCTCAAACATTGATTGTTATTGTAAGATACACAAATTGGTCTGGAACTGCATTGTGCAGTGATTAACATCACAAGGTAAAAGGCCATGCCTTGGTGGAGGTTTTAGCTGGTTTTATGATGATGATGTATGCACGGTATGTGAGGTGGGAGATATATTTTATTTTTTATGTTTTGGAGATATGCAAACTTACATGGTTTGAAACTATATACACTGTTTTTTACTGCCTTTTTCTGTGTATACTTCTATTGTTCATTATTCTGTGTGCAATACTTGAACCTCAACCAGACTACAGGTATGTTTTACACCACCTTTCTGATGGATTGGTATAGCTGACTTTAGAGCAGGAAATATGTGATTATATGTGAGACATTAATATCACCCATCCATATACTGATCTTAGTAATTCATAGAGGAAATATGAAAAAGATAGTATTTGACAAAGCTTAAAATGGCCATCTCTATGTAAATCTATGTATGAAATTCCAGTCAGACATTGTGGTGTCTCCTTCTGTGTGAGTGACCTTGTCTGAGCCGTAGGATCCCAGTGTGCAGCATCTCCTCTATCAGGCCTCTCCCTCTGTGTCCCCTTCATCTGACTGTCCCCTCCCATTAGCTCTGACAGCTATTAGTCTGTCATTACTGACCTCAAACAACACACACAAACATACACACACTCACATTTTCAAGCATTTATGCCGGGTTTCCATGCTTGTTGGAGACATTACATACAGACTTACAGACTTATAATCATGTAATCTTAACCACAGTCACTACTAACCAAACCTAAACCCTAAATCCCAACCTTATCCTATTTTAACCCATATCTGAACTTGTCATTGATCTAATAATAAAGGATTACGTCATAGGGGACTGATTTTTGTCCCTATAAGTGAGACAGATCCCCATAAATTGAGTGTGTGTGTGTATATAGTTTTTTGGTCCTCACAATGTTATAAATACCTGCCCATGACCAACATAAGAGCTCTCCAAAACCATTAGCGTTAAAACTTAATTATGCAGTGTAGCATCATGGAGATAAATATCAAAGTGGAATGCATCCCGGCTATAGACAGATCCGGCATATTTTCATTAGGTCTATTAATCCTGCCCTGAATGGATTGATACGAGTCGTTGCATGAAACTGAATGCGCGGTGACTCTCCTAAAACAGCATCATTATAAGTGTTGTCATTGATTTAAGGTGGAACCGGAGACAAACAGGATATCAGTCATGCAGACAGAAATAGAGCTGTATCGTATTCTCAGACCACCTTTAGTGCCCTTGGATGGCTGGATAATGCCATACAGATGCACTGGGGAGGGAAAATTACTGAGTCAAAGGATTTGGAGAGCTGATCATCTGAACTGAGAAGGTCATGACCTCTCAGTATGCAGGTCGACCCATGTGCATATGTATCCTGTGTGTGTGTGTGTATGTGTGCGTGTGTGCGTGTGCGCGTAGTTCTTAAAGTGACTAAAGGTCCCAAAAGTTCACGCATGATGGGACCAGCAGGAGATTTAGGCACCGTATTATGGAGGGTGCATCTGCTTATGGAAACAAACACGTGTCTAGAATTAAGCATTTATTTTTAGCGTTGACATTGTATAGGACAGAGGTTCACAATTGGTGAGGCGCGTCTTTCCTAGGGGTGCCAAAGAGCCACTGGGGAGGCGCAACGCACATGCGAAAAACAAAAAAGTTACACATCTGTGTATTAGCTGTAAAATGCATCCTTTTCTGATTCGATCTCAACAGAAATCAGCAGCAAGGGAGGAGACAGGACCCAGCATAAACATAGGAAATATGTTCCTGATTATTTAAAGTTTGGTTTCACCTGTTTGGGTTCTGACACTGCACACGTCATGTAACCAGTGGGAGCAGCCCTGGTTCAGGCTGGGCTCAGATGAGCTGGAGCAGGGAGTGGTTCGGTGTCTCGGCCTGAAAAGCTCTTTCCCTGGGAAAAACCAAGACCACTCAGAACAAGATATAACGAACCAAACCGGATTCGCGCTTCTGTCTGGATGCTTTGCACCGCCTCGGAACCAGCCGCAGCCCTCGAGCATGGAGGATCGGAGCAACCCGCCCAGATCTATATTCCACTGCACATTCTCACTTTCACCACATGGAACCAGTGCACAGAAGACAGCACAGAATCGCTCAGATCCAGTTCACTGCACTTGCTCATCCTCATCCGGAACCACCACATCGAGGATGGAGCCTCCGGACTGATCTGACCAACGCACTCGGAGGACAGCACGGCAAGGAATGGACCCCCATTTCAGGTACAGGGAACAGCAATAGTGCTTAATATAAGGCCCAGACACGTGCTGATTTCAGCCATTAGGTGTCGTCAGCGGTAGTTTTGGCAGAGATTACAAATGTTAAGCATGTTCTGTTGATTTGGATCGGCCTACTGATGTACAGTGATGGTAAAAGGAGCCTCAATTAGGCCTGCATGAAGTTGGAAATTATTTGCTGTTGCAAAAATCGTTTATAAATGCACTTTTTAAAAATATGAAAATACAATATTAAAAAAAATATTGAAACTCATCATTGCAGGAACACAAAAGATGCACAAAGGCCCGTGTGGGTTAGGACAGGCAGATGGGATTTTGGGGAAGGGGGGAGGCTTGTAGAGGTAAGATCGGGCCTAAAAAAATCCAGCCCGACCCGACCCGACCCGCGGGTATTAAAGCCCGACCCGACCCGAGCCCGACCAAATAACTTGATTTGCAGGCCCGAGCCCGAAGCAAACCCGAAATTTCATGCGGACCTGCGGAGGGGAAGATTATTAAGAGGGCGTCGTTCACGTGCGCAGAGCATGCTCTGGCTCTGGCTCATGCTCTGCGCACGAATTTAACTGTTTATTTATTTTTTTAAAAGTCAGCGAGAGAGAAGCCCGGCCCGACCCGACCCGAAGCAATGATTGACATTTTAGGCCAAATTCGGGTTGGGTCGGGTCGGGTTGGGCTCGGGCTCGGGCTTAAGATCTTACCTCTAGAGCAGGGGTGGGCAAACCTTTCGGCTCGAGGGCCACAAAGGGTTCCAAAATTTGATGGAAGGGCCGGACCAGGAGCAGATAGATGGAGTGTTCTGGTCTGACTACATCAGCCCAGCAAATAAACCGAAATTAACTTGCAGGATCCAACGATTTACATGTAGCATATTTAGATGTCTCAATTCAACATGTGCACCATATATAGGGCCAATGATTTTCCACTTCAAAAATTAACATTTTCCATTTCAGAAATTTTGAATTCCGTTTCATTGTGACACATTTGATAATTCTGTTGACA
Source organism: Odontamblyopus lacepedii (assembly GCA_034769755.1). Taxonomy (NCBI): domain Eukaryota; kingdom Metazoa; phylum Chordata; class Actinopteri; order Gobiiformes; family Gobiidae; genus Odontamblyopus; species Odontamblyopus lacepedii. The sequence continues at coordinate 25,604,678 of CM068345.1, read as the reverse complement.
GTGTTGGGAAGGTTACTGTAAACTGTATTCCCCTACAGATTACAGATTACATACCCCAAAATGTAGTTTGTAACATAATCCATTAAATTACTTAAATAAGTTACTGAATTACTTGATATTGTCATGTTTTTTAAAACTACATGAATGTAGCAACCACCTCCTGCAAATTCTTGTTTGGTTTTAGACCTGGTTTAGACTTCGTTTAGACCTAATTTTAGTCCTGGTTTAGACCTGGTTTTAGTCCTGGTTTAGACCTGGTTTTAGTCCTGGTTTAGACCTGGTTTTAGACCTTGTTTAGACCTGGTTTTAGATCTTATTTAGACCTGGTTTAGACCTGGTTTTAGTCCTGATTTAGACCTGGTTTTAGTCCTGATTTAATGCTTGTTTAGTACAGGTTTTAGATCCGGTTTACACCTGCTTTAGACCTGTCTTAGTCCTGGTGTTAGTTCTGGTTTAGTGGTGCACAGGAGGAAGCGCGGTCCACGCAGCGTACGCGACAAGACAGGATCTACGCGCTGTGTCCACGCTGTACGGGAGGAGGTGCGGTGGTTTTATGGTTTGGTTTTATGTATCAATGTATCTAGAGTGTGCCATCTATTGGGAAACGCCGGAAATGCAGGGAAAATAATAATAACACATTTTATGCAGTTCATTCTTGTTTGGTGGGCCGGATTCAAAAGGTTAACGGGCCTTATGTGGCCCCCGGGCCGTAGTTTGCCCATCCCTGCTCTAGAGGCTTGTCTTTCTTTACCTACTCTAAGGGGAGGCTCAAATTCACACAATTTGAAAACCCTTGGTAGACAACTGCCATAGTAGCAGAGATATCACTGTTAGAATACATTTATTCTTTATTAAACAAATGTATTAGAGATGTGCTTGCATTGAACTAAACTTTAACCTATGAGCTCCTTATTCCATTTTTTCACTGACACCTTGTGATTTTCCCATATCTCATATTTGCCTAAAATCTTAGCAAAGCCGCTTCAACAAAAAGATTCTAGGCGTCTACGCCAAACCAAAAAATGAATACTTTCTCTATTGGCCTCATCCTGGCCTGAAATTTCCATAAGAAAATGTAACTAATATTAGATTTTACATTAATTCAGTTGAAGCTTCCAGAATCCTTTGCTATGTACATTATATGCACATTACTATGCACATTTTACATTGTCTGCTGCTGTTTTTTTATCTCCATTTCATAACCCTCTTCTTTGTGTCTACCTCATAGATGGGCTGTGTATATTTCATTAAACCTCCAAGAGCCTGGTTCAGATCAAGTAGGCTCTTAGGGCTTTGGGGGGGGCTTCCACTGTCAGACCACCAGTGTGTCATTTACTATGCATACTCTGTCATTAAAACCGCACACGTCTTAGCTCTAATTACACGGTATTCTTGAAGTGCTCTAAAACTGAGCTCTCATTAGAATAAGTTTACTTACTTTATCTTTGTTTACTTTAAAGGTCCTATATTATGCAAAACTGACTCCCATGAGTTTTAAGCAATGTCAGAATGAGTTGTGTTTTGTTTTATTGTCACATGTTTGAGTGACCCTGTATTATTAATCTGTCTACATCTCCAGAACTCAAAATGCCTTGTTCCATTTTGTGATGTCTGAAGCATTGCTTTTCTACTTAACAGCTACTTTTTACCCTATGTTTAGTAGACACTGGCAATTTTAGAGCTGAAATTATCCAAATGGTTCTAGTGAAGGTGTATGGAGTTTAAAAACACAGCGGAGCACCTGTTTTACCACACATCACAAGAAGGAACAGTGTTTTCTGTTTAAGAACTCAGCCTAAATATGCAGGGTTTGTGTGTTAATGAAACAAAACATAACTTCAGTTATGTTTTTGATGTGGAAACAACATTATAACATAGATCAGAAAATAGTGTAATATAGACCCTTTAATGAACTTCCTGTAATTTTTTTGTACAGTAGTAAGAAAAGTGTAGAAGGCAAAACCATAGCAGCAGCATGATTATTTTATTTAAATAAAAGGTAAAGATAAATCCTGGAGGATACTTGAAGAAGTGTAAAGTAAACATTTATGTCTTTATGCTTTCAGACGTGTGCCCTTCATGTCTGATCGGATTTTCAAAAACAACTGCCAAAGCGCATAACATCACATGCATGCAGCCTATACTTACTCATACCTTACAGTACAATGAAATTAGCCAAATTGCTATTTTCCAAATTGGTAGGTTGGGCTGTGTTTAGAGCCTTACAATTACAGGGGAAAGTTTAACACCCTCCCCGTTATACAGAAAAGTGCTTGCAGATATCATCATGTTGCTATCGTGCAGTCAGACTAGTACAGAATAGACTGCATAACAAAACACTTATTCATTTGTTAGACATCCAAAATAAGCCGTCATATGTCATAGCTGGAACCCAGTACACTGTTTGCAATGCCGTGAGTGACTGTGCGTGTGTGTTTTTGGATTAAGGCCTTAGACATGTTCTGACTAATTCTCTGCTAAATCTTCAAGAGCACATTTATTCAAAAAGTCAGTAAGCCTTTACTTCACCTGACTTGTAAATGGATACGCACATACCTAGCGTGTAAGATGAGTGAAAAAAAACTCAAGCCTTTTGGAAGCTGCAACAGTGAGACTAATTCATGCTAGCTTGGCTTTCCCTGCATAATTCTCATTTAAGCATAACACCAGCAGTTTTAGGCAGCAGATTCTTATCACTGCCCACCTCGTTTTTATGCATCTATTAACCTTCCCAAGAAGCTTAAATTAGCATATTGTGATTAGAACAGATAGAAGGAGATATGGGCTTTGGGCCATATGGTAGAGTCCATTATTTTCTTCTAAAAATAAAGACTTAACATGATGGCTTTGATGTGTACACAGGGACTCAGCAGCACTCTCTAGTGGACAGTCATGCTGAGAATGACTTACAGTCCAGGCATCAAAGGATAAACTTGACTCTGTGGCCTCAAGAATTTGGTTGCACTCTGCACTTTGTTCTATAAAACACTTTTCAGCTTCAGTCAAATACCATATTTTGTCACTGAAACTGCATTAGTGGTAAGGGCAGCCATCACATTTGTGAACAAAGCTGTAAAGAAAATAACATTAAGGTTACTGTTGCTGACAACAGTCAGCATTATTTTGCAGCATATGAAGTAAGCAATAGAGTAATAATGCTACTGCTATATTACTCAAAGCATGAAATAGTAGGATTATCAATGCATTTATGGAAATCCTACAGGACAGGAAAATACAAGCAAAGAAAATGTTTATTGTGTGTGTGTTTTTTTTTTTTAAGTAGAATCATCAAAGGGTGTGAGCTGCCAACTTTTGTATAGGTTACTGATAGGTACTTACTCTAATATACACTGACAATAGTATGTTATAGGTTACATGAAAAAGGCTTAAGGAAGACCATTTCTCACAATTACTGGGACATGGCATTTCTAACTTCTGACTTTTCAAAGTGTCAAAACTCCTGGTGTAATCCCCTTACCCTGTGCTTATGGACATAGGTATAAATCCACAGAGACATGTGAGTCAAAGGAATGCTGCTTTTATGGGCCTCACTGCTTAATCCTCTGAGTAACCGGGGGCAATGAAGTGTAAGCCTACATCAGGAGAAAGAACCAACTCCACAGCCCTTAACCATGAAAAACATTTAAAATTAAACTCATGACTAAAGGTGCACTATGTAGCTTTTTAGGTGGAGGGTGCATCTTTTGCTTGTCATCTTGAAACAGTTATTGCTTTGACTTATAGAATATTCTGCAGACCAAGTTACAGGTCAGGTGTGTAGAGAATGGACATTCAAGTCTGGTCACAGTAAGAATGCTTGTTTTTTCATGTTTTTTTTTTCATTTTCTTTTTGTTTCAGTAAAATAGTTATCGTCTCGTCCTTAAACATGAATATGATATATATGAATATATGATGAGTCAGACCTCTGATCCTGTGCATGTGCTATGTAAAAAGAAGCACAGTAGTCCAAGGATGTAAAGGAATACTCTTTGGAAAAAGACCATATTCTCATTCTGTCCCAGTCTGACTGCAGTTTATCATCCCGCCTCCGACACTGAAATAAATTGGCTATTGGTGTATGGGCTCCAGCACAGCTGTGTACATGCTCTGTACCCATACTCACTCCATCACCAGGCAGGGATCGCCCCAAATGAGGAGAGCAATGCTGCAAGAATCTAGACAGACATTTGGACATATGGCAAGCCACCCATTACACAAGAAACACCAGATGAAAGCACACATCAGCAGTGAATGATCTGTGGGCCCTGGCTGGTGGTAAATGCTGAAGTCTTTATAAGCCAGTTATTTTAGTGGCACAGGTCTCCTCTCCTCTGCTTATGAAATAGTCTGGCAATCCCATTTGGTAACACAAGTTAATGTTAATGTGCAAACAGCCATCCACTGAGCTGTCAGGAGCAGCTAATGGTGTCGCAGTGAGGGGCTAGTGCAGTCTGCCGTGTCTGTCTCTGCCTGTGTGAGTGTGTGTATTTGAGGCCGGTGGCTGTATGACTTAAAATGAAGTACCAACTTAGATTTCAACATTTCAGATTTTCAGTATAAGACAGGAACCAGTGCTGATTTTTTTTTCATATGAACTTGCTTGAACTTTAAATGTATTATATTCTTCAATGGACAGCAACAAAACCAAACCTTTACTAACTTACCCTGGGAAAATTTGGTATAGTGATTCCTCTGATAAAGACTGTGGTCAGGATTGCCTTTTTATAGCAGGCCTGAGCAGACACTAAAGTGGAACAAAATTACTCCTTAATACAACTAGACAATGCCAATGTCCCAGAAGTCACCCTACTACCTCATTTTATAACCCCAGGGAAAGCCACTGTTGAGGTTTTGTTATTAAATCACCCCTCACACGTATTTATGCACACAGCCAGAGCATGTTTTCATGGTATTTAGAGCCAACAGTTCCTCAGATATTTCAAAGCGCTCACTCCCCTCCGCATCGATAAAATAAATTATGAACAGTGTACAGTTAATCACTAAAGCTGCTGCCTGGCGCAAACTTAAATATGCCAGAAATATTTGTTGCTTGTTGTTATTCATTATGCTAATTTCTGTCCGATGCTGTTTCTATCAAAATACTGAGGTAATGGCCCACTGGCAGTTCTAGCTACACAGTAGGATGACATAGCCCCTCTCTCCAGGGACCCACATGGACGACAGGTGGACTAGTTTATGGGGCAGCAGACACAGGAGTTAACAAATTGGCTGTGAGCCTCTCTCCTGCCAACAGGCCTGGCACATCTGTGTGTGTCCAGCCCTGCCAGCCTCATTTCCAATTGTTCTCCTCTGAATGCACCCAATGCCCATGGGAGCTGGAGAGATGCAACCTACAGAGCCTCTTAGATAATCTGAACACATGAAAGACTCCGTTAGCCTAGATTTGAGCATTTGTCTGAAAGGAAAATGCTCCCACTTGAGATTTGTAGGATTCTCTTCCACAGTTTGGTTCTCTATGTGCACAATGAACTTACCTTCTGTGATGAAGTGTGTTGTTTGTTGGTGTATCCATCCAAAAATGAGAAAGGACTTAAAAAGTCAGGATGTGTTGCATAATTCAAAATTAGTAAATTTATTTATACAATTATCCTTTTTTAGGGGTCTCTCAAGCCAATATTGTTTTGGCTGAAAAGAGAGGTGAGAAAATAGAATTTTTAAATAAAGTGAACGTGGAAGTGCTTAAATTACTCATAAATCATTTTCACTAGAAACAAATTTGATGGCAATGTAAAGCAAAGTAACAGCTAGACTTCACTAACACTAGCTGCATTACTTAAGGTATCCAGTCAGTGTAAAAATGAAATATGCTTCAGATATTATGCCATTGTGACCTTGTAATTAGACAAAATCTGATATACACTCAACAAAAATATAAACTCAACACTTTTGTTTTTGCTCCCATTTGTCATGAGATGGACTCAAAGATCTAAAATTCATTCCAGATACACAATATTACCATTTCTCTCAAACATTGTTCACAAATCTGTCTAAATGTGTGATAGTGAGCACTTTTGCTTTGCTGAGATAATCCATCCCACCTCACAGGTGTGCCACATCAAGATGCTCATCAGACACCATGATTAGTGCACAGGTGTACCTTAGACTGTCCACAATAAAAGGCCACCCTGAAATGTGCAGTTTTGTCTCACAGCAAAATGCCACAGATGGCGCAAGCATTGAGGGAGCGTGTAATTGGCATGCTGACAGTAAGAATGTCAACCAGATCTGTTGCTCGGGCATTGAATGTTCATTTCTCCACCATAAGCCGTCTCCAAAGGCGTTTCAGAGAATATGGCAGTACATCCAACCGGCCTCACAACCGCAGACCACGTGTAACCACACCAGCCCAGGACCTCCACATCCAGCAGGTTCACCTCCAAGATCGTCTGAGACCAGCTACTCAGACAGCTGCTGAAACAATTGGTTTGCATAACCAAAGAATTTCTGCACAGACTGTCAGAAACCGTCTCAGGGAAGCTCAACTACATGCTCGTCGTCCTCATCGGGGTCTTAACCTGACTCCAGATCGTCGCCGTAACAGACTTGAGTGGGCAAATGCCCACATTCGATGGCGTCTGGCACGTTGGAGAGGTGTTCTCTTCACGGATGAATCTCGGTTTACATTGTTCAGGGCAGATGGCAGACAGCGTGTGTGGCGTCGTGTGGGTGAGCGCTTTGCTGATGTCAATGTTGTGGATCGAGTGGCCCATGGTGGTGGTGGGGTTCTGGTATGGGCAGGCATCTGTTATGGACGAAGAACACAGGTGCATTTTGAATGCACAGAGATACCGTGATGAGATCCTGAGGCCCATTGTTGTGCCATACATCCATGAACATCACCTCATGTTTCAGCAAGATAATGCACGGCCCCATGTTGCAAGGATCTGTACACAATTCTTGGAAGCTGAAAATGTCCCAGTTCTTGCATGGCCAGCATACTCACCGGACATGTCACCCATTGAGCATGTTTGGGATGTGCTTGACCGGCGTATACGACAGCGTGTACCAGTTCCCACTAATATCCAGCAACTTCGCACAGCCATTGAAGAGGAGTGGACCAACATTCCACAGGCCACAATTGACAATCTGATAAACTCTATGCGAAGAAGATGTGTTGCACTGCATGAGGCAAATGGTGGTCACACCAGATACTGACTGGTTCTGAGTCCCCAGACCCCCAATAAAGCAACAACTGCACATTTCAGAGTGGCCTTTTATTGTGGACAGTCTAAGGTACACCTGTGCACTAATCATGGTGTCTGATGAGCATCTTGATGTGGCACACCTGTGAGGTGGGATGGATTATCTCAGCAAAGCAAAAGTGCTCACTATCACACATTTAGACAGATTTGTGAACAATGTTTGAGAGAAATGGTAATATTGTGTATCTGGAATGAATTTTAGATCTTTGAGTCCATCTCATGACAAATGGGAGCAAAAACAAAAGTGTTGCGTTTATATTTTTGTTGAGTGTATTTTTAGTCTTTGTTTGATCATTTAAAGGTCCTCGAGCACCATACTGTTTGCCCACAACCAAGAGGCTATAACAAAGAAGTGGCCAGACCAAGCACAGAGATATATTGACTGTATATGTTATTTACACTTGTGGCTTATGTGCCTGCTCTAATTTAACTCTGCACACACAAAGGCGAGCGCTGGGGTTTGTCCCGTAAAAAATAGGATTTGGAAGCATTGATTTGTGTGTGTGTGCGTGTGTGTAATGTATGTGTGGAGTCACAGGACGTAGCCAATGGCACATTTATCAGGGGCATACAGACTGCAGAATTATTCCAGATAAGAGAATCGCACTACCCTGGCTTTGATCTCACTTCTCTCTAATTTTAAACCCGCCTTCATTTCCTCTCCACTCTGCGTGTTTTGCACCCAATTTCATCTCTTAACTACAGCTGCAATGTGGAAGTAGTTTAATAGTTTGCTTGAATCTATTTATAAAAGCTTTATAAACGCCTTGGCTCTCAACCTCCCCATCACAACTACAAGCATATTCCAAAAAAATACCACCTAAGTGACCATTTAACCCTGAAATATTCTCTAATTGGTTCTAAAGCCGAAATAGAAACTGACTTTTATAACTTGGCTGCTATGGAGTCCAGTTGCAATGTCATCCAGGCTGTTTATGACTCCTGATTATGAGCGGGGGGGATTCCTGGAGTGTCATACAGTTTAATAACACCCCTGACAGTGTGAGGAGCTCTGCAGTCTGACCCATCTGTCAGTCACACACTCACACAGCTCCAGCCTCTGGGTGCCAAGATTTATGTTTGCACTGCTGTTATGGATAATGTTTTATGATCCTGTGGTGCTCTTGCGTTTTGGTAGACTCAGGTTTAAACATGCTAGCACTGACAAACTATCAATCTTTTTAGATAGATGTGGTCACAACTTATTTTTTCCTCAAGCCTTATTCTGGGACCACACAAATGTCTGAAAAGAAATTACTTTGTTTTCTGCTGTTTCATATGAATTATAATTTGTATATATTAACGTTATCAAGTTTATCAATATATTGTTGGATAATGGATAATGTTTCCTTGGGGGGTCAGTTAAATTATACGGTGGAGGGTCAGCCACCTACTTGCCTCCATGGAAATATTACTGCTTTGCTTTGGATGTTCCATAGTATGGCATTAAACAATATCCCTGGAGAAAAGCAGATGGTATATCCCTCACTAGGAAGTTACTAGGCATGTCACGATAACAAATTTTGATTTGATTCGATTTATTGCTGAAGAAAATATAGCCGATATATTGAAACTAAACCATGAAGCAAATTCATCCCCCCAAAACAATTCTAAATGTGACAGATACTGTTAAAAATATGAGCAACATTTAAGTAGTTTGAAAAAGTACCTACGATAAATATTGACCACTAAATATGATTGTTTCATTTATCATGTATATATAGTATTTATCGTGGGGCCCCACTTATAAGCTTAATAGCTTCTGGGGAGTTCCCTTTTACAAAATCTATTCTATAAGTCTGATGTATGAATTTTTTTTGTGAATCTTTTGTAAATAAATAAAGATGATGATCGTGACAAGTCTACAAGTTGCATGTACCTTTAACTATGTGAAACACACAGTTTCTACTTACTATCACTAAATGGCAACAATGAGAATTTTGGCAGACATGATAAAGACATCTGATAACAAGGGCAGAAGTTTAATTCCAAGTTAATGCTGACAGATAATCCTCAAATAATCAGTGTCTACTGCAAAGTGCAAAGAGAAACTAATGAACAGGAAGAGAAATGACTGCACATGAATACTGCAAGAGCTATATCAGTCCTGCGCAGTCAGTACCACAGATGCCCATAGACTAGATTTAAAATGCACATATTGACTTGTGGTCAATAACACGCTGCGTTGGAGCATATAGAGGTCATAAAAGCACATTAAAGTCATTTACTTTGTGTGGGATGTCTCTCTAGAGATGTTCAAATTAATGGTGTAATTATAGAGTGGTATGGGATGGGAGACATTATGATTTATGGTCATAGATATACGCACATGCCCAATACAACACACACACATACACAGAACAGGGAGAGCGCCTCTTGGGACAAGCTCTGTCTTTGCTCCAAGGACAACTGCCTCTCCACTGTCCCTTTTCTTTATTTGAACACATTTTAGCCTGTCCTCTACACAGTCCGCTGGCTTTCTGGCAATTTTTTATATAGACAGTTTATTAAAGATGTGCTTTTCCTTTTATTTTAGGAAAACTAATCATTCAGCTCATTGCTTTCTGATGTCTAAGGCTGAACGACAGCAAATTGATTTATGTTTGATGTTTTCAAATCAGATCATAGTGCCCATTTTACACATGTCTGAAATATAAACTACTACACTAACCCATGAATTCCAATGTATATCTAAACATTGGTTTAAACATACATACATACATACATACATACGTATACGTATACATACAGTCATGTGAAAAAGTTTGGACACCCCTGATCATTTTCAAGATTTTCTTTTATAAATCATTGGTTGTTTGGATCAGCAATTTCAGTTAAATATATCATATAGCAGACAAACACAGTGATATTTGAGAAGTGAAATGAACTTTATAGGATTTACAGAAAGTGTGCAATAATTACTTAAAGAAAAGTAGGCGTGTGAATAAATTTGGATATTGCATAATATTAATTGCATTTCTTTATAAAAAGCAGTAAATAGCATTGTTCTGATGGTAAGAGTTTATGTTATGACTAAGCAATGAAAAAGTGAGATTGCCTTATAAAAAACATAATAAAAACACGTCTCAAATAAAAGCAATGCAGCTTTAGTCCATGTATGAGGTAAAATTCTAAAATGTTTATTTAGTAATTCCAAATTAGCTTAAATGGGCTTGTCAGAGCCAACCAAAGAGCCGTATGTGGCCCAGGAGCTGTACAATGCCCAGGCCCAGGTGATAGGATGGACTCCTATATCAGTAAACTATCTATCCATCTATTGTGTTGGCAAGATTTACTCATAAAACAGATTTTTTTGTTGTTTGTTGTTTATGATTCTTGTTACGGCCATCGCGCCATAGTGTTCTTTTTCTTTCCTTGTTTTTCCTTTTAAGGCGTGTCAGCTGATTTGCCGCACCTGGAGGGGAGTGCATCAGCTGACATAAAAGGCGAGAGCCACCGTCATTCTGGGGCCAACGGGTCATCGTGCTGCAGCTACCTTTCGTTTTCCTTTGTCCTTGGATTTTCTGCAGTAGTTCCATTATTTTGTTATTTAAAATAAAAGATCAGTTTTGACTTTTTTTCCAAGACACCTCCATTCTCCTGTTTTTTCTACATACCCGGTAAAACCATCATTTACTTGTTACTGTGCCAGCACCCCTAGCCACACCTGGCTCGTAACAATTCTCATTAGGTTACAATTAATCTAACTGATGTCTTATCTACGTTTAGTATTTTAAAACATTTTTTCACAAAGAGGAACTCAAATACAAACCTATTTAAGCCATGTTGTTAAAGAAATAGCTATATCCAACTCTGTATAAAAAGAAATCAATAAAACATGAAAAGTCAGAAAGCTGCTTTTCCATCTATTTTTGCCATGTTTTCTGTCCAAACATCTGCAAAGTGTTGCTGTGGTCACTGTAGACATCACGACGCCACAAACATCACAAGTGCACCATTTCCACTTTGAGCCGGTCTGTCTCCCCCGCACAAAGAGCAGGAGGCCATGTGTCAACTACATGTGCTGTAATGGCATGATGAATACAGTGGAGAGGTGTAGTGTTCGTCATGTTGTTAGTGTCCGGGCCCCAGCGGAGGAGCTGCAGTCATCACTCACTCTGGAGATAAAGGTGGAGGAGAGCAGGCCTCACATCCTCTCACATCTCTGCACACTGTATCAGGGAGGAGCACGCCAGACACCAACTCTATGTGGACATGTTATTTACTGCTATTTTATCATACAGATCCACTGCATAGTTCTCAGCTTTATTTGGATATTAGCTGAGTCACGGATACGAACTCATCAATATCGTAAGAAGGCTAGAAGTCACTGCAGATGCAAATAGGCCTGTCATGATAAATGCTATATCAACTTACCATTCAGTACATGATAGATGGAACAATAGTTTTTTGGGGTCAATATTTATTATAATTTTTATGACCCATTCCAGATGCAAAGTAAGTACTAAAGTGTTTATTCTGCTATTTATTTATTGCAGCTTTTTTTTCTTTCTTTTAAGCAATGATTTTTAGCAATGTAGATTTCAATTTGTTTTTGTGGTTTAAATCTGCTCTTGGGTTGTTGTGGCATAAATTAATTTGAGTATTATTATTTATTGTCTATATCTTCTTCAGCAGTATATCTATATATGTACTTCAAAGAGAACATCTTTATGAGCTCAAAGTCTCTGTAATCACATGGTAAACTAAACAAATACACCTGAAAGTGTATGATTTTAAAACTCTAATGAAGAAATTAAACAAAGAGTAACATGGTACAGGTTGCATCAAAAAGACAGTTCATCATAAAACATGCAAAGTCTCAGCACAACAGAAGACAGGCGATTAGATTCATTTTTCGTTGTCACTATAGTATAGTCTTCGAAATATTCAAAACATACTAGGAATTAATTTTCTGGACAGAAGCAGTATTGCCCAGGCATAGGCACCTCATCTGAGCAATGTTAAAATTTAAAGCTGTGTTAAATCTCACTATTGCTTCCATATGTGTCCTCTTCCTCCTCTCTTCTTCCCCTCTTCCTCTCATCTTCCTCTTGTCTTAGTCCTCCCCCTTGCTCTCCTCTTCCCTTCCTCTTATTCCCCACATCGACTCCTTAACCTCTGTCAAGGATGATAGTGATGGGGCCTGCACAGCAAACGGCAAACCTTAGCCTCAGCAAGCTCTTAGATTAAGCTTCTTAATATCCGCAACTGGATTTCTGTGGCTTTCAGATTCCCCCGAGACTTAAAGCTTTGCTGCGCTCTTTTTGGAATTGCTCATAAGCTACTCTCTCCCTCGCTGTCCTTCACTCCGCAATCTGTTTTCCTCCCTACCTGCTCAGGGCTTTCACATGCTAATTTTGTGCTTTATTTGACAGCTCTGCTTTCTCATACAGGCTCTGAATGTGATCATTGGCAATAATGGGGGAAATATGGTGTTTGCAGAGGGATGCTAGCTCTAATGTTTGGATCATGAGAAATGAGAGATGAGAGAGATACAGTGCGGCAGACTGTCATAATGTAGTGAAAGTGCCATCTCAGCTCATGCCTGCTGGCTTCTGCTGAACATCTGTGGGCTCCATGATTGAAGAATGACATTCATTTTCCACACAATAAAACACAATTGCAAAAGCACACTCAGGTTCTCACCCTGACTATACAAAGTGTTACAGTACATTTAACAGAATCTGTATTTTATGTAATACACTGTGTACAATGAGGTAAAAGTTTGCAGTTGTTTTAAAAAGTGCACTATGTAACTTTTCTGGCTGTCCCCATGCTTTCCACAGTATGGCATGTCCCACAATATGGCATTAAACTGATCTACTATGAATTTACAAAATTATTACACTATACTATAATCTTTACTATAATCTTTACTATACTATAATACTATTCCAAGCAAGGACAAAGGGACATATTCTCTATTGCTACTTGTGCTGTTGACATGATATTGTGTTCATACTGACTGCTCTTCTGTTTATTTTCCTCATGCTGCAGTATAACACATGAGCTGTTCAAAGGAAGCAAGGAATTCCAGGGAAAGTTTATCACGGCATGTGCAAGCCTCTCAAACAGCATGTCGGATACAGTTTAAGCTCTGTTGCATGTGTCGAGCTTTTAGTCCAATCTGCCTCTGACTCATTCCCTTCATAATTAGACACAACCCGGGGATTCCTCTATAGCTCCTTTACACAACGCATCCAGATATGAGGCCATTATCACAGGGCTGCACGTGTCTCCACACACAGGGGCAGGGAGGGCTGTGCAGGTAGTCGGCTTCGAGATTTTCTCTGGGTGGCATCCCTGCTTCATTTGATTTCAGAAGTGAATGAAATGCCAACACAAAGGCCACAAATTCATCAGTGCTGCTTCATTCTTGCCTTTTTTGTCTAGCTGAGCAGAATTTGCGATTGTTCAAGAATCCTTTTCAAAGATTCTTTTGCTGCGTCGCCTTTCTCTGTCCGCTGAGAAATAATTGCTTTTGCAGTGCAATCATGGTACACAATGCAAGAAGAGCCAGTTGGTTATAAGGTAATAATGTGAATTTATTGGCCGTGACTCCATTTTATTACGTGCCAAACAAAGCCAAGTAAACCATTGATGTTATTTAAATTAGCTTCAGAGCATGCACCATTTAACCTTTCCGCCATGAATTTTGTTGCAGGAGGAATAAACCGGGCAGGGGCGACTGTGCCCACGTTCCTGAGGACCCCCACCGTGATCCAGCCGCACCTGGACATGAAGCCCTTCCTGCAGTTCCCCATGGAGACGGCCCCCCCTCCACACAGCATGAGCCTCTTCCACAACTTCAACACGGTGCGCCACCATATGCAAATACACTTCAAAATACAGGTTGTACATAAGAGGGAGGAGGCAAATAATGACAAACAAATTTTACAAAGGTTTTAGGAAATGTTTTTGATGAGGCCAAGCTATCCACTTTTAAGATGAAAACTTTTTCCTAAATATACCTACATAGTACTTCCTTTATTGTGCATTTGCTTATGAAATGCAAAAGCCTGTGGTACTGGATTCAGTCACGACAACTTTGTGCTTTAGGTGGAATAGAATCAACAGTAATCAACAGACACAGACATTGACAGACAGTGCACTCAGACAGTCAAATATTCTTTAGCTATTTAGGAATTTTATAGTGGTACTATTATTAAATAGTGAGTATTATACATTTTAATAAGTGTTGCTCTAAACTGGGCTAATGAGCTTACAACATTACACCTAAAATTTGGAATGGTGTAATAATGGTTGGGCTATTTCTATTTTTAGTCCCAAGAGTTCACAGCAATTTTCATTTTAAGTTTGTAGATACTGATCAAAAACAGCCTGCCTCTTCTGTGGGAGTTCTGCCATAGCTAACAAGCATGAATGCATATGTTGACCATATGAATGGGATATGAAATGAATCAGTCTAAAGGGTACATGCTTTTTTTGTTACGTTATTGTGTCTAGAATTTTATTTTCTGTTCTTTGTTAAATGTGCATTTTTAAAACTTTCTACCATGTTATAACGTTGTTCCCTCATCAAAAACATGCCTTAAGAGGTTTTAGATGTCATCCATGCATGTTTGAGTGTTTTAGCGATCTGTCCTGGGCACTATTCAAACGCTCTTTATGTTTAGCAGTAAGATTCTGTGCAATGCTCAGTCAACCATCCAACATCCATGCTCCCACACAACAATTCTCAATAAAAATACAAAAACATGATACAAAACTATACACTGCACACACAGCTTGACAAACCTTATGCAATGTGCACTAGTTTCATTAGCGGGATGCACGCTGATTGTGTTGTGATAGCGCTCTGAAGGGGAAGTGACATGGAGAGCAAAAGGAGGGGAGACTCAGTTAATCAAAAACAAAAGTGAAACTTTTAAATATTAATAAGTTGGCAATCTTAATAAAAATGTGTTAGCAGTTAATATCCCATAGAAGTAAAACACCCCCTTTAACAAATTATGGTAATATAAATTAAAAATAATTTCTGTTTATTCTCTTTCTACATCCTTTTATACCATCTTATCATGGAGAATGTACCTTTAGACTCCAGAAGGGCCATGATGCATTGGAATCTGTGACCTTTGTGTGTCCTAAGTGGGCCTGGCCTAGCACTATTACTACTAAAGAGGTTCCTTGAGTCCTCTGCATTTCAGCTGGTGTATATTTGGTTTTGTAATTTGCCACTGATCTGTGTGCTAGCCTCTTTCAGTTAATTGGAAGTCATTCTCACTATGGCACTACAGGGAGTGTAACAGGAGTCCTAGGGCTGTTAAGCACATTAGAAATTGTATAGTAAGTTAAGAGCCCTCCTTGGACCATGACATAAGAGGAGGGATACACACTGATGTCAAACACCGCACCCAACACACAAGGATTAATAGACACGCTGACATTATCCAGGCTCTGCCCTCTTCATTCCTGCATTTATTGTTCAGAACTGTTTCTCTTCTCTTCTTTGGTCTCTGTAACATTCTCCAAAAATCCCTACTGTCCTTTTTTCGGCTTGTTCAGTAATCTGTACCAGCCTGCCACACTCGTCTTCACAGAAACTGATCTAAGCCTGCTGTTGTCTTGGTATAAACTTGGTCTAGTTCAGATTTTCTCGTTTTATTCATGTACTTCTGGTTTATAGCTTAGTTGAGGTGCACTGCGTAACTTTTTGCTAGGGAATCTGTCACCTTTTTGTCTCTATGATGCTTTGCTTGGAATGTTCCATAGTGTGGCATTAAATCTAACATTTATGGAACTACATGTGTTTTCATAGCTCTAATATACCTTGAAAAGCATACATTCTTATTCTTATTCTTATTGTGAGTGTAGTCCTCTCTCTGCCTGTAACTTGGCCTGGTGGTGTAACTTGCTTGTCTCCATGGAGATAGGTAAGTTTACTGCCGCACTGTGGAAGATTCCGGGCAACAAATAACAAACAAGCAAGGAGAAAAGTGACATAGTGCACCTTTATCGCTGTCACTATGGTCCCAGCTATGGTCCCTTACTCATTTTAATGGTTGATTTGATTTTAGATCCGCCCTCCTCTAACACAAGTGGTCTGGTTTGAACCTGGAGTATATTAGTCTCTCCTGATCTGGTTCTACTGCTCTAGTGCCAGTTAAATTTTGGTGAAGAACTGGTTCAATCCTGATTCTTGTTTTCCTCCTTTTTATTTTGATGAACTTCATATTTACTGATGGTTTGAATTTCTTCATAAATCCAGACTGACTTTTTTTTTTTTGCTCTGTCATAAATATTAACACACTTTGTTTGCTTAATATTCCCCATGTGTTTGAATGCTGAGGCTGGCAAGTTGTGGTGCTCAGTTCAGGTTTGTGTCCAGAAGAGGGGGCCAGAGGAGAGGCTCGAAGGACACACTGACCTTTCTTTTTCTGTAGCAACCTCATTCTCTCAGCACTGGCACATTTGCACTATAATAACAGTTAATGGCATGGACAGTTGATAGGTGCTGTAATGATCTCAAATGGCATCCTGTATCCATGGAATGCAGACTGATTTGGGTCATTAATAGACATTTAGACCTTAGATTACATTATTTCAAAATTTTTCCATTCAAACCAGTTTTTCAATTTATTCTCTAAATATGCTTTTTATTTTATGCCATTTTGGGAGTCTTCTGTTCTTGATTTAGCAAGGTTTACAGCTTGTTTAGATTGTATTTAGTCTATTCTGTCCTTAAATAGTAATCTACATTTCAGATGTACTACATTATGTGAAATCACTGGCGTAGCACAGTCCCTCTTTGTTTTGAAGGCGCGCAGTGTAAAGGGCTGCTTAGCGAGGCACTTTGAGACATAAAAAATGCAGAAAAAGAAGACATTGAGAGTGTCTTCTGCTAACGACCAAACTGTGTTGATATTTTCTCACAGAATCAGTGAAGCCCCCAGCTCTGACCGTCCTGCTTTATGTTTAATTTAGTCATGTGCATTTGTAAAATGAAGCTTCTCAGTTTCAGCGAGCATTTCTGTTTACATCCTCGACTCAGCTTTATGGTTTGTTTCACTTTTAGGCAGAAGAATCTTTAAACACTGCGAAGGAAGCACTGGAGATGAACTGCTGTTAATTTACATTTACAAGATATCATTTAATCTCTCTCATGCCTTCTGGTTTATGTCTGTGAGAGATCCGTGCCGTATATGTAGAAATAAAGCTTTTATAACTGAGTGTAGCTGTACCCTCGAGAGTGACATTACTGAGCTAAGCTGCCGGCGAGCTCTTGTACCACTCCTGTTAAGTGATGAGTCCCGAGTTTGTACAGCCCTAATGAGACTCTACTTCAGATGGAGGGTTATTATCTTTATTATAACAGAGGAATGGCCCTATCCTGAAGTCCTACACAAGCATAATGGTTTTCTAATGCGATTTGCCCTCTACCTGGATGTCTGGCCCAATGCGCCTTAAGACAGTGACATGGTTGAATTATTTATTAGCAGTTGCTCCTGATATAGAAACATCTTATGCATAGTACATTATTCTATACAGTGTTCAGATTCACTCCACATAAAGCCAGATTTAAATGCGTATTGCTTGGTGCATGTTGTTCCTTTTCAAAAATGGTTCAGTCTAAGTTTAATCTACATGACAAACATTACATCATTGTTACATCACTTCTAAATCATGTCCAAGTCATAGAGAAACTTTTGAAAGCTGAGTTTAGTGTTTTGAAGTGGATTCTCTCAGACGAACCAAAAGGCTGATGTCTTCTGCTGATGATGCCTGCGAGACCATTCATTATACTATTGTTTCTATCACTTCATTCGTGTTCTTTCATTTTACTTTTTTCTGTCTGAAGTCCCCACAGAAAATGACTTGCATATTTAAGCAGGTCAGTGTGACTTTATTTGCGACTGCCTCTTTGTAGCTGAAATTTACCCAAAACAAATGTTGTTGCAATTTTATTTATGCATTTTATATTTCTATTATACGTCTGCATCCATTTTTGCGAGAATATAAGAAAGTCCCACAGAACTTCATAAATTCGCTTTCTGTTCATTTGGGACAGATTTTTCTTAAAGCCTTTTCCATGTAGGTCACAGTCAAATTATTTTCTCCCAGTATGTTGTTGTTTAGATTATCCTGCATGTATACAAACTGTTGATTAGCAAATTACTAAATTAGATATTGGGTGCTTGTTCTGGATTATTTTGTAGTTAAAGGTCCTATATTATGCAAAATTGACTCTTGTGAGCTTTAAGCCATGTTATAATGTTGTTGCTACATCAAAAACATACCTGGACCTGTGTTTTGTTTCATTCTTACATGTTTAAGTAACCCTGCATTATTAGTCTGTCTACATCTCTAAACCTCAAAATGCCCTATTCCACCTTGTGATGTCATGAAGCTTTCATGTTAACAGCTATCTCTTACCTTTATGTAACCCTACGCTGGTAGTACTGCAAGTAATAGCTCTAAATGTCTAAAGTGAGCATCATCTAAATCTAGGTTCAGTGAGGAGGTTGGTAGGAAATTGATCAAACAGTTAATAACTGGTGGATAAAGATAAAGATTAAATGTAGAATTGGTAATTCTTGTTCAAGTTCAGTTATTTTTTGTTCATTCACAGTAATTTACAATAGCATAAATGATCTTGAACCATTTGGCCAAAATAACCTCTGAGATCTCAGGAAACAAAACAAAAATAATAATAAATAAATATTGTCCTGTCCAAATCAAAATTACCCATGAGTGCACTGAATTAGAAATTTGTCCTGCCGCTCCTTTAATACTTGGCATCATTTACATGCTCCCAATGAAACCGTTGCAGTGCTGTTAGGCGGTGGACCAGGGAACCAGGCAGGGTGAACGAAGAGGAATCCAGCATCGGTAGAACCAGGAATCAACCAGGAATCAGGTGGAGCCGTTTTTGGTTGTAGACACTTGGGGGCAGTACAGCTGGTCCGTCACAGCTGCCTTAGGGCTAGTAAAGGTGTATGGAGTTTAAAAAGCATACTTCCTGTATTTCCACATGACATCACAAGGGGGAACTGAGTACTTTCTGTTTCAGAGAAGACCTCATCTTAAATATGCAGGATTTGTGTGTTAAACATGTATGAAAGAAACAAAACACAACTCCAGGTATGTTTTTGACTAGAAAACAACATGATAACACCTTAATATAGCGTAATATATGCCCTTTAATAAATCATATAAGCGATAATTAAACATTGTACCTTTGATGTGTTTTCGAATATTTGTACAATCAAAACAGCTCCTTAAAATTATATAATGAAGTAATGAATAGATTTAGCTCCCACGGGACCTAATCATCATTTATGTGAATCTGGCTGTGGCCTGAGGCGAAAAGTTCAGTGTGTGTATAGCTGTGGGTGGGGACTTTTTACTGGGAGGGGGCGTTGTAGCATGGGTGAGGCTCAAATCTCCAGTTTCTTTTGATGACATATGATCGATGGTGTGAACATGCATAGGGGGGCGTGGGGGTTGATTTGCAGGACCCAGTACATCTGGACACATTGAGTATGCATGAGGAATGGGGCGCGATAGGCTCCAGCTCCAGCAGAAGGGGGAGGAGACAAGCGCAGAGCCGTGCCGGAGAACATAGTCTTTACAGGGGAAAGCCGGAGAGAAGGAGAGAGCTTAGACGCACTTGTTTGATGATGTGTCAGCTATAACATTTGGTTTCTGTTTTGCTTCAGCTGTATGTAAGAAAAAAGAGAAAGGAACTCTTCCACTTGAAATGCATCTCTAGACTAGATCTTTTGAGTTAGTATTCTGAGGTGGTATCTGACCAGTGCAGCTGAATGAGTGAATGCAGCGTAGCCAGTCTCACACATGCTGAGACCCAAACAGGAGCACCAATGCAGCTAGAAACCTCCACAGAGACAGAGGAGAAGAAGGTGAGTTTGAGAAAGCACTTTAAGCTGATTTTTTCCAGCTTTGTTGTAATCTGGCACAAGTCAAAAGAACTGAGGAACTTGTCATCAAAGGGGGTTGTTATCTCGCTCTGTGCAGACTGTGTGTCGCACAGTGTATTATAGTCACTGGAATTCAACTCTGAACTCTCTTGAATGTTTTGCTGAATTGATCAAACATAGACAATGCCAAAGAGAAGGTTGAAATGTGTTCACATAAACAGTTAAGATGAAAAATAGAAAGTCAAGTTTCTTTCTGCTCAAGTGGCATTGTCTACACTAGAGGCGTTTTGGGTTATTTCTGAGTTGTTGACATGAACGCTGTGATGCTGAACTGTGGTTTGTATGGTTTACTTGTCTGCCATAGCTGTTACCACTTTCACTAAGCACTTAAACTAACTGTAGACTCTTCAAATAGCTGGGTTTACCTCATACGATTTATTTATAACTTAACAGTCTAATAAATGAGTGTCACTTTAGATTTTGAGTCGACCACAATGTTTTGGAAAAATTCTGACACTGCAGGGCTTTCCTCCAGTCCATGAGGCTAAGTTTTGGCTAACGTTTAGGCAAAGGGGTTATGACTATAGCGTTCTGAAAGGCTTCCTGGCAGAGCAAATGTTTTCTTCATTTCATTAGTATTATTTTTCAGTGCAGTTCAGTTCAATAGATCATAGCCGACCCACACCCAGTCTTTGGACTCACTGCAACTTTAACGGGAGTGAACCATTTCCACATTCACAGTCCGTTAGATACATTTATTATAACATTATATAACGTTATGTCAAAACCTGCCATTATATGCAGCATTAAGAACCATTTAATTGGCCTGTTTAAGGGTCCATAGATAAATCATTTTAATCTAAGGTGGCATGAATAATGGCGCCTTTAATCAACACACCTTTAAGGATACCCAAAATGTTGCTTGCATTATATTGCATTATTAATTGACTGTAGAAATTGCGGAAATGTAATTGAAAGCGGGTCATGTCTATGAGAAAGATAGTTCTGAAATGATGATATAATAGTATTATATTGCATCATTTATTCCATCGTCAATACATTATTGTTGATGTTTGAAATTTTGTTCTAAATTTATTGGCAGGCCTTCATTTTAAGTACAAAACTGTGAGAAGAGAAATAAGCCAACTCCTGATTTGCTTATTAACACACATCTCTTATCTCTTATTGCACTAATATTAGTGCTTATTATTTCACCAGTTTACACAGACTTTTTTTCTTTTGAGGGAAGGTTCAGGGAGTTGTGGAGGTCTGTGGCTGAGAAACGGCCAGAGAGTGCGATGGGAGGACGTCCGGACTGGGCTCCAAACTCCCTTTTACTTCTCTTCTTTTCTTCCTCATCACTTTCTCCCATCCGTCCATCTCCCCCCTGATTCATACAGCCCTCCAGATGGCGTGTTTCTGTACCATCCTGTCAGGGCCACATGCCTGGGCTCTGTTGGGCTCTGTTTGCTGTGTTTCCTCATGGTTGCTGAGTAACACTTTCACAGAAACTTGAATAGTTTAGTCTTTCTTTTGGTCCCTCCTCCGGTCAAATTCTTCAATTTGTTTATAAGAGGACACACTCTAGAAGAATAGCCTTGTCCTAGGCATTAGCCAAATTACTCTACAGCAATAAGCCAAAATTTGACTCATTTTTCCATTAAAGCTAAGAATTCGACTTGGACATGTTTTTGGAATATTTTTTTTACAGAGCATAGACATAACATGATTTGTGTTTACATTGAATAATTTTATAATTCCTTGTTGACGTCTATTTGAACAGTGCCAAAACTAAACCTGTCTGCACTTAGAAACCTTCTCCAGCCGTTGACGCCAGGCTATGATCTATGAGCTATCATCATTAAGCTAGTGTCATTTTCAAACATGAGTAATTGGAGTGATGCCCGTCCGATCAGTGTTAAAACAGAGGGATTAGCCACTGACATGCTAAAGCTAGCCAGTTAAATTTAAACAAGGTGCTTAAGTTGCCACCAATGACTGACAATGCAGCTGAGACTATTAACACTCTCCAAGGACTATTTGGATTGGAAACTGATCTGGGATTAACATGTTGTAAACACCTAATAACAATACACGCAGCATAAAGGTTAAATAAAAAAAAAAACTTGTGTTACTTGTAACTGTAACTTATGTCATGTTTTTCTGAATGATTGGTGCAGTTTGTTTGTTTATTTCAGTATGTTATTAATTACTCATTTTAAGCTATTTCTGTTGCTTCTCACGAATGCTTTTCCCTCCAAGCTATTTTTCACAGTATGATCACAACAAAATATGCAGAGATAGTGGCATCTAAACAGATTCATTAATTGTAGAATGGAGATGACATTTTACCCCAAGCAAGAAGCCTGTGTTTCTTCAAAAAATTTATTAGGAAATCTCAATGCCACCACACACTGACTCAATAGAAATCTCATGCATGCATTGTTGTCTAAAGACCTCGGGGTGTCCCATTCATCAGACTGAAGGCCACTTTGTGTTCAACCCTTTTTGGTAATGGTCTGTCCTCTCTGACACAAGGAGCCGTGAGAGTATTGTATGAAATATGGCCACCAGACATTTTCCTGTTCTTATTCTTTTTCTATGTTTCTCCTCTGTGCTTCAGATGGATCCGGTGCAGAAGGCCGTGATCAACCACACTTTTGGAGTCCCTCTGGTTAAAACCAAGAGGCCAATCATCTCCTGTAACGTCTGTCAAATCCGCTTCAACTCCGAGGTACAGTCCTGTAAAGAAACACTACACTTCACCATCCCATTTTGACATTCTTTGATAATCCAGGCATTTCTCCAATGTGTTCATAAGGCCCCACATCCTGTTTGCTCTCCCGAGGATATGCTACATTTATTTGTGTTATGTTTGAGCTGTCCGGAGTTTCATGGAATATAATTTGTTTTAAGACTATAGTCAAATAATCACAAGAGCACAGAAACAGTTGTAGGTGGGTGCAAACGAGATGTGCAAAATCATACATTTACAGCAATTAACAAGAATCCAATGAAGCAGAGCTTACCAAGACTAGTAAATAAAATGGTATTTTTGGTCAATAACAGAATGCAGAATCCTCTAACTGATAACAGTGATATTTTGGCTTTAGACATGGAATTTCCTCCAGCTTGTCAAAACTGGATGATGATATCCTGATAGTGAACACATGTATGAGGTATTTTTAGTGAGTCACTAAGTCAACACTGTCAAATTAATCCTGCATGCTTTATGTCGTTTTCTCTATTTTAATCTTTCTGGCCATATGGTTCAGTTTAATGTCATCATAAACTTGTAATGGAAGTTTCATCACACGTTGTACCCATGGGCAACCTGCACAGATGAGTAATGGTAGATTAAACCAAACACTGTGTGAACTTTTCTAGTCTTGCACCAGTCCAGTCCTTTTTGTTTTTCCTCTATGGACCAATAGGACAGACAGTGGTGTCGCGTGTGCACTTTATAATTTGGCTCTACTCAGACCCAAGCCAAAGCATGCACCCGTCCACAGCACTCAACGTTAGGGTGTGGACCTGGGCTATATATACTCGTCAGGTCTACAATCAAGGCTTCCATGTGGCCACAGAAGCACAAGCCTATAATCTGTCTGACTGTAAGTCTTCAGTCGACAGGAAGCAGTTTTATAGAAGAAACACTGCAGTGGGAGGTTTTGAGCCATGTTGTTCAATATAGCAAGAGACTCTTAAATCTTATATGCATCATGTGTATGATGAATGGTGGAGTTATTTGACATATGGCCAAGTCATCAAACAATGTAAAAATGTTTAAAAGTTGCCAGCAACATTTTTTAAAAAAGGCCATTGCTTATTAGAATGGGGCCTGGGCTTATTCATCATTTAGCCAGCCTCCTGTAGCATCTGCATTATTTTATTTTAAATCAAGTCTAATAAAAATGCAGGATCTAATACATATTAATACAGTAATTCTCAAGCTAGGGGTAGCAGACCCCAAACGCTTAACAGTGAGTGCGTAGAGTTTACTAAAACAAAGTCTTAGACTTCAATAGGCCTGTTAAATTACTCCTGTAGCATATTTTATCGTGATAAATTGTTGTTCCATAACATTTTCATTAATCATCTCTTTCATATAAGACAGTAGTTTGTCAGGTAGGCGATAGATGTTGGGGTCCCCAGCATAGTTAATGGTAAAAGAGGGGTTCCACTGTATTAAAGCCTAATAAAAGCCTAAATAACCACCATCATAAGATATGCTTGAACACATTACCGATATTGTTTCAGAATTATTTCACAAAATCATAATTAATTCATAAGTCACTGATGTCAGTGCCTGTTGTTCATTGTCAAAGCCAAAACATAAAAATGAGCTGCCCCTTCTTTAAGCATAGATTAGTGGTGGTATGCATGTTGAGGAGCATTTGTTGACATGTTTAGTGCTCAGGTTTAGGTGCATGCTTTCTAACAGCGGACATGTGACTTTGTGAATGTGCTATGGGTGCATATAGCCCATCCTTGTCACTGCTGTATCAAAGCCTTCACTGCAGTAGATCAGCCATTGTGAATGTATGACAGCTCATGTATAGTTTGTGCTGCTCCACTAAGCTACCTCCCCCAGAACGCTTCAGACAGACTCCCTACCCACGCTGCTCTTTTTACATAATGCCACATCAAGACAAATTTTTCATGGACTGAAACAAAACACCGGGAAACTGTGCAGATTAAAGACTGACTTTTGCAGCTCCAGTGTTGATGAAAGTCCTTTTCTCCTTCCTTGATATTTTTGGTGTGCTCTGCCTGTATACACTGTTGTTTAAGTCAGAACATTTAAAATGGGCTTGCTGTTTAATCTGTGTCATCATCAGAGGAGGTTCTTTGAAGGCCCAATTATGGCATCCTAACTGTGCACTATCTCACTATTTCACGCTTCATTTTATCTGCAATTCACACGACACATTTGATCATTCTCTAGGCTCTCCTGTCCTCCTCTTAAGCTATTATTTTTGTCTGTCTATCCCTTTTTGCTACATTATTTACAGTGTGCAAATACCTAAAATTGCCTGCCACGACTTATTTTATGATGCATTCGTCATGGCCTTGTGTTAGTGCCCAGGTCTGGCAGCCCCATTGCATCTTGGGATTGCGGAGGTTGTGCGTGTCTTGTGAGGTGCTAAAGACATTATGCTGTATGCAGAATAACCTTGTGGCTGCTGCTGCATTAGTGACATCACAGCTCTGTGGCGCTGCATTGACCAATGTCACTGTTGCTGCAGTGAGCTCCGTCCTCTTCTCCTCAGTCTCCTTCACACACTTTCGTTCGCCCACAGCTTGGGTTGTCCCCCACTTTTCACTTCCTCTTTGCCTTTCTCTGCTTTGATCTGAACCTGCAGCTGCTACACTCCAACATCACAGTAGTCTCTCTCAGTCAGTTACCCACTTGTGTAGTTTTAGTTCAGGGTAGACATGCACACACACACACGTCTGACATCAATATTTGAATGGAAAAAATGAAATGTATAGCTATAATTTAAGGATGGGTGATATGGTGATAAAACTCTAATCGTGATTTCATCATGATCTCATCCCTATGACGATCTGCAATGTTGATGATATTGTGATTCTCTATTTCTCAATTGAATGCATCCCTTTTTCCCACTTAGTTCTTCAGCCAGTCACAGTGAGGTGTGAGCTTTCAGAAGAAGCAGATGATTTAATTTATCTCAAAAGGAAGGAAGTGTAAATGAACCATGATAAAATAGAAATCAGCATCTGGCCCCAAAGAAATCATCACATTAATATTTTCTACCACATTGTGCTTTCTTAATTTCAGTAGATCACATTATAATAGAATTATAATCACTATTGCCATCTCCTGTAAATATTGTTTTGATTACGAGCACACACTTTTACTTTTATCTATTTTGATTGCCAATAATAATTTGGCCAATAGCGTTGTTGCAAAAATGATCAATTATCATAGATGTTTTTGTCACATTGTACAGCTTCCTTAGTAGCAGTACGTCCTTCCCTTTCCCTGCTCTTTATTCAGGCGTGTTCTCAACAGCTGTTGGCCAGTTGATCCCTTTGGCCTGCAGACAGGGGTTAAGCAAACTTCTGGAGCTGCCTGTCCACACTGCATCATACACCTTTGGATCCCTCTTAGATCTCTGACATCATTGACCTTTTCTTATGCCTGAGTTTCTGTCCTTCTTGATCTCAGGGCATTTGCGGAACTCTTTCTTAAGACCCCCCTGTATGGATACAGCAGGGATAGCTAAACTAAGAAACAATTTATATTCACAAGAAGTATGCCAGATACTAATTCAAGTGGAAGCCATCAGACGCATACAGCGTGGGTACAGTACAGTGGGGCTCACAGGCATTACCCATCAGCCCCGGCTTCTTTTGTTAGGCCATCTCGCTATGATCCTGTGGTCAGTGCAATGTCCTAAGTGTCACTCAAAATATTCCCGGCTTTCAGCACGTACGGCAGCTGTCAGCCCCTCTTCAAGACACACTGATCCAACCACTTTACACTAATCTTATCTTAGCCCCTTTTTTATACTTTTTATGAGGCCAAACGCAGCACATGGTAGGACACGTGGACTTCATTAAAAAAGGAAAACTATTTGACAATGAGCTTTGAAGACTACTTTTATCTTATGTACTACTGTCACATGTCTGATATTTAAAAGTAGCTTTTATTTGTCCCACAATGGAGAAATTCCAGTGTTCAAAAACAGCAGGAAAATAGAAATAAGCAAGCAAAATTCAAAATAAATAACAATTAAAGGCATAGCAGCATAAGCAATAATCCTATATACAGTATATTCAAATATACTATTTTGACTTATCGTTCAATATATGAAAGCTGGAACAATATTTTTTGGAGGTCAGTATTTATTGTTTATACATTTTCTTTGTACTACTGGGAAATTTGTGGTTGTTTTTTGGCTATATGATAAGATTTGAGCTGTAGAAGGTTGAATTAATAACTTAAAGTGTTTCATTCACCTGTTTATTTAATGGTGCTCATGATTTTAATTGATATTGTACATTTAGAATAGTTTTTTTGGTATAAATCTGCTCTTGGGATTTGAGTCACTGTCATAATTGAGTTTCAAGATTATTATATATCGTCTACATTTTCTTCAGCTATATATCGTCCCTCAAAATTTGTTATTGTGACAGGTCTGCTAGCATTTATTTCTATGTTTGAGCTGAAGCTGATACCTTTTCTTTAAACATTGACCATATCTAATTCAAACCAACCTTGTGCTTGTCAGTTTTCTTGCTCTTAACATTTAATCTCCAAGGTCAAATGTTTGTTTTATTGTTTCCACACAACCTCTATGAAGATATTGTCTCTCTTCACCTGTCAGTGGTAAAATGTCTGATCAGAGTATAATCCCACTGTAAGCAATATGGCAGTATGGTATGGTACATAAAAGGTTATATAAATATCCCATGATCCAGGCGTTTGTTTATGTACCATTGTAACACATGGACACTAAAGCTAGACTTGTGGCGGCATCTCTTTATAGCAACATACTTCCCTTCCGCCATATTGTTTTGAATGTATTTTGTAACTTGACTAAGCTATCTTGATAGATTACTCTTTTGTTTACTGCCTAGACAAACATATTAGCCAGTAGCAAGTTGCTCATTGAAGCTTCTGCAATACGTTTCTCACTACAGTAATGCACTTCAGATCCTAATCTAATCTAGATCTTGCATTATTTTTTGCCAGCTGCTAGTTTTTATTATTGAAGGCTTGTTGTAATGATAATCTGTCCACTGTAATAATAATACAGTGTGCATGTTTTGAAAGCAGGTCAAAATGAAGCAGATGAGTGCCCCAAGTAAATAGTTCAGGCATCCCGCTGACCCCACACTCAACTCTCACTGGCATGTCAGTCAATGTGGCTCTAATATGAAGACTGGGCATTGGCAGCCACAGTGTCTACTCTGCATACACTACTGCCAAACTGTTATGAATTTGTACTGATATTTCAGTAAATCACAGTGCTTCTAGGTATTGGCTTTGAAAAATCTTATTCAGCTATTGGTGTGAAACCAGAATTGTGTTTTTTTCACTTTTATTGTGATTATTATTTTTGTATGAATTGTATTTATTTATATTTTATTAATTCTTTAATTAATGTTTTGTATTATACTCTAATTGAAAATGTGTTCCATTTACTGTGACACTGCTATCATTTCTAAATTAAGATATTGCATGTTATTACATAATGCATATTACATGCTATTACATAATGTAAAGTAAATGAAATAATGTTCATGTAAGCATTCTACTTGATTTTCTGTGGATAACATGCTAGTGTAAACGATAGGAACCACTCATCAAGTCTTACTGCTGGGGCAGACACCCCATACTCAAGAAGTGTATGAAAAATTTAGGCTGACTGAAAGTAGAGTCTGTTTGGCCCTTGCATGTGTCTGGTATTACATCACTGTATACCAGTAATCCACCCATCTCTTCACTGTAAAGCTGCCTGCAGTCTGTGACTGTGTCCCCAGTGTATACTGAATAACATTCTGTCATAAAGACATGCAAATGTGTGTGTGCTACACTCCACTGTTTTATTCACCTGCTGCTGTCGCTGTTCCTTTCATGTGTTCTGTGCAGAGCCAGGCAGAAGCACATTACAAAGGCAACCGCCACGCCAGGAGAGTCAAAGGCATCGAGACCTCCAAGAGTCATCCTCAAGACGGAGACAAACCTCCCACTGTGCCCTCCACCTCCTCTCCATCACTGCCTGGAGTCCACAGCAGTACTCCTGACAGTGAGCCAACCAGCAAACCAGGTGAGTGCACCAAGAACCAAGAAGACAAGAAGTTTCTCTTATGAACTTTGGGGAATCATGTCTTCAATTCTATTGTTTTAAGTGAAGAAAGTCAAATCTTACAAAGCACTTAGAACCTTGATCCCTGGAGGGGCCCTGCCACACACATGTTACTCTTATCCTGAAAAACATGATAATCCTCCTGCTATTATTACCACCCTGATAATATGTTATTATCAGGGTGTTATTATATGAGTTCGCCCTAGATGGGGAAAGCCAAAGAGAAAAGAGAAAATACACATACAAACACATGTAAATATGTACCGGTAATTACATTTTAGTCATCAATTCTATGCAAACATATCAGGTCATTGTGTGGTCACCTGTGGCTCAAGCCGACACAACCCCAACCAAAGCAAAAACACTTAACAGGAACTATAGGCCATATTTCTAACTCAGAAAAACTATGAAAATAACACAATGAAGACTTCAGCATAAAACACAGATTTTTATTATAATTGCATTGTGCTGGACGTTTGAGAATGGTAATGAAACACAGATAAAATGTTGAGGTCATTCATTTTTATTGAACATAAAATTCTGGAATTGGGGAATGTTGGAAAAGTGTTACAAATTCTGGCAAACGCTTGATGAAAACAGATGATCATCAGATGACTGAAGGAAAACAGAGCTCAGCAAGAAATCTATTCATCCAAGCCAAAACTCAGTCGCCTCTTCAGCCAATACATCACCATGTAAAATGTATTCATTGCACCTACTAGTGACAGGGCAAGTTCATTACAAGTTATTCCAACCTGGGTCAACATTTAGTTTTCTGGAAGGGTCTGCTCAAAGCCAGTGCAGATTAAATGTGACTACTTCAAATTCAAGACAGATTGTGGGTTTGGATAGTTTGTTTTTTCCACTAGAATTAAAGGAAGCTAAATGTGCTCTTTAATTAATCTTCTGGTCAGAAAAGGACTATATATCAAGCGTTCCCTCTCTCTCTCTCTCTCTCTCTCTCTCTTTCTCTTTCTTCTCTCTTTCTCTCTCTCTTTCTCTCTGTTTCTCTCTTCTCTTTCTTTCTTCTCTCTCTTTCTTCTCTGTCTCTCTCTTGCTCTCTTTCTTTCTCTCTCTTTCTCTCTCTGTTTCTCTCTTTCTTCTCTCTCTTTCTCCTCTCTCTCGTTCTCTCCTCTCTCTCTCTTTCTCTTTTTCTTGTCTCTCTCTCCATCTCTGTCTGTCTGTGTCTCTATCTCTCGCTCTCCCCCTCTTTCTCTTTCTTCTCTCTCTATTTCTTCTCTCTTTCTTCTCTCTCTCTCTGTCTCTGGGTCTCTCTCTTTCTTCTCTCTTGCTCCCTCTCTCTGTCTCTGGGTCTCTCTGTCTCTCTTCTCTCTTTCTCCCTCTCTCTGTCTCTGTCTCTGGGTCTCTCTGTCTCTCTTTCTTCTCTCTTTCTCTGTCTCTGTCTCTGGGTCTCTCTTTCTCTCTCTGTCTGTCTCTGGGTCTCTCTCTCTCTGTGTCTCTGGGTCTCTCTGTTTCTTCTCTCTTTCTCTGTCTCTCTCTCTTTCTCTCTCTCTGTCTCTGGGTCTCTCCTCTCTCTTTCTCTCTGTCTCTGGGTCTCTCTTCTCTCTTTCTCTCCTGTCTCTCTATGTCTCTGGGTCTCTCTTCTCTCTTTCTCTCTCTGTCTCTGGGTCTCGCTCTCTGTCTGTCTGTCTGTCTGTCTCTCTCTCTTTGTCTCTCTCTGTCTCTGGGTCTCTCTTTCTCTCTCTCTCTCTCTCTCTCTCTCTCTCTCTCTCTCTCTCTCTCTCTCTCTCTGGGTCTCTGGGTCTCTCTCTCTCTGGTGTCTGAGACTGAGTGACAGGCTGATGGCTGATGATGTTATTATTGCAGCGCATTGAAACAATCTTTGTCATTAGTCTGACCCTGGCCACAGCAATGCTTTGTTCACTTCAACTATGTGTCCCAGTTAAGAGTCCGTTTAGCCTCAGAGCAGGTGAATGGCACAATCTCAAAGATCCTCACAATGCTCAATGCTGCTGATGTGCTTATGTCAGTTTAATATGTGTTAATGGGGAATCTGCAATGGCACAGTGATAAAGGTTGTGCTTTGGACTCTTGTTACTCACCCAGCATCTGATCATATCATCATCATATTGTCTAATAAGGAGCCATCCTTTAGGGCACACTAATGTAAGTCAACTTATTATTGATGGGTTTCAGGTTCCAATTTTGTGGACATTTGGCCATTTAGAATTGTTCATTTTTCACTTTTTATCACACTGCAACCTGTGGATGCAGTGAGTGGGATTATATTTTGTTATAAATTTAGATTCCCATTGATACAACTGAGTCTGACTGTATAATAGTGGTTGGATTGCTAGTGATTTATAGTTCAAAATAGTTTTAGTTTTAACTGTAACTGTAACTTTAACTTTAACTGTACAGTAGCAGTCAAAAGACACAATTTTTCATTTATGCTTCTTCTTTATTTCCATCATTATTTACATTGTAGATTCTCACTGAAGGCAACATAACTATGAATGGACACATATGGAATGCAGTAAACATAAAATAAAAAACTTTTATGTGAATTTTTAAAAATAGCCACACTTTGCTTTGATCACTGCTTTCACTTTTGGCATTTCTTGACACTGACCTAGCACACCTGTGAAAAAGTGAAACCACGTGAAAACCATTTCAGGGCACTTCACCTAGAAGCTCATTGAGAGAAGGGTTTGCAGCGTAGTCCACAAAGCTATTGAGGAATATGAATAAAAATAAATATAAAAAATATTTAGTTGAGTTATTTCACTTTTTTTGCTACATAATTCCATATATCTTGCTTCACATATTTGATGTCTTCTGTGTGTATATAAAATGTAGAAACTAGTAAATGTACAAAAAATAAGAAAAAGAAAGTGTCTCCAAACTTTTGACTGCTATGTAAATGTAGAAAATCACAGAAATAACAGACTTCCACCATGACAATTACATCATCAACATTAAAAAAGTAATCAGTTCTCTATTTTGAACTAGTTCTGAAAGTCTACCATTAAATTATGATGTTATTTGTTAAGAATCAAAACTGACAACTGCCTTGGAAGATATAATTAAGTCAGTTCTTTTTAATTGGCATACAGAAAGGACAACAGATTGTAAAAAAGTAAAAGAAAATAATTTATTATTGGCTACAATTATTTACCAGTTGCTAAGAGCTGAGTTTTTATCCTCATTTTGAGTGGTATGCCATTAGGTTTGCACTGTGCTCTGATCATCCTATTTCCAGTTATATTTCTTGGCACAGTGCTGGTTCTGTTGAGCCTCTGCCCTTCTCCTTCCTTCTGTGATTTTCCATTCTCTCAGTGTCACTCGGTCCCTGGATCAAAAAAAAAAAAAAAAAACAGGGAATAGAAGCACCATCTTTTCAGTGACATTTGCTGAGGTTACAGTAGTCGACAGAGAGCCAAGATGAAGAAATGAACCCATTATAGTAGGCCAATATGGAGCAACTGACCAGCGCAAAGGTCACAGCATGCTCCTTATGCTGTGTGTTTTGTCTTTTACGTTGGACATTGTCCCAGCATGTGCCAGTCCCAAGCTCAGACAAATTGGGGGGAAAATCTAAGGGGAGCTTTGGTAAGGCTACTCATATGACAAAGAGAATACATTTTCCCTCTCATATTGATCAAGATTAAAAAAAATAACAAAATTGATAAATGATAATGTCCTGAACGTAAACAACAGACTTTTAATTATTTTAAACCAAAAGCTTTATGACAGAGGAAACTGATAATTGGCCATTAGGAATGACAAATATCAATTACATGCTTGGGCTTTGGTTACTTTTGGCCAAGTTAACATGTTTATTACTGTTAGAATTTTAACATTGAATGCTGTTTAAAGTTATGCAATTAGCCAATAATGTTAAACATGCTTCTCTCAACTTTCTCCATATTACTTGGATTCTACTGCAGACAGGGCATCTACTAACAACACTACAGTGCTATGTGACTGATTTTCTGTGGCAACTTCTGAAATGGAGCCAGCAATTTGTCCATGATTGTTCCTGTGCCCTCACCCCTTCCCCCACAGCGCCATGATTAGAGCTCACTGCCTGAGCCAAAACAAGCCTGACGTGATTGAGATCCGAGAGTAGTAACATGTGAAAGAATGCTGTTTTGTATCCGAGCTACATTCTCGTGACCCCACAGCTCATCTCATCTCCCTCTGCGCCCCTGGTGCAGTGGATGTTCTTGTTAGTGGTGTGGGACAATCCACATGTGTCTATCCCCCATTGGGAAAGACTGTGTCTGTAGGGTGCACTGAGATTTGCAGAGGCCACTTTAGGGCAGCGGGGAAAAAAGACAGTGTACAAAGGAGACCAGGGCCTGCACAGTGTAACCAAGCAGGCCTTAAAAAGAAATGATGTGGAAGATTTCCCATAGTGCAGCTTTCAGACAGCACAGAGGGGCCATTTGCTGTTTTTTCTGTTTTGAACAAAAGTGCTGTCTGTGAAGTTATTCCATTCCATTTTAATTCAAACTGCAGCTATTATCACTAAGTTGCATTTTGTTACTATTTTAATACATCAACAATTAATTTAGTTTTAACAGTCACAAAAAGCCCAAGTATGTATTCACTTTATTTTTATTGGGAATATTTCTAATAAAATTAGTTTTAAATGTCATAATGCGTTACATATTTTGTTCCTTCTGGAAGGGCATCTGTTCTGTAAGACCTATGTCTTATCAATCAAGCATATTGAATACCACTGGTGAATCATGCTTGCAGTGATTAGAATAGCCCATGGTCTTCCAGAATGTCAGTGGTGAGCGTGGCCCCTAAAGAGGAGACCACTGTGGCTTTGTGGGATTTGGTGTGTTGAAGGAAGGGTTTGGCCAGAGCAGTGGGAGATGTTGAGGCAGCTGTTTACTCCTTTCTTGTCTTCTCCCTCAGCTCCTCTGTGCAGTGTGACAGGCTGACAGGGTCTGCTAAACCACCCTTTAGCCCACACACACACACACACACGCATACACTCAAGGTCAATTAAACAGATGACTTTCGTGTGAAGGCTAGGGTTACCCGGCTGACTTTGGGATTATGTTACAAAAAGCTGATATGCTCTCATAGTGTGTCTATATAGGTGCCTATGTTTCCATTCTTGTATATGAAGTCCTTGAATGATAACAATACGTCAAATGTCATTAGCATGGTTGGACTGTGTGCGGTTGGGAGACTTTTATTAAACAGGCCATACAGAGGTAAAATGCACGGCACTGAATTATATATGAATTTGTAAAGCTAGCATAGGGTTTCTTGTAGCTTGTTAATGATTAAGTCCAGGCATTAGGAGGCACCAGTGGCAGACAGGCTAATCCTGCCTCAGCGACTTGTGTATCACAGCTCACTTTGCTAACACAGAGCTGCACACAGCACAGTGTTTTCATTCATTTTCAGTGATTATGTAATTACATTCTTTTGTGTATGGTATTTATATATTTTATGTTTGTGTTAAGCACCACCAAGCAATAGCCTGATTGGCCAATACGTTCGTCACGGATACAGAGCATGCTCTCCATACACTGAAATGGAGAAATGCCTGCGTCCCATCAGCCATTTCCATCCTCAGCAAACTAGCTCACATCTGAAGTCTCCCATATTTAAGATGACACTTACTTGTATATTTTGGTATGGCTGTGTCTGTCTTTATTTCAATGTAGCCCCTTAAGATTAATTTATTGTAAAATTTCTGATATTATACCACCTTAGTATTTTTTATCAATATCCTTTCTCCTTTTTTGGCTAATCGTGAGAACTATAGTTAACACTATTTGCAAGTCAGTTAAGTAATTAAGTTAAGTTCCATATGGAGTCACCAGTCTAGGTATCCCATCCTAAAGAGAACAATAAAAACAAATAAATCAGACAGATTATAGTAGCAAGTCCCAAATCCCCACCTGGGTTTAGATGGTTTGTGGACTGCTTTTTCACCTTTCTCAGTACTGTACGGTACTTTAATTTCCTGATAGGATTAAGTGGATGTGGACATCCCAGGCGCTGCTAACACATCTGGACTGAGTTATTCTCATATTGACCTGCACCTCGGATAGCACTGTTCTTGGTACCTGTGAGGTTGGTGCATGGAGGGAGAGCAGCTACCTGCCTTATCAATGTTTAATTAGAGCATATCCCACAGCAGGCACAGCCAAGTACCTGAGGATGGCTTTATTCAGGGCAATCAGGGAAGAAGTGTTACAATTCAACCCTGCTTGTGTGAGAGTTTTTCATTTGAGAGTGTAAATATGAGGAAGAGGTCCAATGAGTGAGTCTTGATTGTGGAAAATGACAGTGAATGAGCAGAGCAGTGCACAGGGACAAGACCTCAAACTAAACTTGTTCAAACACACTTGAGGAGGAGTGACTTGGCTGTTTCAGGTTAGACCGACTATATCTGATGGTTTGCTATGGCACATCTCCAGCATCTTCTATTTGGCCAATAGTGCCTCTGCTTAAACTCAAACCACATGGATTGTGCAGATGGGATATTGATGTTATGATAGTGAAGTCATGTATGTTTGCGTGACTGTGTGTGGGCATGCAGAAATAAAACTATTATAAGGCTGTACTATTTCTGTCTTTAACCACTCACTGAGTACACTTGGGTAAAGCCTCTAAAGGCTAAACCAGTCAAGACTGTGCCCTGGCAGAGCAGGTAGGCACATTAAGAGCCACAACAACTCGTCTCGCAATTCTCTGCCTTACAGAGTACTTTGATCTCAGTCTAGTTTATAGACTTCTCACTGTCAGAAATATATATTTCTTTCTTATAAAAAAACATCTGCCTGACAGCAGCGGTGGAAGCTTCCAATGTGGAAAGAGAACAGATCTCGATCTAGGAAAGCAGTGGAATGGAAAGCATTCAGATGGCATCTAACTCTGGATGATGCAACAGAGTAGCTACAGGAAATCTGCTGTCATCTCTCATGAAAGACAGAATAGTGTAATAATAATATAATATAAAACTGCTATCAAAAGTATCAAGTCCCTTATGGACTATCAAGTGACACTATTGTGCTTATGGAAATCCATAAAAGGAAATTGAGCTGTTAATGTCAATATTTGTTTGGCTCCCAGAAA
The DNA here is from genome assembly GCA_034769755.1 of Odontamblyopus lacepedii. Classification (NCBI taxonomy): domain Eukaryota; kingdom Metazoa; phylum Chordata; class Actinopteri; order Gobiiformes; family Gobiidae; genus Odontamblyopus; species Odontamblyopus lacepedii. Next base: position 25,568,635 of record CM068345.1, on the reverse strand, counting down.
GACTCTTTTGCTCTAATACAATAATCCAATGGGCTTTCTCATGGTCTGCCCTCAGTGCCTCATCCTTTGGGGTTTGGACCAAAGCCCACTCCCTCCTTATGGAGGGGGTTCTGCATATCCCAAACAAAATTAGGGGGTCTTATTCAGCCCACACCCACTGCTTAGGGAATACCAGAGTCATTGCGTAGGGAGTGGTTGACCAGAAACATGTGTGCTCAAATATATGTATAAACATACATCCTCTTATTTAAAAAAACACCATGTGACCACAACAATGACAACCCGCCCGGGGCTAATGGCACTGAAATGCTAGATGCCTGTGAGGCCCCTGTTAATGATATTTACTTTGGACTTTGTGTAATGCTCTGTGACAAAGCAAGTGGCATTTGGTTTCGACCCCACTTAAAAACAACAGGTGTGTGGGAAGGCACCAAGTCAATGGGCCCTAGTTTTCCTTTTGGCTGTGCAATATTTAATATGAAGAGACCACATCACAGCCAGATCACAGTCAGCACTTCAAAAGCCTCAAACATATTAAACTGTTGCCCCTACTAGAGCACATGCTTGGTTCTATAAAATGAGTGTGTGCACTATAACCAATGGTGCCATGTTTAGTGGGAACTCAGTTTTATTCTGTTTTGTCTGCAGACTGGGGTTTCCACATTTAACTGGGAGTGGTCAAGACATATTTTATAATACAGTCCATAAAGACAATAGTAAATCATTTTTATTGATGTATTTAATCCTGTTCTCACAGTTTTATTGTATTGTTTCTTGTCTTTCTAGATGAAACTCATCCCACACCCCATATTAACGGACCTCTGCTTCCTCCACTGAGCGAACCAACGACACCACCTCTAGACTCTCCCATTCCCTCTGTCTGCCCCATGCTGTCTGCCCCCACTCCGCCCCTCATACCCCCTGCCTCGTCCTCTCCAGGCTGTGGGGGCACCAGCACTGGTAGCAGCGCTGGCAGCTCCAGCTCTGAGCAGCCTGTGTCCGGACCCTCTGCACCCAACGTGACGTCCAGCCCAGAGACAGAGGAGGACAAGGCCAAGAAGCTTCTGTACTGCTCACTTTGCAAAGTAGCTGTAAACTCATTGTCACAACTGGAGGCTCACAATAAAGGTAAAACATGACAAATGATCAGATTTCTGGTGTGCAGTGAGGTTGTTGGGGGTACTTCTGTTTGCGTGCGGAAATATCCATGACCAAGCGTGCAAGCATCAATAGCCAGATGTTGTTTTGGTAGACACTCCATAGCGATATAAAAAACAGAATTGCTACAGAACAGCTGACAAAACAAAGATTTATTGCATCTAGGAGGTTTAGTTCCAATCATTTCTCACTTTTCAAGTGTCTCTGTGAATATTGGAGCTACTGTGCGCTTGGATCATTGCTTGTTTTACAGTCTAATTAAACACAGCTTCTCCTGAATAGGCTCCATGCACTTGCAAACAAACAATAAATAACAACTCAAATGCTTCTGTTTCTCTCTGCGTTCTCGACTTTTGATTAAAATGTGCCCTTAAGTGTTGGGGCTGGAGTGTAGTGCTGCAGAGGGCACACAGTCACTGATCAGCAGATAACTGATCTGTCTGACAATGAGCACTGGGCTTCTATGTTACACCATCACCCCAGACACCAGACCACAGCAAAACTCTGTCATAGGAACCCACTGCAAAGGTCAGAAGCAGCCATGTGTCTTGGTATGAGTGGCATTCAGCAAAGGAATTCTGTCAATGTACTTGCACAACCATTTTAAGGAGGTGTTTATTAGTGGATAAACATTATTTGATGACTCAAGTGTAAAATATATTCTACATAATTAGTTTCTTAGTCTAACTGGCCCTTAAACAGGATGTTTATTCCATTGTAATCATGGCTTTAAATGTTTGTATTGTCCATTCTTGGACGATTAGTTATGACTATTGTGAAAGAAATATTATGATTTTACAATTACTGGTATTTGCAAATATTGATACTTTGACCAAACAACAATGAAATGTCTAATAAATCACGCCCAACTAAATCATTCCACTTGTGTGATAGCTTTATTAAATTAATCTTTCACATTGGAGTGACATGAGAGTATAGACTGAATTGACATTACTTATTGTTGCTACTGAAATGGTCACAATAATTCTTTTTAGTTCTTACAGATGTATATCTTATTATTTAGGAAATTGATCATTGCGATTTATGTTGAGATCGCTAATAGATGTAGTCTTCAAGGCCATAATAACTCCTGGGCATAGTTGGACAAAGCCTTTCATCCCTCTTGCAATGGACAGTTATGAGTTCCAGAGATGTGATTCTTTTGAAGGCAGCTTCACAGTGTGTCACTATAATTCTTCTTTCATAAGAGGTGACAGCAGATTCTGAGTAGCTGCTATGCCCTTTTCTCTGGGATAAGGGGTGATATGAATGAATATCCCTTATGATAACATGAAGAACAGAAAAAGTTTGATATTTGTACTATTTGTAATATCAGTAATACCCAATAAGATAACATTAAAACAAAAGGATTTCAAACATGCTATAACCTTATCTTGAAGCATATACCTTACCTCGCTACCTCGCCTAATCCTATATTGAGGAATGAAACATGTACAATATAATTCCAGTGCTGTCTAAGTATGTTTCATAAACAATATTGGTGGCCAGCAGCTTAGCCAGTGTTCATTATTTTTACTTGTGCTTGATCCCTATGTTTAGGTTTCCTGGATTTCCATCACATTGGACACAACTTTCTTTCTACAACTATTACAACATTTTCCTGGCAGTTAACCAGCTAAACATGTCACCTCCACATATACTGACATTGTAATGGAAACATTTAGGTGGAAAATGTACACCTAAGTCTAGTAAAATTTCAAGCAGGAAAATGACTGAGATTTGGGTACTGCACTGCTTTCACGTAGCAACACTGTTACTGCGCTGTGAATGTCCAGAGGAGCTGGTGCCCGCTCTAATCTCTTCTGCTTTTGTGTCTCTGCCCTGTATGAATGGCTGTCACTGGGACCTCCACTCTTTGCATACCTCTTAATTTCATACAAAGAGCATCTGGCAGCCATTTTTATTGACAGTAGAGTAATTGAAATTCCGAACACTATGGCTATATTTCCTTTAATGCTGCCAGGCAAGAAGAAAAATCTTGTGCTCGTTGTAAAACGTTTAATCAACACCACTATAACTATTGAATTAATGCCTGCTATGTGTCCATAAATCAAGCATCTTATTGATTTTAGTTGTCAGCAGCAACGTGTGCTTTGTTGTTCTGCCTACTAGGGTGTTTTTATGTTTGCATATATGTAAGGACAGATTTAAGACAGATCTAAACAATCTTTGAATGCTCCTCATGCCCACTAAATTTGACGTCCAAATGATTTAAAGATCTCAAAATAGTAAATCATTCTTAAAACGGTGTATGCCTATAGAAATGAAATCATATGGTGTGCACATGTTGACATATGGACTATAATAGGGAGAGAAAACAGAAATTACTTTAATTTAGTGTTTAAACAGACTCCTCTTATTTTTGTGTGTTTCTATGTTTTAGTGTACACTTAGAGTCAACCTTTCAAAGGCAGAAAATCCACTGGGCCTTGCTTTGTCATTGACTAAAATAGAACAAAGGGGAAAGTAGAGCCCCAAAGAGCACATTTCTGGCCTCAAGTGAAATCATTCATTGTGGCCCCTTTCCCCTCAAATAGCCCCTCTCCCTGACCCCAGCATACCCTCTGTCTCCAGTAGTCTTTGCTTCTCTTAAAGGGACAGGTTAAAATAATGAGATGGTTCAGTCAGTACATCCAAAAATATTCTATGCACAAACAATATTCAGTAGCCTACATGAACACTGCTATATCTGCCTATAGCTTATATCAGTTGCTAATGAAAAGGGAAATGCATTGCTCCTGTTAAAAGCCTACCTCAACAAAAATATGTATTCTTTGACATTTACTATCATACATATTTATTTTATCCTTGCAGTTCATCTTTGCCTCCCTATATAGGCACAAGGCACATGTATACAGTCATATCATTTTGTTTATGAAATCTTGTTTATTGCAATTTACTGCTGATGGTGCAATTAGATTAGAGTGCTTAAAAATTTGCTGCCTGTTTTCTTCTTCACAGCTGTGTGAAGGGTGTCCTCTAGTGGCTATAGCAAAACACTGCAGCTTTATTTCTGAACTAATTCAGATGTGGCCATTTTAACTGAATATTTCCAGCTATAAATCCTTAGTTTTGCGTTTCAGACAGAATTATCAATAATGTTTTACTTTTCTATTACTTCATTCGTTATTAGCCCCAAATTTATAACTTCAGTATTGACCCTGCTGACCTGCCTGTGTCTGTGTCAGGTACCAAACACAAAACCATCCTGGAGGCACGCAGCGGGCTGGGCCCCATCAAGGCGTACCCACGACTGGGCCCCAAACCCAGTGGAGAACAAGGAGGAGGACCAGTGGACCCCAACACTCAGGAACGCACCTTCCACTGTGAGATCTGCAATGTGCGGGTCAACTCAGAACTGCAACTTAAACAGGTACAAAAAATACATACTGTATATATATTCAAGACCAGACTTTGGCTGTAAGAAGGGAATTGCTCTTATCCATTTTAAACACATGTACAGTAACCTTTTCATCTGTCTGCAGCACATATCAAGTAGAAGGCACCGGGATGGTATGGCTGGAAAGCCTAACCCTCTCCTCAGTAGACACAAGAAGCACAGGGGAGCCGATCTAACGGTGAGTGTTACTGTATATCCTACTGTGTATCTTTCTACTCTGAATTAATCAATTGAGCCATCATTCTTTTTTTGCCTATTTTTAGTCTTCTTTGACCTTCTCCAAGGATCTCACCAAAGCGTTGGGTGCAGGGTTGTTGCCCAGCCCGTTGGCGGTTGCTGCGGCAATGGCTGCGGCTGCGTCCTCTAACCCACTCGCTCTGAGAGCAGCTGCTCCTGCACCCCACCCTCACCACCTCCTGCAGGGCCCCCCTCTGAGCCACGCCATCCTGAGACCGGCCCCGGGACCCATCCGCACCACACACGGGCCCATCCTTTTCTCTCCATACTGACACATCAGCCTGACTGCATTCGCAGAAACAGCCACTCAAAAGCACACTGTGAAGATGCAAACAACAAACAGCAATTGGGGAAATTCTGAGGGTGATTTGTCTGAGGGAGCTAGAGGAGTTGATGCCAGTTTTCCCTTTACCTGAACTCTCCCTCCATTTCAAAGACTTTTGAGATTCATCAGAGAAATGAGCAGAGGAGAGATATCCATTATGCATTGAACTCCCTGGTACATCTCTCACTTCCCTGTGTGGTGGACCTGTTGAGTCGCTACAATAGCTACAGAAGAAACCCATGCAAACCATTTTCCAAACATTAAGCTACATGTAGTGTTACCTAACAACTCTGGGCAGGGTGTTTTTCTCTCCTTGTCGTAGCTCAGTGTTGTCTCATCCTATGCACCTCCTCAAAGACAATAATGTTATGTCAGTAGCGTAGCTGCTTCCATTGGTCTTAGCTGTATTGGCCTTTGGACATTCCTGCCCCATAGTGACAGTAGGTCCCTCTAGTTACAAACAAGACTTAAGCTGACAGGCAATTGGTCACCACATCTGAACAAGAGACATGCACAGCTATGGGGGACTGTGCTCCCCTGTCATCTCTTGAGAGGTCTAGGTGAGAGGAGGGCTGGCATGGGTCAGCGGATGGATGGACTTCAGACAGCATGCTAACATGCACACAGAAGCCTGAACAAATCTGTGTTTCAAAATAAATTTACCAACAGAAACCGCTTCAAGTCACATCTGCCAACCTTTATAACAGTCAGACAGAGGCTTCACTGAAGGCAAAAACTAGTCAAAACACATTGAATTGGACACATGCAGTACTTTAGATTATATAGTAGTTTGTATGACTCATTCAGTGTTAAGGAAATCATCAATATAGAAGCAATTTCCCCATTTGTCATAATGTAAGCCTGTGCAATCATTTTGTTGCATGCAAACTGAAATGGTCCTGTAAGTTCTACCTTCTGCATGACTACGTTGACCTCCAGTGCAATGCCATGCCCTCCTCCTCCGACCTGCTCTATTCTTGCATATCCAAAGGCACAAATGAACAAAAAGCAGAGAGCGCGCTATGAGTGGTGGCCATAATGCTGGAAGGGAACAAATGGTAGAGAGGAAAATGAAAGCCAAATACATTCTTGAGAAATTATGCTGAGTGGTAGTGACAGGCAAGCATGAAGCCCACGGAGGCTTCCCCGAGCTCGGACACAGCCCTGGGTATCTATCTATACTTTATCTCCTCTAACTGAAAGCCATAAAGTGCACCATGATTAGCTTTCTTTTACAATGACTGGTGAGCACTTTGTTTTCTTTGGGGTTAAATTGTTGTTTTTGCATTTATATTGCATAATATATAAAAGCAGAAAACACAAACTATTTTTGTAGGTAGCAACTGTGTTATCAATGCATCCATTGACTAGAGAGAGAATTTTATTGTGGATAAATAGTACTGTTATCATTGAACCCAGACACACTGGCATGCAGACAGAGGAAATGACTAAGCAGCAGAAGCAGCGCTAAACCTTTTTTCTGAATTGAGATATTTACACTGTGCCCTTCATTGAGAAGCAATGAGCTCTAATGTCTTACCTTTGTCTAAATATTGCAATGCAATGGGAGTGACTTGTATCTGTGTAACATGTTGTGACATGTTGTGGAGTGAGTGTGAACTGGGAGTGAGCCAGCTGACAGACTTCAGTGTTCTTCCATGCCCTTGGAGGGCGCATTGGGAAATGATGTAGACAGACTGACAGAGGTTATAGCTGGGCCCCTCATATTAAAGGGCCATCTTCAAAGATAATCTCTGTTTGAGGAACAGGGTACAAAGCCAGGGATCAGAGGATTAGAGCTAGACTTATTCATCGCCATTATTTTTGGTTGAACTTTGTCATGTGTTTATGTGTGTGTAAAATCAGACAGGTTTCCATTGCCTTTACTTAAACAGAAGCTGGACTTGGCTTCCACCATTGTGCTCTTTTTGTTGATTTCGAGTGAGGAACTCAACTGCTGGTGTGTGTAATATGTATTCTAGTGTGTGTTGGGACCCACTTCCATCAATCAGAGATGAGAAACATGGAGCTATAAGTGGCCTAACTGTAAACCAGAGACAAAAACCTGCATGTGTGGACTGAAAACACAACACACCCTTCTGGAGACTAGACCAACCAACAGACCTGAGTACTCCTGTCCCTGGTAGATAAAGCTAGTAGCAACAACACAGAAGTGGTCATGCCATTCTTCATGAGTTCATAATGTGGAGATCCACCCATTTCATCATCACTATTCTCTAAATGGGATGTAAGTGTTAGATTCAAGGCAGGTATTTCATGTTAGCTGTATTTAGGCTACTAGCCTTAGCCTTATTCTGCCCTCACATGGAGAGGCTTTGGTGTAAGTTTGTCTTGCCAATAAAGTTATTTTTGAATTTCATTGCCGGAGGGACAACGTTTGTATGGCGAACTGTAGCAATACCTGACTCATTCTGGCTACTCTTGTTTATTGCAATAAGAAAATGAAAATAATAAATGTGTATGTGAGTAAAGCATTATAAATGTAATTTAATGAAAAGAAACTTTATGGTAAACACTATTGGTATTCAGAGAAACCATGGTGCAAAACTGTACATGTCAATAAAATCATTTAATGAAATACAGACCTGCTTTGTTTCTTTCCCAATACAGACAGAAGATTATTATGTGCTAAGACTCACAACTCATAATAAAGGGACTTGGTATTTATTTTCATTACATAATGAAGCATTTATACATCATAGCAGCACATCATAGCCTCATGCAGAGCCTGTTAATGAGTCACTAGTAAATGAATTATCAGACTTTTTTACACATAACCATAAATGGCAGACTGCTGGTGCTATTAAAGCTTAATGAGAATACTCACAACAGCCACTATCTCCACTATCCTGTATCACTCAAACCATTACAATGAAATACAAATACATAGAAATACACTTTACTGGTACTTGTACCACAACTTTGTGCAGAGAAAGGTAATGCATCACCAACATCTTGAAATCCAAATCACATAGGATACTTTGTACTTTATATTCAGAACCAATTTAAAAATGTGTGCATTTTGCAAGATTTATGGTATCATATTTTCTGAAGCTCACTGATAAGTTCTCGTTTTGTGTGATAATGCAGTGATCACATTCCTCGGGTTCCCTGAGGTCGCTGGACTTGGAGTGTTGTGGCGTCTCTTTGTACTGTCTAGACCAGTATGAATTCTTCTCATGCACAAATGCATCACAGAGCAACCACAAGATGGTGCTGCTATTTCATCTGTAGCTTACACAGTCCCTAGTGTAGGTATCAAACTAAACAACATCTTATGTATATATCCCCTTTGAGGATCATAGCCAAACTTTACTGTGTGTATTTGTCTTTGAGAGGACATGCTGTTGTGTGTAATAATTATGTACCACACAGGGGTGTTTTACATCTACTGTATTTTTTCCCCCCTGAGAAGCAGCATGGTCTTTATGTTTGGCATATGGACTTATATTATGTATGTAAAATATGTAGTCTGTAGCACACGACGCAAGAAGAACACAGTGTCTAGAACTCACATAGAGATAAAGAGTAAATAAAATGTGGTCAATATCAAATGATATTAATATTAGGGATTTATACTGAAAGCTCCACGGCCAACCATGTGGCATTAAGCGACTGTATTGCTTTTGTTTTAAATTGCACTGAACTGGAAAGCAGACATTTATGAAATGTTTATTATATCTTATTTGTTATATGGTTTTATTATATAGAAAATTACTTGGAATTTTAATCAAATCATTTAGTGGCATGGTTATTTATTTATTTTTATTTTTTGGTTTGGTGTCCGTCACCTGCTTGTTTCTATGGATATGTCATTGCTCTGCCTGACATTAAACAGCTCTACCTATTAAATTACAGTTGGTTTTATACCTCAAAAAATACCTAGAAAAACAAGCATTCTAACTGAGCGGGGTTGCCTGTCCACAGATCCGGTCTGTAACTTGGTCTGGTTTGTTCTCCATTAAGATAGAATTGTTTAATACCATACAGTGAAACATTCCAGACAAAGCAATAACATCTCCATGGAGAAAAGCATTTGATGGCCCCTGCATCAGAAAAGTTACACAATGCACCTTTAAGATTTGGATCATCACGATATGACTCTGCTTTACATGCTAACCTGCTCTGGCATAACAGGACCTATGGAAACTAGATCATTCATCAAGAACCAACCATACAACCTCAAACACATTTTGACATCAACTAAATGCTTCACATTTCTCACATGCCCCTTTAAATATTTTAAGCTATGGATCTGTAGATTTCTTCTTATTAGTCAGGAGCTAGTGTAATGGCTTGGTGCTTCTTTTGCCGTGAACCACTCTACAGTTGAGAGAAGCACATATCGCACTGTGCCAATAACATCAGAACAGGCAGCAGACAGCCAGAAGAGGAGGGGTGTTCAAATGGGATCTGAAGAGGCCCAGGTACCAGCACTTTCTCTAAATGAAAGTCTGCATCTGAGAGGTAAGAAAGGCCCTGTGCTTTGGTCACACTATTACTGTGTCACCAACGGCCACTGCCTTTACGCACTCAGAGACTTACTATGCAGTGAGAAAATATCACGATTTTTTGCTTTCTATTTCTCAGATTATTTCTCAGAGTGCTTGCGCGAGTTGAGGGAGGCTTTGCAATCAACAATGTGCACATGAGTGAATAACTTTTCTTCAAACAGTACCAGGCTTTGGGTTGTATCTAGATTGTGTTATGATGACATCTTGGACCCAGCTCTGCTTTTGTGTGTGTGAATGACTGACTAAATTATTAACGATCTCACAGAAAGTCACACACAAAAGTTTGTTTGTTTTTTGAAATAAACACATAAGTATAAAGTAATACAATGAAAATACTGTTAAAATGGTATATTGACATGCATAGTTGTGTGAAATATAGCATACAAAGTGCAACTAAAGTTTGGTTGCTGTCTGTCAAATAAGAGCATAATTATATAATACTTCCATGCAGCCTACTCACCAAATGCTATTAAATATATCTTCATTATAATTACTACCATTCAATTGGTTCTGTGGGCGTATGACAGCTGAAAGAACATTGACATGAGGCCAGAAAATTCAGAACCTGTGCCTAAAAAGAATGAATCATATAATATTGATCAGTGTTTGAATAGTGGTGATTACATGGGGCATGTGTGAGGTGAAGGTAATTCTATTTTTCTGTTGTTATATATTTTATAGTGAGTGATGGTACAAAATAAATGTACATTATGAATAATTTAAATTTACGTTGGATGAAAAATATCTTTCAGTGTATGTAAGCTATATACACTGTGGTGAAAATTCCATTCATTTCATTTTTCTTTTTTACTTTTTTATCATAACAAATGTCAGCAAATTCTTGATCCATGTTATTATTTACATTGACCCAGTTCTCTGAATGCACTGTACTGTACAAAGAATTGTTTTTATTATTTTCAGATTAATCTTGGTAAATTACTGACCAGGACTGGCAGGTTCAGGTGTCTCACTGATAAGATAATTCCTCTAGAGATAGTACAACATTATATTGTGAGGTGAGACAAGCAGTCAGTGTTGTTTGATAATGTTTCTGAAGCAGCTTTGAGATTAGTGCAAGTATTGAAGCATGGTGGTAATTACATGCCACTATTCCCCTTTTTAAATATTGGAAAACTTAAAAAATAACTGGATTGGTAATAGTCGGGACTGTAATACTGGCATCTGTCACAGTGGGAACATAAGAGAGTTACGTGCTAGGGCTAATATGAGCTTCTCTTCAGGGAAATTAAGTCTCGACTCCACCTGAACCATAACCACTGCACCACTCAGGGTCACGCCAAAGCCACACTTATACAAGATTCATTTAGCTCAACCCTCTAATGAAATACTATCACTGAAGCTCCCCTCAAAGTTCAGTGAAATCTTGTGCTTTATTTTCATATTTGGTGATGGTGATGCCAAAGGGATTTATATTGGTAAATTGTTTTATGGGTTGTTAGTTGGTGTGTAGTGGTATAACAGTACTATAGTGGCAATCAGGTGTGGCGCCAGGGAGATTTGTACCTCTTTTTCATTAGATATCCAACTCTTCCAGATATACTGAAACCTAGACTGGTGCTACACCTCTTGGTAATAGCTATATATAAGGAGCATTCAATATATACCATTTTCCTTAATATTTGTGTTAAGACATGTTAGACGCAAGTAGCATGGGGCCTTAAGAGTAGTAGTAAGTAGTAAGTAGTAAGAATTTCAGTAGTAGTAATGAGTCATCAAAAAGCCTTGAATGTAGCAGTGGTATTTTCAAATTTCTAAGTCAAGAAAGCCTGTATTCATATTGTGATGCTTTAAATTCCAATATGGAAAGGGTTTTTGTCAACAAGAGCATGTAGTGTAAGAATGGATCGTCAATTTCTTAAAATAAAAATAATATAACTTTTCAGATGTATAATTAAAAGTACTTTTATTTGAGCACAGCTGTGGCCTATTTTACTTTCTTCCAACCTAAGCTCTGAGATGGCAGTGGTCCACTTTAAATCTCAGATGCCTTCTCACCACCATTATACAACTTTAGGCTGAAAACATCTGGGTCACGTTGGCATGGCAGCGGCGGTCTGAGACAAAAGCTCAGATTGTTGTGACTGTGGAAGAGACAGAGGGAGGCAGGGGTCTGAAGGGGGCAGTCCTCTGAGTCAGTACAGGCCACAGCCGAGTGAATCTAATTAGCCCTTTTCGACCACTGGATATAGCCCTCAGTGATATGTGTGCCTGATCAAAGATGATTTTTGGTCCTGGGCAGGAACTTAAACAGGAAATTTAATCAAATGTATCATAAATTACTGCATTTGTTTGGTTAACTGTCAAATTTACAGTGTAATGGGGATAAGATACTGGAAACACCCAGCTGTGCGACCACTGCGTGTTTGTAATACAGATTTTTTCAACACAGACAGTACCAGTCTAAAAAGTCATGGCAGATAACAGACAATGGCATTTACTTTCAGTCTATAATCAAATGAGATGTTTTCATAATGACATTTATAGCATCTATATTAAATTGAATTTAAAAAGGCCCTTGGATGTAGTCAGAATGATTCAGCACATTTCTTAGTTGACTTTCTTTATACTAGTATATATGCATCTGTTCAACGTCCATACGATAGCACTTTAGCAAGACATTTTTGTTCTAATTATGTAAATTATGAATTATGTAAATTATGTAGAGATAGATTTTTTTTTACCTTGGCTTACAGGGCTCGCAATGCTGGATCATCAGCATCCATTTAGACCTAAATTCTGAATCCACTTTCACATCATTTCACGTCATGATCTCATTCACCGCACTTCTATTTATATTTTAAAGATAACAGCATGTACCACAACAGTGTATCCGCAGTTGACTACAGTGCTCTCTACTGTACTGATGTTGGCTCTTGTTCCAAAAGGCACAGTGAGTCACAGGTGTCCACCCGAACTGTCTATTTTCATCTGGTGCATTTTGCATTGTTACCCCTGGAGTATGAGTGCGGGTGTGGATGACAGAAGCTGAACGTGCGGCGGCGGTGGGTGGGGGGCACTGACACTTTGGTTTTCATGTTGAGCTGGTTGTAATGAGAAAGATCGGATGCCACCTTTAATTATGTGACAAGCCGCTGACGAAGTGAACAAATAATGTTGTCATTCAGTTTCCTGTTGTGGCAAAGGCACACTAATTACCTCTCCCTTACACTGATGCATGTGTCGTTAGGACTTTCAGCCCTAAAGTGAAAGACTCCAGTGAGGAGCTTTATCAGGGTACTTATGCAATCAGACACTTATGTCACATGTGTACCTAGAGCTAGATTCATCATAGTACTATGACTGTAATGAGCGTGAAAAGCAAAGTGTCACAGAAGAGTTAAAAGGGGTGCTACTGTGTGGTCTCTCATCTTTGTTTGGCTGTTGTCTCTCTCTCTCTAATAGTGCGCCCACACAGTGCTCCAGCTCTCATTGTCACGAGTGGACTTGTACTTCTGACACGGACTCACAGCTACTTGGTATAGCAGCTGTGGGATTACACGATCTATACTGTATTTTCACTGCGCCCTATAGTGACCTTCACTATGTTTTCAATCTAAAACTACACATGGGGTTGCCTTTGTTCAATCAAATCTTACATTGTTGGGTTACTTCACAATAAAGCCTGGAAGAACGTGTTTGGCAGCTCTTTGGATGAGCTCTATTAACCCTTTTATGTACAACTTACTGATATTCCCCTTAACAAATAGGTGCCTTTAATTTCCCATGATATATATGCAAGTCGGAGTATTGTTCTGCTTATAATAATAAATAGAATTGTTCTCTTTATATCACACACACACCATCCATGTTACTCACAGGTTTTTAAAAAATCTATTTAAAAATTCTAATACTTTGCAAGGGTTGATCATGGAGACATTTGGAGATGACATAGACCTCTCTCTCCCAAAGACAGCTCTTTTAGGGGTTTAGCTTAGTTTGATGGTACCACATACTGAATCTAGAGCCAAGATGGACTCCTGTTACTGAACATCATACAGATCATTTGATAGTACTTAATCATGAAAAATTCTAATGAAAGGTTCCCATCCTGCAGATTCGGGTTTCTGGACTGTATTATTGCCAAATCACAGTATCATCATTACCGACAGGACATGGGTTTGTGTGATAAACATCAAATTTGTATCAGATTTATAATGAACTACAGTGCGTGTAATTATCTGATTGCCGTATAACGACTTCATATTATGTTTGTTATGCTCAAAACAGACTTAAGTGTTGACTATCCAGGGATCTTATCAGAGTCTTATCACAATGCTCCGGTCAGTCAGGTGCAATAAAGATGGAGTCTATCTGCCTCTGTGTCAACTTCATCCCAAGAGTGCGTGTAAACTTCCAAAACGCAATCCATAATTTTACATGACCTGAACAATTTGCCTGCGTACAGAAAGCAGAGACTACTGTGTTTACCACTGGTGTTATGAACGCAATCACTTCAGCAGCCCTCGGCCCGTTATGGATGGCACTTGTCATTTCCACAGCAGGGCCCAGGGCTATCAGTTATCTGGATGTGAGAGTGCAGCTTCTGTGGGCACGTATATGGGGTTTTGTGTCTGACAGGGGGTTCAGTGGGTTTGGAGCTCTATGCAAGACACAACAGGAAAATCTTTTCACATGTAATCACTCAACAGAAGAAAACATTACTGGTTTCTTTCTCTCACTCGCATGTTTGAAAATAGTCCATAAACATGCAAACAATAATCTCTGTGAATCACTGTGCAGAATGAACACAACATCTATCACAAACCAGAATGGGCCAAATAGAAATAGTCTATTCAAACAAGAATGGATAAGAAATGTTTGCATGGTAAGATTTGAAAGGATGTTGTTGCAAGCTTGGTGCATGTTTGTTGAATGCAAATGATCGGATTCAAGTTAACCACTAAACAATTAAAACCTACCCAAAGTAGACTTATAAGGCTCAGTTAAAACATGATAGAACATAAAAGTGCATTGTACGTTGGGGAAAGGTGTGAGCTAAGGTCAATGAAGCTAATAATGATTTTTTAAGCAATCATGTTTTTTAATAAACAGCAGAGAGCTAATCTATGCTAACGTCATTACTCAAAATGAGCAGCTTACCAGTTAAATCTTCTATCAACATATGCAGACACTTCCTCTGTGAGAGCCAGCACTAGCTTGATGTGTCACAAATGATCAATACCTGGACCTTCATACTGTGAAAGCAATAAAAGCTGTTTCTTCAAGGTAACGCAGCAGCAAATTAGCCCAGTGCTCCATGAATAATGCCTTTCATTGACTCCGTCTCCATCGAGAGAACACAGCTCATGCCAGCGGACATTCACCTCCAACTTTGTATTGTTTTGAGAGGATTTTCATGCACAATATCACCTTGGTTTCGGTATTTGCCTGTCAACAGTTTCTAAGTACACTTCACTAAATGTGAGACACAAGATACCACCTTTTACAAATGTTTTAGTATAAGTCCTTGCAGAAATTAATGGAGGCAGAATTTTCATGGGAGATGTATTACTCTCTTATATTATCTCACATGATGTCAGTAGGTTTAAAGCTTGTTGGCTTATAGCAAGCCTCTCAAGATTATTTTATACGATTGAATTCATTTTATTGATTAGTGTCAGTTTTGCATACATGAATAATGTTTTAATTATATGCAGTAGTACACATTTAAGAGCAGGTTCATGCTGTTAAATGAGAAGAAGAAGAGGTCAAGACAAGGTCATCCTCTCAAAGAGTATTGCCTGTATTCACAGTGAAGTAATGAGCAAGGGCTCAGGGTTATTTCTTTATCAAAAACACTTTTGGACATCTCTCTGTAGCACTCAGGAAATGCTTTGTGAACGCTGAGACCATTGTATTTTATGTGTCTCTGGGCTGGAATTATGTGAGAATGATGTAAATGTAAACATCTTACAAATGAAGTAAAAGTGAAAACATCCATTTGTGTGTAATCCCATTAGTGCAGGTCATCGCCTTTTCCCTTTCCTCATAAAAAGCTCAATTTCTCATAAACAAATTAGTCAACATCTCAAGGGTCAAGGCTGTAAATCAGATGTCACGTTGTTATTAGTTCCTGTAAACAGAAGTCAGTGTAGCTGGTGTAACTTTTGCAGGTAAGTGTTACAAGTGTAACTGTTTAACATCTATTAAACAAGATGAATAAAGGCATAAGTAATAAATTAGTAATAAAAATAGAAATAAAACTGTTGTAAGTCATCACGTCCACGTTGCCTCATATCACATTGGTTTTTTGAAGTTGGGCTTACTCAAGTCAGACTTTAGTAAAACCTGAAAATACATTACAGTAAACCTGACCCTGACTATTGTAGCCTTGAGTTTTGATATAATGTTTAAGGCTGCAGACTAACACAAAGTTCTAAAACCATGTTAGGCTTACACAGTGTATTTTTTCAATGTAGCCAACATTTTGCAGAAGAATCAAGAGCCTGGATTTCTTCTGCTGACTGACCTAATGGTTGGATGTCAGATTGTATATGAGTCAGAGGTTCATGGCTAACTCTAGCCAATCAGGGCCCTGATTACACCTATTTTATGTGAAGTGAGACACTGAACACTGCAGTGATGACTTTCAGACACTCACCCTCAGAGCACAAAAAGATGATTGTACTGCAGTGATATTGTTATGCACAAATTATTTGTGTTTTCATCTTGTGAATATCATGTCCTGAAGAGGGAGAATTTGACAAGGAACAAAATACCAACCATACCTACCAGACAAGTCTTTCAAGTCTGAACAATAAAACGTTATCGAGGAGGTATCATTCTTTTAAGATGGAGGGAGGGAGGGGCAGATCTGAGGCTCGCTTTAAAACAGAAGTACTTATAAGATCCATGTTCAATTTACTGTAATCCTAATAGATTTAGAGAGCATATCAGTGTCTGTACGAAACACTCTTCAGATTAACATTTAGATTGAAGTGACATTTACGGACTTCAGCAGTCATAGATCAGGCCTGAGTGGGAGGATTCACAAACACACCCATCACAGTCATTCTCCATGCCCTGAGGAGGGCCGTGTGTGAATGTGAAGAGGACCCTCGCACTTCCACCGTCTCCCATTAGATTAGCACCCATTAACTCGATTATTGACAGGTGTGTCTTAGGATGATCTGGTATCGCCGAGTCAGGAAGCCACTTTTTTAGCCATGCATCGCCACCAGCAACAGCCAAACAGCAGGACCCAGTCGTGTGAAAAGAGGTGTCGTGCCATATAGTTCACACTTGTGCAGTTCCCTTCGGACAAGTTGACATTAGATGGAGCATAACTCAAAATTTACATCTTCCAATTTTTACTCTCACCATCACACATCTATAGTAAGCTTAAAACTAATGGATAAACCACGTAAATTATTAGTTACTTAGTAAAATTAAACTTTCATTTATGATCAGTACAGTCAAAATGTAAATGCTTCTAAAAGTCAAGGAGACATTGCAACATATTGAATCAGGGGGACATTTGGTGTGAAATGGTAAGACAAAAGTTTTAAAAATTTGCTAACTGCACAAGGTTTTTCAGGTTGAGATATTTTAGTTTCTATTCAGAAACCATTTAGAATTCTATGGCAATTCACCATTGAAATAATATTAATATATCTTTTATCAGCTATCCTATTTAATTCCTAGTTATTCTACATCTTTTGCACTACAATTTTGAAGGCTAACTCAGTGTTCCAGGTCATGAACTAGATTTTAGTGCCTCCAGCTCAATTATAAAGGGTTACTAGTAGCTTGTTGAGTCAAAGTTGTGGGCATCGTGCTGACCTGTCATGTTCATCGATTCCTTCAAAATCTAAATGTGATATTGTATGAGTTTTATTTTGAAAAACAAACAGCATTTAAATCTAACTCAAGACAGAACAGCAGGCTGTTTAGAAAACCAGTGGCTATATATGACTAAGCCTGTGATAAATTGTAGTAAGTTTAGTCCATCCCCTGAGGTGTATTTTCTGGATTTGAAATTTACCTCCTCTGTCATGGTATGTTGTGGGTAAACAAGCTCATGGCTCTGTGGCATGTGGCTATCCAAAAAAGATGGTACAGTACCTACGCACATACAAACAACTAATTATGTAATATATTAAACAATTAATAATGTAATATGCAATTAGTGACTTCCCCACTTCAGAGCCATATCTCCCATCACTAGACCCCCACCCTCTGTACAGGAACTGGACAAATATGGAAATGGGAAGTCATTACTAAAACATGGCACATATTAGCTTTTGTGAAATGCACTGGTCCGACTGGGGCCGAGTACTTTGTTGTGGCTGTCACATCATGTAAAGTGAGCCCTTGGTCATAACATCCCCCACCTTTTTACATCCATGATCTAAAAGTTAGCTCTACTAAAATATTCATGGTTTACTGTTTGTACTTAAGTGTAATCGCTTGTGAAAATCATAGGTTTCCAAAGAGGAATTAATTGTTCCTGCAGGGGGTCTGTTTCCAGCTTTACTAGCTAAATTCTTATCAGTATTATTATCCATATAACAGATTTATAATGCAATGTTTCATGTTACAAAGTCCCACCACTTCAGTCACAGCAGTTTAGGAAGAATCCATCACCAGTGAAAGTGGCATCTTAATCATTGTGTCCAAATATGTATTGTCATGACAACTGGGCCTGCAGTCAAATCATCAGATGGTAGGTAATGGTACGCTTAGAATTTACAAAATCCACCAAAGATATGTTGCTCTTAAAAAAGTTCTCACATTAAACATGTATTTTTAAATTTAGATGTAGATGGTGTTGTGTAAAAAGCTTTATATTCCATTAACTTTAAGCGTTTATATTGCCAATTTTCTGCGTGAATGGATACTGTGCATAGAATTTCAGTCACTGGGCTGTGTATGGACTACATTAGAAGCAGCTGCTATCTGTATAATTACTTCCTAAAAAGATTAGTGCGTTGACCATGTTGACTAGAGTGACAAGAAAAAAATACACTAGACTAGAGCCGCACAAACCAACAAGGTCATATTCAACTTAACATGCAGTCCATTAACTCGGATAAGTTGCACTGAATACTAACGTGAAACTAAGTGCTGGAGTTGGGTCCATGAACGAAGAACTTGACGTCACGAACACTTTTTTGCCCCTTTTTGTGGAAGGTGCGTGAGTGGTGGTGATGGTGGGACTTCGTATTGGTCATCAATGAGGGAGGCTGCGTAAATCTGAGCACAACGCGATATAAGCACTTCTGGTCCCACCTACGCTTCAGTCGCTGATTGGCACCAGGCAGGTATCCAGCTGTTCAGTCTCGCTTATCCAGAAGACACCAAGAGCAGGGCAGCTCAGGCTACACTCTGCGGCTGGATCTAAACCACAAGGTCTTTTAAAACAGGTAGACTTTTGCCATTTTGTCTTTCTAGTAGTTCCTCGATACCAGTACGTTATTTGTAAAGAAATCGTTGTTTTAACGCATCAATATACTTTTACGCACAGATTACGCACGGCTTTTAGGCGCATTGAGGGTTACCTCTTTTCCTTTAATTATGTTCTTTTTTCCACACAGGTCGTTGTTAAAATGAGGGCGGGTTTGCTTTTAGTTGCGCTTTTTCTCGTCATGAAACTTCGGTACAGCCAGTCCAGATGTGACGAACCAGACGCACGAACATCAAGTTCAGAAGTAAGCTCTTTTCTTTTTATAGTGGACCTATTATGTTTGCTTTTTTTTAGTTTTAACTTGAATTTTACACGTGTGTATCTTTATAGCAGACCATTGAACGTTTGGATAATCTTAAAAGAAACATTCTGAAGAGATATAGCGATTTGGATTATGACAGCTTCGTGGGTTTGATGGGTAGAAGAAGCGCCGGTAAGGGTGATTTTTTGGTGAAATATGTTTCAGATTGGCGTGTTTTGAAATAGCCTACGTTGACGGCGTTTAAATAATTGTTTTATTGTTTCCACAGAACAAAACCCAATTCAGCCCCCAAATAAAAGTAAGATCAGAGATATAGAAATATTTTCTCTCTACAAAGGCTTTAAGTCGGAAGTTAAATTACTTTTCACTTCTTTTACCAGGGGAAATGCATGACATTTTTGTTGGTCTAATGGGGAGGAGAAATTCAGAACCTGGTAAGTGCTGTTTTCACACTAATATTTACAAGACTTGCCTTTGTGAATTGAGTGTTCATGTATATTTTGATGGTACATTGCCCGTGCTGTTCATCTTCTGCACAATATATCTTTATGAGTCCGCCTGGTAATATGTGCTCTCACAGATAATGGCCCTTGGAGGAGAGAGAGCCCAGAAAGGAGAGGGATTTTTCTCAACAAATGCAGACTGAGGTGAGTGATTCAGTTTAATCATTTTCGCTTGCAGAAACAGACATTTTACTGGGTTAACCACACTGTTAATCACCGTTAGAACACCATTATTAGTTTTAGTTTTTATTTTTATTTTTGCGCAACCCACAACTTAACTTTTAGTGGAAACATTCACATGTTAACTCACTCTTAAACCCCTTTTTGTTGCAGGTTTCTTCAGGGTCTGTAGCATTTTAATGACGATTCTTTTATTTATTATTTGAGACTGTAAAGGATTGTGAATACCACTAGAAACTTTTCAGCTGGAACCAACTCGGCTTGAAAATGTGTGACCCAATACCCAATGAACTACAGTGAAATTACACATCTGAGCTATAGTATGCCATTTTGCTAAAATGTAAAATAAAATATTTTTTGTATACACCTAAGTTATTATTAGTGGTTGTCATGTCTTTCTCTTGTCTGAAATGTTGAGTCACATTGTTACATAAAAAGTGAGAAAAAGGTTTATTGAATCTTGTATTGTACATTTTTCAAACAGCAGCACTTCATCAGAATAACTCATGTCACCTCAAAGTCAAATAAAAACATTTCTCAAAATGCACTCATGGCTTTTTAAAAACAGTGTGCTTCAATGCCTACTGTGCATTTTAATAAAACAAGTTTAATAAAACCCATGGAATAACCCATTGTTGCCTCGCATCGATTAGTGGATTAGAAAGACCCAGTTGCTGTTAAAAGCTGAAATAGGTACTGGGTTTTGGTACAATAAAATATAGTTAAAATATAGTACAAATTAGACCATAATTACATCACAGTCCAAATTACATCACTTTAGTCATTGTCCATTGTCTGTCTTTCCAAATACAGCCACAGCATAATCACTGTTGCATGTCTTGTGTTAATGTAGTTGCAGTCTCATTATGTCTATATTTTGGACTAGTTTCCTTGGTTTTTGTTGTGGTTTGGTTCATACTGAGGATTTGGTCTGCTGTCGTGAGGTTCCTCCGGTCTGTCGTCCCATTCGTGCTTTCGTGAGCAGGTGGAACAGTGGGCATGTGGGAGAGCAAGGAGGTGGGAAGGAGACCATGGCGAAGGGGGGGTCGGTACCGAGGCCTGTATCCATACGCCCTCAGGTGGTAAGTGTAGTACTCCAGTGTGTACATGAGCTCCGCCTCCACGTAATGAAATGACACAGCTAGGTCAGAGCAGCACTGGGAACCCTGAGAATGCCACAGAATGATAGCATGAGAAAATCATATGAATAAAATCTAAATAAATGGTAATTATTGCATCAACTTCATTTATCTTTCTGAGTCCAGTTGAGTTAAAGGCCATTATGACAGATTCAGACAGATAATCTGTAATTTTAACTGTTTTCAAAGATAAAAGGCAAAACAGGCAAACATTGTGCCCATTTAAATGTATGAATAGCAATAATACATCACTTTTCTGGACACTCAAAGACGCTTTACAGAGCATTATTCATTCACTCCAGACCCAGTGGTGGTAAACTACTATTGTAGCCACAGCTGCCCTGGGGCAGACTGATGGAAGCGAGGCTCCAATCTGCACCATCGGCCCCTCCGACCACCACCACTTTCATACTAGGCAATGTGTGTGATGTGTCTTGCCTAAGAACAGAACGGCAGTTTTTGTGACTGGCACCCCCCTGTGGCACCTGGAATTCCCAGTGGTCTCCCATCCAAGTACTAACCAGGCCCAGCCCTGTTTAGCTTCTGAGATCTGACGAGATCAGGCTTTGACAAGCCGGTATGGCCACAAATTATTGTATGTTGGTAATCCAATTATAAAATTAAAAATCTTAATTGTGTGGTACCTGGATTAGAAATTCATTAGGAACATAAATTGTACAATATTTTTGCTTTAATCATTAAGTCTAGGTGATGGCAGTGGCCCACAAACCATTTTGATTTAGTACAAAAACTCAATTACTTTCACATAATGCCAACTTCAGTCCAGTCATTCTCTGACAGTAATAGCTCTCATTTTAATTGCAAAGTACAGTAAATTAGCAGCAGCATCAGCACCAAATTGAGCAATTTTCCCCTTTGTTGATCGGACATTGTCTCTGCAGCAATCATGTACTCAAACTGTACTAAGATCTATTTTAACACGCTGCTTTCTTTTCAAAAGGTCAGGTGCAGATTTCAAATGGGCAAAATAATCAATTATTAATTTGCTTAGTGCTAATCCTCTGATGTGTAAAAAGACTATTTACAGTTGTTTGCTAACTTATTTACTGCACACAATGTGATGACATCATACACCTAGTTTAAAAAGGATATTTCAAATGGTTAATATTACAATTTTGATTTTTTTTTTTTTTAATTAATGACTAGGTTCTTAAACTCACGATACAAAAAATTCATATTAACAATAGTAAATCTACAGTAAATAGTCACATCAATAATTATTATAGACCTACAGAATGTTGTCATTTGAAGCCCAACAATATACACACATAAATGAGAGAAATACTGTGGCTTAAAGTGTAATTTTGCACTGATACTTGCCTCAACAATTTGGTAGTAGCAGTAGCTCCAGTACCAAAAGCTCTTGGAAAATTTGCCTGTTAAATGATGCTCTGGTACAAAGGGATGAAATGTCTCTCTCTGCAAAGTGTCTCTGGAATCCCCTGCCATGACTCCCATCTTCTCTAAGCACTGTCCTAGGGCAAGGTCCTCTACAGGTGTTGTATGTGTGCAAACTTTAGTCCGAAACCCCTCCACAAACCTCCGCAGGGCCTCTTTACTTAGCACATACCCTGCCCCCCCACTCATGTAGCCCTGCTTGGTGTAAGGTTTAAAGCGTTTGCCAAAATATACAGGTTCGTCTGGAGTGTGATTGGACAAGAGCCAGCGCAAGTTGTCCACGTTCACAAAAGTGTCATCGTCAGCTTTGAGGAACCAGTCTGCATCATTTAAATGATGCTGGTGTACATAATGGAAAGCACGAATAGTTTTCCAGTAGAGTTGGTCGCGGCCCTCCTTGGTGCCGAGACCCACAGTGGGAAAGTCATTGTTCTCCTGGGAGCTCATGAAGACCACCAGGTTACAGTGGCGGCTCCAGGTGGCTCTGACATGACGCGCTCGGATCTCCAGAGTTGAAGGCCCAGTCATCACCCAGCAGAGGACTCTGACTTTCTGGTATAAGGCATCTGCAACCTGGCTATCCTCCTCTAAAAAGACACAACATAAGAGCGTTTAGGTTTAGGTTTAGGTATTATATTACTAGAAAAAGTAGCAAAAGTTGTAAGTGTGAATTTGTCAGAATATTCATAAATACATAAACATACCACCTGTATGATGAGGATGTATATGGTTGACAAGTGCCGAGCCATGTTTCTTCCAGTTGGTCAGTTTATCTTTGAAGATTGTTCCTTTCTCCTGGGCCTCAGTCAGCACAGGGTAGCTCCTCTCGAACCACACCTGGTGCAGGTACAAGTATACACAGCACGAACCAACCAGGAAGCCTAGTGTGAAGGCCCATCTGGAGCTGGACCCCTTCATCTTTGTTCAACGGCTTTCGGTTAAGACATGTCTACAATTCAATATACCACAAAATAATGGAGTAGCCTGTTAGTACCCTATAGCAGAAGTAGCCTTATGCACAATAGATGGTTAATTGGAAGAAAATAATAATTCTCAATAGGGTTTCAGTCCTGCTTGTGGTTGTACCCCTATTGTTAGTGCATATATAATCTGTACCAATAAATGCCAAAGCACGTTTCAATTCTAACCATGATATTTGTGCTATTTGTTGATATAGTAGTATACACAGTCGGCTTTAATTGCAAATAACACGTGCACCCTAAATGATCATTCAAATTGTCATATTCTTACCTTTGCCTTGTGCCCTTTCATTCATGAAAGCGACGTAACTCCAGACGTGAATCACAGCATAGATAACACATGGCACCTGCACCTCACGTATTCTCGTTGTATTCACGTTCACGGTTTGAAATAAAAGCCATCTTTGTTGCGGATGAATAAGATGATTAGACAGAGGAATAAACAGCAGATTCTTCAGTATCACAAGCTTAGCCCTAAAGCTGGCTTCTGATTGGCTATTGACGCGTTACGTACGTACGTTAAGGAAGCCGCTTAACTGTTTTGGGCACTGAATTTTTGAATAAATAGGTTTATTTTATATATGATTTGTATATGAGTATTTAAAATCTTCCCAATAATTAGTGTAAGGGGCCACGAATGTAAAAAGAAAAAAATGTATATTAGTGCTTGCAACATGAAAAAATTATTTCATTTGCTACCCTGAGACATGATCCTAGACAGAAAAATATTAAAATAATACGTTTGTGATTTAACCTAGTAATAGTTCATTTCTACGTATCTATTTTATAGCGTAGAACAACAATGGAATAGGCTTATCATAAGATCAAACTAAACAGGCACACCCACGAGGCAATATCAAATACTGACCTGTAGATGTCACTCTCAGCTCACTCCAGTCCAGCGACATTGTACACGTGATGGTAATGATATATTTGCACCTACTTTATACAGTCTATGGTTTGCACCAAACAAATAAATCATTTGTTCGGTCAGTTTATTCAATGACAAATATTTACTTAGCCAAATATTTTCAATCAAGAGAGACACTTTTAACACCACCGCGTCCTCCAATAGGTTATAGAAGAAATGTTACAAGATATATTTGACCTGTAAACTCGATCATTTCTCTCTGTTCTCTGATTTAATCTGAGATACACCAACTCATTGGTCAAACTTCTATCATTTCACCAAGTAAAATAACTACAAAATAGACCATTTAAATGAACAGTTTATTGCTGAATTAATGATGTGTTACTGTTTATGGTGTACCATGTTTTGAATGTAACTGTTTATAAAAATGCTTTAAAAAATCCTATCTGGCGCTGTTGGTGTCATTATAAACATGAATCCCTCCACCGCGATTATTTTGCTACCGTTTTTTAACCTTGATTTTTCCAAAGTGCACACTAAGGAAAGTATAAACTGTTGTAACAAAATATAATAATTCACCACAAACAGCCAAAGTCTATTGGTAAGGAAAGTTGCTAGGTTTTGGACCCGCCCCCCTTTTAAACCCCCCAAAAGTCAAACATTTTAAAAGATAAAGAAACTGAAATCTCACGTAGATAATAGTTCATATATAAACATGAACTGTACTACGTTTGAATAAAATCCATGAAAATTAAGTTGAATTTTTATCCTGAAATCTGCCCGTTTTCCAGGGACTGGCCCCATGTGCATTCTATGGCCAAATGACTGAGAATTACCCCTGGGTTTGTGGGTATGGAACATTATTTCTGTAATAGCAGGAGATCTGTTGGCGACACAGAGCTCATCTTGGATTTAATTTGAAGCTGGCAAATTGGGGAGGTTTTCTATTTACATCTGAAGTTGTAATTCTATGCCAGTGTGTCGCAGTCAGTTACTTTGTGGAGCGGATTTGTGCTTGAGAATGCTTTTTTTTAAATACACTACCGTTCAAAAGTTTGGGGTCACTTAGAAATTTCCTTATTTTTGAAAGAAAAGCACTGTTTTTTCAATGAAGATAACTTTAAACTAATCGGAAATACACTCTATGCATTGGTAATGTGGTAAATGACTATTCTAGGTGCAAATGTCTGGTTTTTGGTGCAATATCTACATAGGTGTATAGAGGCCCATTTCCAGCAACAGTCACTCCAGTGTTCTAATGGTACAATGTGTTTGCTTGTTGCGTCAGAAGGCTTGTGCAGTCATGTTAGCACAGATGAAAACAGTTCACCTGGTTAGACAAGCTATAAAACTGACCTTCTTTGAGCAGGTTGAGTATCTGGAGCATCACATTTGTGGGGTCGATTAAACGCTCAAAATGGCCAGAAAAAGAGAACTTTCATGTGAAACTCGACAGTCTATTCTTGTTCTTAGAAATGAAGGCTATTCCATACAAGAAATTGCCAAAAAGAAGACAGGTACATTAGAGTCTCTAGTTTGAGAAATGGACGCCTCACAGGTCCTCAACTGGCAGCTTCATTAAATAGTACCAAAACGCCAGTGTCAACATCTACAGTGAAGAGGCGACTCTGGGATACAGCTTCAGGGCAGAGTGGCAAAGGAAAAGCCACATCTGAGACTGGCCAATAAAAGAAAAATATTAATATGGGCAAAAGAACACAGACACTGGACAGAGGAAGATTGGAAAGAAGTGTTATGGACAGACCCCACTGAGCTGTTGTGGGAGCAGCTTGACCGTGTGATACGTAAGAAGTGCCCATCCAGCCAATCCAACTTGTGGGAGAAGCTTCTAGAAGTGTGGGGTGAAATTTCTCCAGATCCTTCAACAAATTAACAGCTAGAGGCCAAAGGTCTGCAAGGCTGTAACTGCTGCAAATGGAGGATTCTTTGACGAAAGCAAAGGGGAAAAAAATCATTATTTCAAATACAAATCATTATTTCTAACCTTGTCAATGTCCTGACTATAGTTTATTCATTTTGCAACTCATGGTGGTAAATAAAAGTGTGACTTTTCATGGAAAACACAACATCGTCTGGGTGACCCCAAACTTTTGAACGGTAGTGTATATATTTCGAAAAATGGTCTAATAATTAAACACAAATGCACAAACCCCTGTAAGGTTATGTTGTTGTTTTTTGTATTCATCACCAGGATTCTTTGTTCCAGATTTCATGACTATGTGACACTGTATGTGACTATAGCAGCACTTTTAACAGACTCATATCATTTTGCTCAAGATGGGTCCCAAAAATGGGGTTTTGGGAGTCCTGACACCGAATGGTACTGAGTTGAAACAAATGTACCGAGGTGTGCACTAATGAAAAATCATAGTAAGAAAAAGGTAGCAAAATAATTGCGGTGGAGCGGTTTGGCTCCTGGACTACCTGTATTGGATAGAATTAACCCAGCAGAGTAAATAGAATCTAGTAATGGGTAGAAAAAAATTACCCAAACCAAGTTGTGTTGGTCCCATAGTGAGGCAGCACTGGGTTATTATTTTACACTGGTTGGTTCATTTGTAGCTCAGCATTTGTTACTTCTTTCTACAAGAAATAATACAAACAAAATAACAAAAATCGTATTAATGAGTTAAGATTTCTAAATTAACAGAGGTAAATCACAGTACAGAAACACTTTGGGCAGCCTATTTGCACCGCTGTGGTGACGACAGAGTAACATGCACTATCCTGAAGGTTTTTCCTATGGGTTGTCCTTATCACCATATAGCTATAAGGCCTATATAACTGGGTTGGGGTTCTTGTTTCTTTTGACAGTTGACACTGATACTGGTTTATGAGTTAACAGGATGTTGCATGATAGAGTCGTGAGCTTAGATTGGGTCAACAGAAATGTTTCATCCACTCAAACTTTCACGTTGTGCCATCAGTACAAATGATAGAAAGTCCATGCCTTCCTTGATCTATTGCTGAGCAGCTCTTATTTATTTACAGATAATAAAACCTTCTGTCCTTCACTTCCACTGGACAAACATTGTGAGATGTCAGGCAACTACACTGTAAACTCTAATAAGTAGCCTAGACCTTACTTGAAAAAATCTAGGAAACTGATTGCCTTGAAATATCTGACTGAATTCAATTCAATTTATTTTTGTAGCGCCCAAAATCACAACAACAGTTGCCTCTAAGGGCGTTCCAAGATTTTGATGAGTAAACATACACACAGACATATCAAAACAGGAATAAACAACATTCATGTAAAGCGGCAAATGAAACATCGTCCAGTCATCCCCTGTCCTTAGACCCTCCTTCTCAGCAAGGAAAAACTCCAAAAAACCCAGTGAAGTGTTTGATATTTTATTTTTGAGTTTGATATTAAAGCTTAACAATTGCTTTTGCAAGTGTATTTCCGTGCTCGCTGCAAGGTGCAGAAAGTGACCACATCCCGTCTGTTAAGAACCAGACGAGGCCCCCCGCCTCTCGCGACTTCCTGTGAGCTGGTGTGTTTTATGTCAACAGAAGAAACGAAGAAAGTGGGAGGAGTCAGCAGCGCCACGCACATTTGCATATTCATGAATTGTGAAATGTCAAAAGTTACTGGAAGCCAGTTTTTGGGGCTGGTTGCTGCGTCAATGCCCTGGCAACCAGACATATCTGCTTAGAGATGATGTTAGGGAAATAAATCTTGTTAATTGGAACTTATTGAATCCTGGTAATACTTCAAAACTGGTATGTGCTAAATGCTTTTAGCGTAGATCTTGTTACCTCAGAGAATAGTAAATATAATTCCTTATTTCAGTTTTGAACACGCGGAAGAATTAATAACTGAGAAAGGTGATTGATTATTTATTTCTTATTTGTGGTACATGGTGAGAATGAAAATATAATTCTTCACCAGGAACCTAGGAAAAAGAAGAAACCTCGGGGAGAACAACAGTGAAGGAGAGATCCACTCCCATGGACGGACAGGCTATAGATGTCCAGGCCCCAGGGCCAGTTCGGTATGGCCACAGCTACCCAGGTGGGGAAGGAGCCGGGGAGTAGCCAGGCGAGGAGGAGGAGGAGCCGGGCAGGGAGGAGGGCCGGGCAGCGGGTGGAGGAGGGCCAGGCAGGGAGGAGGGCCGGGCAGCGGGTGGAGGAGGGCCAGGCAGGGAGGAAGGGGCCAGGCGAGGAGGAGGAGTATGGGGTGCCAAGTGTAACACACTTAATTTCGTGGACGAAATGCCTTTCGTGCCACGAAATGGATAAAATGATCACGAAATCGTAAATCATCACGATGCCTTTTGTCCACGAAATGCGCAAATCAGTTGCCATTGTGTCCACGAAATGATAAAGGGAGCACGTCATTTCGTGGACAAAATACAAAACAGGTTATTCATTACGTGTACTAAATTTACTGCTGACTTTTCCTTTTGTGGACATAAGGCTGGATTCACTACTTATTTTCGTGGACGAAATGAATTTATATTTGACAAAAGTAATGTTGTCCACGAAATGAATGACATTTATGCTTATGTGCCACTAAATGCATAACCTTTTCTTTTCGTGGGCCTGCAGATACCTTTCGTCCACAAAATGCATTTTGTGATTCAGGAAATGCATTTCGTGATTTAGGACATGGGTTTTGTGGACGAAATGCATTTTGTAAATCACGAAATGCATTTCGTGATTGACAAAATGCATTTCGTGATTGACAAAATGGATTTCGTGATTGACGAAATGGTTTTTGTGGACGAAATGCATTTCGTAAATCACGAAATGCTTTTTGTGAATTACGAAATGCATTTCGTGGACGAAATGCATGTTGTGAATTACGAAATGCATTTCGTGGACGAAATGCATGTTGTGAGTCACGAAATGCATTTCGTGATTGACAAAATGGATTTCGTGAGTCTGCAGATTACTTTCGTCCACAAAATGCGTTTTGTGATTGACGAAATGCATTTCGTGATTGACGAAATGGTTTTTGTGGACGAAATGCATTTCGTAAATCACGAAATGCTTTTTGTGAATTACGAAATGCATTTCGTGGACGAAATGAGTCACGAAATGCATTTCGTGATTTACAAAATGGATTTCGTGAGTCTGCAGATGACTTTCGTCCACAAAATGCATTTCGTGATTGACGAAATGGTTTTTGTGGACGAAATGCATTTCGTAAATCACGAAATGCTTTTTGTGAATTACGAAATGCATTTCGTGGACGAAATGCATGTTGTGAGTCACGAAATGCATTTCGTGATTTACAAAATGGATTTCGTGAGTCTGCAGATGACTTTCGTCCACAAAATGCGTTTTGTGATTGACGAAATGCATTTCGTGATTGACGAAATGTTTTTTGTGGACGAAATGCATTTCGTAAATCACGAAATGCTTTTTGTGAATTACGAAATGCATTTCGTGGACGAAATGCATGTTGTGAATTACGAAATGCATTTCGTGGACGAAATGCATGTTGTGATTGACGAAATGCATTTCGTGATTGACGAAATGGTTTTTGTGGATGAAATGCATTTCGTAAATCACGAAATGCTTTTTGTGAATTACGAAATGCATTTCGTGGACGAAATGCATGTTGTGAGTCACGAAATGCATTTCGTCCACAAAACCTATGTCCTAAATCACGAAATGCATTTCCTGAATCACAAAATGCATTTTGTGGACGAAAAGTATCTGCAAGCCCACGAAAAGAAAACGTTATGCATTTAGTGGCACATAAGCATAAATGTCATTCATTTCATGGACAACATTACTTTTGTCAAATATAAATTCATTTCGTCCACGAAAATAAGTAGTGAATCCAGCCTTATGTCCACAAAAGGAAAAGTCAGCAGTAAATTTAGTACATGTAATGAATAACCTGTTTTGTATTTTGTCCACGAAATGACGTGCTCCCTTTATCATTTCGTGGCCATTTATCATTTCGTGGACACAATGGCAACTGATTTGCGCATTTCGTGGACAAAAGGCATCGTGATGATTTACGATTTCGTGACCATTTTATCCATTTCGTGGCACGAAAGGCATTTCGTCCACGAAATTAAGTGTGTTACACTTGGCGCCCCATAGTGGAGAGGGGTCCAGCTGCCATCAGGTGTTTGAAAGAGTTACACTCCACAGGGGGAGTGGGACAGGGGACAGCATGTGAATAGCAATGAACGAACTACAGATGAGAACATAGTAAGTGATGCTGATGAGAAAATAGGAGGAAACAGAGGACAGTGCTCAGGTTGCCACACTTCCCCCAGCTTGTTATCTCCTGCAGCAGTTTATCTTAACCTGAGATTTTAGTGTCACTCCCAATCAACCTGGTCATAGTTAGTTAGGAGTAACATCAAACTAAGTAACCTGGTCATGAGCTATTCTGAAGAGGAAGGTTTTAAGCCTGGTCTTAAATAAAGAGACTGTGGGTGCCTGTTTAACATCAACAGGGAGTTGATTCCATAACCCTCTGGTAGATAGGATTTAAAAGCATTTGAGGGCGGTCCCTCTGACACCTATGTCACATTCTAACCTCTGCAGTAGAATGTTGTGATCAGTGGTGTCAAACGCTGCACTGAGGTCCAGTAGGACCAGGACTGAAGCCAGCCCGTTATCAGCAGCTAGTAGCAAATCATTTGTCACTTTAAGCAGAGCAGTTTCTGTGCTGTGATGAGCTCTGAAACCAGACTGAAATTTTTCATATAAATTATTGTCCTGCAGATGGTGACAAAGCTGTTTCACCACAACTCGTTCCAGAATTTTTGAGAGAAATGGAAGATTTGAAATAGGTCTGTAGTTGGCTAGTTCATCAGGATTTAAGATTCAAAAGCGGTTTAATTACAGCATATTTAAAGGACTGAGGAACATAGCCATTTTCTAACGACATATTTATTATGTCGAATCTATTATTAGGTGGAGAGCTTCTTTAAGGAATCTGACTGGAATAGGGTCGCGCGAACAAGTTGATGGTTTGGACGACATGATGACTGAGGTAATCTCCGCCTCATTGACAGGAGTAAATTTGTCTAATGCTGTTAGAGGATTCATGTGGGATATTGGTGTTACGGACTGGATTTGCTGGATTTGCTTGGTGCTGATTTTCGGAGTGGCTTCGTTGATCTTGTCTCTAATGGTTGTAATTTTGTAATCGAAGAATTCAAGAAAGTCATCACAACTGAACTTTGAGGGGAGAAGAGACTCAGGGGCAGTGTGCGAGTTTGTCAGCCTGGCTACAGTGCTAAACAGAAATCTGCGGTTGCTTTTGTTTACTTCTATTAGGTTTGAATAGTATCTGGTTTGCGCTTTTCGCAGAGCGGCCTTATAAGAGAGCAGGCAGAGCTTCCATGCCTTCAGAGACTGCTCGGAGCGCGAGCGGCGCCAGAGTTTCTCTGTGCATCTCACGTGTTGTTTGAGTGATCGCAGTTCTGGAGTAAACCATGGAGCCGGAGGTCTTGGTTTAATGCTTTTCTGTTTTAGCGGAGCTGCAACATCGAGAGCAGATTTTAAGGTGAGCATTGTTCTATCAATGCTCACCTTAAATCAACTGAAGTGGACTGTGAATCTAAAGCTGATCTTATAATTCCTCAGTGTAGTGTACAGTGAGTTCCTCTTTCATCTAACTAGGCAGAGCAAGTTAAAGGTGCACTGCGCAACTTTTCTGGTGGAGGGTCTGTTACCTGCTTGTCTCCATGGAGATGTTGATGCTTTCTCTAGAATGTTCTATGGTAGAGGTTAATCCTATCTATCTTAAGCGAGACAACTCTAGGCGACGTTACAGGTCAGATCTGTGGAGAGTCGCCCCTATTCACAGAGAGAATTATTGTATTTTGAGCCACAGAAATACCCATAAGGAATAAATGCTAGATAGATGTGATTAATGTCATACCACGGGACTTTCCAGGCGAAGCAGTAACATCTCCATGGATACAAGCAAGCGATGGACCCTCCACCAGAAAAGTTACGCAGTGCACCTTTAAATGTACTTTAGTGTTCATTCAGATAACTCATGCTGTGAAGCTGTGCCAACTAATCAGTCCGTTCCTCAAATCTGAAATGTGTATTAACCTTTACTTTAAGCGTAAATTAACATACTTGGTAAAACCATGGAAAGCGATGTTACTGTAAATGTTACTTATATACACAAGTTATGCAGCTCTGCCTGCGTTACGTGCAGAACCTGCTGACACTCCTGGTGTGAATTCCAGGTTAAACAGGTTCTACAATAATGCGATTTGATCAGCAACAAGCAAATGGATGTGAATATGTACACATGACACATTAACTGCTCCAAACGATTGCCATAGCATTAATCTTTTAAAGGTCTAAAACACTGTGCTTATTAAATTGTGTTAAGGATATGATTAGCCTACAGAGGAATGTGGTTGCCTTTACTTTTCACTTTTTCTCATAATAGCTAAGGCGGGGCATTGCGAAAGGCAAAGGTTTAACCATTCGTACGTAATATATTTTCAGCTAACGCAAATGATGTGCCTTGAAGGAGTGGCCAGCGTCTGTCCTCATCAGCCCTCCTGCTCAGGCTGTAGACTCCGTAATCTACATAACACCTACCATCCCCCAGAGGCAGCGGTAAGCGGTTAAATGCAATGGTTTTATTTTCTGGTTTTAGCTTTAGGTATGACTAAAAGGTTTTTCTTTTTTTAAAAAAATTTCATTCCGCACTCTTCTCTCTAAGTTATTGTCTCTCTTTTTAATTTTATGATGATTATTTATGTTTTGATTTGCTTGTATTGTGATTTTAATGTAGTTTTTATTCTGTAAAGCACTTAGAATTATTATGTGTACGAATTGTGCTATACAAATAAACTTGCCTTTCCTAGGTAGATCTAATCTAGTACCCTACACACTCTATTACCCCCATACTAGATGTAAAAGCTGATGAATAAATACAAAGCATTTTTTTTTAATTTACATTTATTTGTTCACTTCATTTTTAGGCTACTGTGTTTACTAGCATTTGTAAAGGTCATGACTGTATTAACTTATCTGTTCCACTGTAACAAACTTGTTTTGCGTCTGTTCTTATTTTCGTCATAGATGCCATATCTTCATAAAAAGATTCTTGGTTTGATCTTGTGTAGTGGACTTGGGTTGACTGTGTATGTGTGGAGTCACATGGGAATCTCAGGGGAGGATACTTTGCCCAGACAAGACAAGGTGCATCTCTTCCAGTGGCTCAGCCAGAACCAAAATACTGTTGGAAACGAAAGTGGCATCAGAGTTAAGAAGGGCATTGCATGGTATGTGGCATGTGGCATGTGGCAGCCCTCACTTTGCTTGTAAAACATTAAGTAGTGTGCCTGACAGTATAATTTTGTTTTTTATGGCAGCAAAGTGGCACTAAATGTGTGCTCATGTATAGATGATGAGGAGAGCTTTAGGCACACATTCTCAAATTGGATTTTTCCCAGAGTCCGGGCTCTTAATCTGGAAAAAGCCTTTTTGGAGTCTTACCCTGAACCAGAGGAGGTAAAGGTTCACAGAGCACAGGAGTACAGCAGCTTTCAGAAGAGGTAAGACATGGCAGGCAGTGTACATGAGGCCAAGCATACAGTGATTTGCATGTTTTGCATACATAGTCCCAACTCCTGTCTATGTATCCTCCTGAGGCCCATTTCCATTTTGGATTTAATGAATTACACAGCTAATGGTCTGGGTCTGAGGTCTTATAAAATCGTCACATAAATGGGACAATATATAGTTAACATGATTGTTGTGAAATTATATTACCAAAATATGTAATACTCTTGTAAAATTACAGATTTAGAATCTTATCTTATATTTTGGTCTGTTTCAAACACAGGTCTAACACTGCAGCCAATGGACTCATTGTGGCTGAAGCCAATAGTCCTCTGCAGTACCCTACACAGGGAGTGGTGGTGCGACCATTGAAAACTATCATCCTACCTGGTAATGCTCACACAGTGCTTTTGTATTTATGTTGATAGTACTATTTGCATTTCAATATCTATTTGCCACCTATTTGCAGTAATAAATGTTCTCTTGTTACAGGATTGGCTCTTAAAACAAACAGAGCATCTATCTACAATGTAAGTGGAGGTGCTATACATCTTGAGCATCCATCATTGTCTAGTTCAAGGCGAATTGCAAATACTGAGTGCACATTTACATCTCATCTTTTATGTTTAAGTTTGATTTGAAGTTATTGTGAGCATTGTATCTGCTTTTTCTCCTGTCTGAGTCACTGCTACATACATTGCCCTTCTTGATGCATCCCTCTCAATGTATCCACTCATGACTAAAAACACAGTACATTTAATTTCAAAATTTATTACTAAAACAACTTGGTGTTTGATTTGCTTACCTGATTATTGGAGCTGTATGTATTTCTGTTGAAGGTCTATTTGAGAGCTGCTCTAGGCACTTTTGATGTCGCAGCCATTGTAGACGGTGTCTCTTTGAAAGGTGAAAGTGAAAATCACATGACCCTATCCAGTCCTAATCTGTTCACTCTGAACAAGCAGCTGAGCCTTGTCACCTACACCAGCACTGTGTTCCATCCCAGGACTGCTGAAAATGGTACAAACTTATAAGTAATTCCATATTGTTTTTACTTAATTAAATTAAGCAAATGTATAAAGAAGACAGTTTGAAGACAGTTGGTGGCCATACCGGCTCGTCAAAGCCTGAACCCGTCAGATCTCAGAATCTAAGCACGGCCGGGCCTGGTTAGTACTTGGAATTCCAGGTGCCACAGTGGGGCGCCAGTTGCAAAAACTGTCGTTGTGTCCTTAGGCAAGGCACATCACCCGCATTGCCTAGTATGAAAGTGGTGTGTGCGTGAGTGTTGGTGGTGGTCGGAGGGGCCGATGGCGCAGATTGGCAGCCTTGCTTCCGTCAGTCTGCCCCAGGGCAGCTGTAGCTACAATAGTAGCTTACCACCACCGGGTCTGGAGTGAATGAATAATGCTCTGTAAAGCGTCTTTGAGTGTCCAGAAAAGCGCTATATAAAACTGATGCATTATTATTATTTATTATTAATTCTACAAATGTAACAGAACTGTGGTGGTAATTGTTTGTCTTGTATGTTGTATGACTTTGTCTGTGTAGTTGAGTTTGGAACAGAGGGTCACCGTTCATTTTTCACAATTAAAATTCAACACAAAACTACTCCGAAGCTTTACAACTGTAGACACCAAGGAGGTTGGAAGCATTCATTCAAATTTCAACCATCACTTAATATAATTTAAAGGGAATTTGTTTCTTTTTTCTAGTGTACAACATCAGTGCACTGGTCACTGTAGCTACAAAGACTTTTCTACGCTATGACAAACTCAAAGATCTCATTGATAGCATTCGAAAGTACTACCCCACAGTCACTATTGTGATAGCTGATGATAACCAGCACCCTCAGCCTGTGACTGGGCCATACATCGAGCAGTATTTCATGCCATTTGGAAAGGTAAACAGTCAGTTAATAACATCCAGAGTTATGTAAATGAGTACACTACTTTTTAACACACACAGGGCTGGTTTGCTGGCAGAAACCTTGCAGTGTCTCAGGTAACCACCAAATATGTGCTATGGGTGGATGATGATTTCTACTTTACGTCCAACACCAAACTAGAGAAAATGGTGGATATTTTAGAGAAAACAACTTTGGATTTGGTGAGTGTTTTGAGTTGTTCTTTTTGCTTTTAGATTGCACACATCCTGCTCTAACATTTTTGATGGCTATACAGATCAGTTGACATAATGCAATAAAGATAATAGTCCCATCACTCATGTTGCTATTTATTTATTTATTTATTTATTTATTTATTTATTTATTTATTTATTTATTTATTTATTTATTTATTTATTTATTTATTTATTTATATTTGTTGTATGTATTTCTATGTCTTGGGCTCAGGTGGGTGGGGCTGTGCGAGAGGTGACCGGTTACACAGCAACTTTCCGTCACACTATTTCGGTGGTGGACGGAGGAGAGGAGGGGGACTGTTTACACATCCGGACTGGGCACCACCACACAATTCAAGGCTTTCCTAACTGTGTTGTGGCTGATGCTGTCATTAACTTCTTTATGGGAAGGACAGACAAGGTGCGAGAGGTGGGATTTAATCCCCGCTTGGCCCGACAAGCCCATTTAGGTGAGTGTGCTACAATTAAAAATAGAAAAAGGCAATACGAAACACATCACGATCAATGATCATGTGTTTTATATTTTATTTCAGAGTTCTTTATTGATGGTCTCGGCTCCTTGCACATTGCTTCCTGCAGTGATGTCATTGTGAACCATGCTTCAAAATTCAAACTGCTCTGGGGAAAGACAAGCTCAGAAAAAGAATATGATAAATTTCGTTATTTTTCAAACAGTGAAGATCCTAAACTGCACAATGAAATCTTCTACTTTACCAATAGGTTCAAGTGCATGACACGCCAATAAAAACATCTTTTTTAGGCTTTTATGGGTGTACATAGCCTATTTTACGTGTATATATTTATTTTAATTTTCTTGATTCTTGACTGAATAAATATTATTTTCAAGCATATAATACTGTGTGCTGTTACCGTTGATACCATGGCTGTGGCCTATAATGCACTAATCATAAATTGTGTTGTAATGTGATGTAAACCTTCATGGCTAAATACTATCAAAAACAATAATTATTTAATTATAAATAAAAAATATGGCACTTCTGACAGTAGTGGGCCTACTTGTGTAGGTCTACTTACTCATGTGCTTATTTTATTTATGTAACTGTTTGTTGACCTTGTTTAAAATAACAATACAAGGTCTAGGCTTCTGGAGTACAGATGTAACACTCTTCAGATCAGATCCTGCATCAGCAGAATATTGAACCACATTGACCAAAAGACTGTCATGAGTGCTGTTCACCACAAGATGGAAGCAAAAGTCCAAACTGAGAACTAGTATGGAACTAATCTGGCAGCAGTTACAATTCATTGTCACAACGTAGAATATAAGAAACAAACATATAACATATCAGTTTTAACTTTACTTCATTTTCTCCACAAACGATACAACTTATGCTACAAGCCAACCCCATACAAATTGGAGTTTCTTTGATGATGATGATAATTATTATTATTATTATTATTATTAACAAATAAGTTAATTTGTGATAGTGAATACCTCATTTTTCGGCCTAGTAAACAGCTGGCCCAAGCTTCGTATATGGTGTTCTAATTGAAGTGAAATACTTTCTCCCAATTAGTGAAATCCTCCTTGAGCTTTAAAGGGAAAACCCAAAGGGCAGTGTGTCTAGAGACCCCTTTGAAATATGGACTGGATAGAAAAATATTCACTTGCCCGTCCAACATCAAGCAAAGAAAATAATTAGTTTTTCCTGGTTTTGTCCTAGTTTTGAACTCCAACGTTTTGCTGTGTTAGGTCAAGGTAAGACATGTGTGCGAACAAGTGTTGTGACTGTTGGACAGCAGGGGGCATCGCAACAGCACACACCTGCTCTACAGGCCCATAGCCAATCTGCAAGTGTAAAAATTACAATACTGGTATACTTTTGAAGTAGAAACAATATGAAATCACAAAATAGCCAATATATGTCCCTTGTTTAGTACTGAAGTTGTGATGCAGTTTCCAGTCAATTTGAAACCATTACAGGTCTCTTCTTGCCTGACCCGTTCTGCTGGGCCAAATGTTTTACATTCTTTACTATGCTTTCGTCGTTACAATTCCTGGTACATACAGAGCACATCCACGGAAACAGACTGGTCTGACTTTTCATTTACAGACCTACTGTATCACTGGAAAGTTAAACTATAATTGGAAAAACAGTGCTGAACACATGTTGCCATGTGGTGCAAAGCATTTTTTCAGACTGTCCTTTCTAAAGCACAATACGAAGGCAACATACATACGGTACAAAAAATGAAAGGCATTGTTGAAATTTATATAAATATTCAGCACACATACATCAAATATGAAATATAGAAATAAATACTAAAACATTCAAACATCAGAATGTGTTAAATATATTTTAACACATTTTCTACACAAAAAATAATAATGTTATCAAAAATCTCATATGAACTACATACATTACTTATTTGAAAACACTGTTTATCACATGTCCTCTTCACCAAAGACCCACTGGCTCATACCCAGACTGTAGAGGTGTTTTCTTGGGGTTTCTCCTAATAGAAAATGAGGTGTCACTACCAATAATTAATAAATGGTCTTTAAATGAAAGGTAGCCATTGTTCTTACCCTCTGGTGTTGAATGTACATTACTGCATCATGGACTGTGACAAAAATGTGTTGTGCGTTTATATAGTTCATTAAACCACTAGATGTGAGAATCCTTAAGACATCTTCTGTAAAAACAACCACAATCAATACACAAAATGTGAATATAATTGTTTTTAATTTCTGCAGAACTCACCATTGCAGTTTGCTAAATATACACTCACTCCAACCATCTGACATTCGGTGCACATCTGTTAAAGATACAAATATAACAGTAAAGTAAACATAACAATAATAAATTAATGTAGACTTTCTAGAAACACAAACGCACAAACCTGTATGAAGAGTCTTGCTCCAGCTATATCCACAAATATGACACTACTGCAGTCAATCAGCACCGTCTGTACCTCATTTTCAGAAGTCTCTGCACAAAAGGGTTTCTAACAGTTACCGACATGTGATGACCCACAAAATGTGAGTTTCAGAAAAAAATTTGTTTTAATGGGATAATTATTATAATCTTAAAGGCACATATTGTATTTCAATTCAGTTAAACTGCTGAAAATATTTAAGGCTGCTGTATTCATAAAAAGTTAAGAAATTAAAAACATATCATGCACTTACCAGACTGGAAAATCTCATTATTAGAGGAAAATAAATGGTTTGCGATGCTTCTTTCCTAAAATGAGTAACCAGTGGTTTTGATCATCTGCAGTATAATGAATTAACAAATGTAGTGTAGCAGCTACCACACACCACAGTGTTGACAGTGGTCTCCCTCTCCCTTTTCTCCAGGGCTTTCTGGGCCTTTTCTCGGCTACGGATCTTCTCTGGGGTCAAGCCAAGTATCTTACTGACTTCCTCACGAAAGAAACTGCGGTTCCCATAGTAGATTGGCCCATTGTAAGTCAAGATTTTAACCCCTGGCACTTCATAACACTAAAGGCAACATAATAGACACAAATTAAAAACAGTGAATGTAGAAAACACGCATTAAATACTGAGACAATATTGAACTAATGAATGATATATTCAAAAGTTAGTACATATAAAAATCATTACAGTTCTTATGTATTATTTTTGCAGTGCGCAACAAAATCTACTATTTTTGCTCTGTGCA
This sequence comes from Odontamblyopus lacepedii, assembly GCA_034769755.1. NCBI lineage: Eukaryota > Metazoa > Chordata > Actinopteri > Gobiiformes > Gobiidae > Odontamblyopus > Odontamblyopus lacepedii. Next base: position 25,528,849 of record CM068345.1, on the reverse strand, counting down.
GGTAATAAAGGCATGTCAAACCTTGGTATGTTTTTCCATAGGTCTGTAAATTTCTGTGTTGCTTGCCCGACCAAGGACAGAACAGGCAGCCCTGTAGACAACAATGCAGAACAACAAAATCAATATTCTTCATGTTTTTCTTCTGTCTCTAAAATGTATATGAATAGCAAATTATATAAAATCAATTATCTTATACCTCTGTGTGCGGCAGATAACAGTCATCATTGAAAACACTACCCCAATGGCCAGACCCAAGTCCACATTCAGCACCACAACAGATAGCCATGTCACCAACCATACCATCTACACAAAAAATAAAATAAAAAATACATATTTTAATCCAAACTAAACAAGACATGGTAGACAAATAAACAAAGAAGAGCTTTATAACAGCAATCAAAAGTGCTTAACTGTCTTAAGCAAAATGTATTAAAACATTGCCGTTTCAGGGCAACAACATAAATAGCAGTAACACTGGTATGGCTATACTTAAAAACATTTAGTTGTCTGTGTTCTATTCAGATATATGCAATTGTAATGTTACGTAAGTTTGTCATTGTTCTTACAAAGTCTATCTTGCTGATTCTCCAGAGTTCAGGAAGATCTTGGAACTGCAGAAACATTTGCCTGAGGCTGGTGACATTGATGCACGCTAGGACAGCCTGAGAGGACAGATACAGAGAGATTCAGTTACATTAGTTTGTTTTTCTCTTATACATGTTAATGTGATCTGAGAATGCTTAAGCACCTTAGGTAAGAAATAGAAGAGAGGTCCAATCAGCAACAAGACTATAAGAACTACCAGACTGGTAAACAAGCCAGACAGCTGGAGTAAATACAGAAAATACTGTTTAATTGTAATCTTGAACAAGCAGTATGATACTAATAACATCTCAATGAAGATTTGAAAGTCATGTATTAAATAAGTAAAAAACTAAGTTTAGTTTTTAGAAGGCTAAATGACGTCCATTAAAAATGAATACCTGAAAACGAGTATCATATTAATATACTTAGAGCAGTTCATAGTTTATAATAGAACTATGATTCAACCTGGGTGTGTCCGCCAGCGCTCTCGAGTATGTTAGTGGTGGCTAAAGTGGCTGAACTGGGGAAACAGGTGAAAAACGACGACACTGTGTTAGAGATGCCATGTGCCAGGAGCTCCTGTCACACAAAGAACTCAGTGAGTGACATCTCCAAAACAAGAATGTGCTCAAATGCTGTTATTATTCACCTGGTTGGGATGTATTGAGTAACCATGTTTATCTGCATAAATCATGGCTAAAGACACAGACACAGCATAACCCACAAACGTTATGGCTATCGTGTCTCCAGCGATCTCAGGAAAAGCATGCACAGCAGGCATCCGTGGCCTCGGAAACCTGTGTACAAAAACAATATGAATGAGATATACAGAATGAAGATATGAAAAGCACGACAAGGGTTTTTCTTATGGTAATCTCACTCAGCTGGGATGTGTCCAACTATCTGTATGTTGTAGGCAGAGTCCAGGGAGAAGCCGTATGCCACTGCTGTAGCTATGATCACCTGAGGAATATATTAGTTATAACTAAATATTGGTACACAAACAGAGAATAGTCTCAACTGTTATCAAAACTGTACTTGAAAGAACAAAGAAAAAAAACTATTTTCACTATGATTATGACTATTATTCACACTCAGCGTGTGAAAGTAATACCACAGCTATAACTTCTAGCAGTTATTGGTGTTGTTTACTGTTAATGTGAATGTGTTACTATGACTACCCAATACAAATGCATTAAATATTTTATGTACTTGAGAAAAACGCTATTAAACATTAATAATAATAATAATGCATCAGTTTTATATAGCGCTTTTCAGGACACTCAAAGACGCTTTACAGACCATTATTCATTCACTCCAGACCCGGTGGTGGTAAACTACTATTGTAGCCACAGCTGCCCTGGGGCAGACTGACGGAGACTGACATTACTCTAAAAGTGTTTTTTGAATATCTATGTAAAGTATACTTACTACAAGTATCTCCACAGGAATGGGCATTCGCAGTTTCTGTTTGTATCTCATATTGACTTCTTTGATGGCCACAAGAACAATAAGACACATGAGAGAGATCAGCAGCTCTGCCATGTTGGTGTCACCAAGGTTTTCCATCACAGTTGCCAGAGTCTGAGTATACAAACCAGGATTAGACATCTTTTGAGATTATGTGAGAGTATCAATATTACCTTGAACAAAGAAAAGGTGCCTGTGTGGCGGGGAAGTCGCAATCCCAGCATGCTTTGCAGCTGTGAGATGGTGACATGGAATGCAGCTGCACTAGTGAAGGCTTTAACAATTGGTTCTGAGAGATAGGTGGACAAGAAGCCCAGCTGAAGACCAAACATGCAGAGCTGGAGAAACATTTATAATCAGTTAATATAAAAGACCTTGTGATTTACTGAGATGGTTGTTAAATGTGGTGTTGCACCATAATAATTCCTGAGAGGAGAGCCACAGCTGATGCCACAGCGATCCTCTGAGCCTCAAAATCAGTGGTTGCAGAGGAAGAAGAGTTCAGGTCCAGAGGAGTGGGCACAAGCTGTTCCACCACGGACCCCGTCATCAGACTGATGACTGCAAAAGTGCCTGAACGCACAGCCAGGGTGAGGCACAGCACTTACACATAATAAAATACATTAGAATGTTAATTTAATGTCACCTGTTGACACATGACGACCTGTGCCAAAGAACATATAGAGGACCACAGGGAAGAAAGATGTGTACAGACCAAATATTGGGGCCACAGATGTAAGTAAAGCAAAAGCCATACCTGTTGAGAACAGATTTCTTAGTTAATTCAACCACTCTTTTTAATTCAAAAGTATGTTGACATGGGAAGCAAAAGATCATACCATACAGCAAAATAAGTCATAAATGCTATAATAAATTTATTTTAACAGCACTTGAAAATATAGTGAATATGCAATGAATGAGCTTTTACACAAGATAACTACATTTGTATTTGATGTGGGTGAGGGATTGCTCCTAAAAAGACAAATATATTGGGCCCACGTTTAGGTGCTTGCATTTGCACCTGTCCCTTCTGTTATGCAGTGGTGACTTACCTTGAGGAATATGCAGAATTCCAACAGTGAGGCCCGCCACAGTGTCTCCTAAAATCCAGTTTTTGAGCCTGTAGCTGGGCAGCCAGCTGAAAATAGGCGCCCTTTCCTTGAGCAGGTGAACGCACGCTCGGCGGGAGCACCTGCACGTCGCAGTGAGCCTCTCGCGGAGCCGTGCGTCTCCCCTCGCGTCATCCTCCGCGCCGTAGGCCTGTTTGAAGCGGTCCTCCGTGTAGATGTTTCGGTACACGGCTACAGAAGCGCTCATGATGCCACTAAAGTTGTTGGTGATTATGCATCATCATCCAGATAGTGTTGTGAAGTAAACTGTTGTCTTTTGCTTTGAATATATACGAGGGTCTACCTTGGCCTCAAGAGCCATCGCACTTTCCTGTCGGACTCCTCTCAGCCAATGACAAGGCTCAGAGCTCAGGGGTTTTTTTTTGTTACAGTGAGAACAACTCTTTTTTTTTTTTTTTCAAACTCCAGTCTCCTGGACCAAAGGTGTGCATGTCCAGTTTGCCCCTGTTATTCCTCTGGGTCCTACTGCTCAACAGTGTTGTATTGTTGTTCTATGGTAAATTTAGACTTGCTGAAATGTGCCTACACACTCACAGCACAGTCTTATCTGACCAAAGGATTATGTACTCTCCAGAGGGCTACGCTGGAGGTTCTGGCCAAATGAGCTATAATTGAGCTTTACAATGTGCAGCACTGTCAGAAGTCAGAGCAGATCAAAGTGCCATTGTTAGTGGTCCTGAGGTGTAACCTCAAACCAGCCTTGCCAGTAAGGAGTTCATTTCCGAGAAGGATGGATATCTGTTTAAACCGTTAAGGCATTAGCAAGAGTAAGGTCTAGAGAGACCCCCATGAAACCCAATGACACAGAGCCCCCTGGTCCAGAGATCAAACCACAACTTGACTCTGATAAGGCACATCTCATGAATGATGAGTGGAGTCAACACAAGGGACACTCTTACTAAGACATGATTTACTTGTATCTGGACTTGAAAAAAAAAACATAATCCTTTAACAAAGACTTACATAAACAAAGACAAAATGAGGGAAAGTGTTGTTTATAGGCAGCCCTTTGAATGAACCTGTCCTGACAGGCGTCGCAGGTCCCACAAGGCAATGGAAGTCCCTGCAGTGCCGCTGTTTTCTATTGTTGCATGGACCAACACCCAAGGACCTGGGTTTGAATGGGTGTAGACCTTGGCTTGAAACATCCATCCACACTGCATCCTATTTAGTTTTTTTGTGTGTGTGTGTGCGAAACATGAGCAAAATAAAATAAAAATATGATCCAAGAAATAATACGAAACACATTTCTCCTGGCACACACTCTGTTATTTTAGAAGTAGACTAGTCAAATGATTATTTCTATTGTACTTTGAGACTTTTCAAACAAAGTGATAAAGGTAAAACATGCTGACAGATCATGATCAAAGTGTATTTACTGATAGAAAATTTAAATATTTTTTTTCTTTATTTTACCAACTTGATTAAAGAATGCTGTCTTATAGAACATCTTTTGACAAATGTTTTATTGTTTATATAGTCCAGATAACAGTTAACATAGTCAACTATTATTTTAATAGTCAATTGGTCACAATTATTATGAGTAATTGTTGCAGCCGTATCAGTAATCCACTATTTGACTAGAAGAAACTTTGCACCGCTCATACTCAAACTCATCAAATGAAACATGCTCAATAGACTTGTCTTTGTTATGCAGCAACAGGTAGACCTGAACACTGGCCTGATGGACTCTAATGCAAAATATCTCCATAGGATATAAAAACTAATCAGCTAATTTAGTTGGAGATCGTGAGACTAGTTGTGACATTAACAAACAAACACACAAGGTGGTTGTTTGCGTTCCTATTCCTAGAAGCCCTCTGTCTGTGTCTGTGCAGCAGTGGAGGAGATGCAGTGATATAAGGGACTTCCTCTAAATGCCAGGAATGTGGGCCATTGTGTTGATCAGAACTGGAGAATTTATGCACACACCGACGACATGGTGTGTCTGCGCTCTGTTTAAACAAGATATTAATCTGTGGTAAAGGGAACAATGCTCTGAATACAGAGGATATGGAGTGTTCACCCACACTAGACAAAACCCATCATAACGCAGACACACTTTATAATTTCAGACAATGAAAATGCTAATACTTGTGTGGCAGGACGCGACACAAGACGAGCTGTGCTGTTGAGTGTTGTTTATGTCACCAAAAGTGCTGCAGTCTTTGGTGATAATTTAGGCAGCAACAATAGAGACGTCTATGTTATATTAGGCCTACTAAAAAACAAAACAAAAAATACTTAAGCCATAGAAAGTTCTCTGCATCTCCACTGCTTCCTCCTCATTCATACCCAAAGTGTCTCCTGGACTCATGGGTGCACTGTTTTGACCAGGGAGAGGCTCAGTCATTATGTGGCCTATAGTTCCTGCAATTGTTCCTTATCTGCTTTATGGGATGCTTGTTCTGACCCCCCATGGCATGTTACTTTGGATGTGACCTTGTCTATGAGACTGGCTCCTAGTGTCTCTGTCTCCTCTCCCATCCCTTTCCGCTGCTCTTTTCTGAACCCCACTGACTTTACAGCTCGATGCAAGCATGACTGCATCCATCTACCGTAGTCTTTTTGAAGAAATGGTCCCATTGGTTAAAGAATTTGCTGTAATTGTTCTTTTTGTCCTAAAGTGTGTGACCCATACATTTTTCTGGCAGCCCTTTCAAGTGCATTGGATAGTGCATGTTTTAGTACAGTTTTATTACAGGATGTTTTTATGAGCATTTCCAAGATCATAACAACATTCACTCTTTAAACGCATTTTTACTGAACATTTTTGAATAAATTAACCTAGTGGTAGTATAGTGTCTTCTAAAACTCTAAAAATGTGTTCACAAATGCTGCATCGGAGGAGAGGCTGGCATTAAAACAAAGTGGCAAAGCCTTGTGTCTAATTAATAAAGCTAATGTAGCTACTTATTTCCATTCACAGTGCCTCTAAGAAATATAAGTTACCCACCATCTTTGAATAAATATTACCATGGATGTCTAGCTTGCCATAATAGTCAAGAGGCACACTTCCTTTTGCATTTCATTTACTTAAAATGCCAAGCTGGCCCAGGCCTTTATGTGTGGAGTTGAATGTTTGTCCCTGTGTCTTGCTCATTTTATTTTCCTCTGGGGCACTCCAGTTTCCCTCATCAACCCAAAACAAAATAGGTAAAATCCTTCAGCCGTGGTAGTCCTGGACTGAAGATGGGTCTCTAGACGCAGCACAGGTTGCCCCAGTGGTATTGAAGGATGGGTCAAATGTAGAGGAAAAATCTCCTTACAGGGGCAATAAACCTTAAAGGTCCTATATTACGGTACGCAAAATTGACTCTTGTGAGCTTTAAGTCATGTTAGAACATGGTTACCTAATCAAAAACATACCTGGAGTTGTGTTTTGTTTCATTCACATGTTTGAGTAATCCTGTATCACCACATTTCCAAAGCTCAAAATGCTCTGTTCCCCCTTGTGATGTCATGCACTGGTAGTTTTCAAATTAACACCTTTTACTTTTTGTTCAGTAGAGATGGGCAATTCCAGGTTTGAAATTATCCAGTCGATTTTATTAGAGGATTATGGAGTTTAAAAACACAGTGGAGCACTTCCTGTATTACCACATGACACTACAATGTGGAACAGGGTTTTCTGTTTGAGTGAAGAACTCAACCTAAATAACCAGGGTTGGTGGGTTAAACACATCAGGTATGTTTTTGATGATGAATATAATAACATAGATCATAAAATAGTGTAATATGGGCTCTTTAAACCTTATTGTTGATAAGGCAGACTTTATATTTATTTACTTCAATTATTGTAAAACTGTGTCAATCTGACAGTATGTCAGGATAAATGGGAATGGTGCTCCTGGAAAGAGTCACAGTTGCTGCTTTGGCAAAAAAGGAGACAGCCAAAACAGCCCAAGCATTATGACAACGTTGCGTGCATCCAGTGATTCTTAGAGTATGGCTGATTTCCTGTCTTTTCTTTAAGAACATGAACTGCACCACACCTCACCATCAGCTCCATTTGTCAAACATCTGGGTCGTGCATCTCCTGGGCGGGACAGGACACAGGGCCCAGCTCTCCTAAAGGACAAGACTTGATGCAATATTTTATCTGCTTAACAAAGTCATTGGGTGACATCCTTAATGACAAAGCATTAGATTAGGGAATGGGTGGGCAGATTGATTGTTTTGACATGTGCCCTGTGTTCTATGTTAAGAGACTAAAGCACACAATAAAAATACATGGCTCAGTCAAAGTGGCCAGTCCAGCCTGTCGAGAACAAAAGGCAACTTTGGATTCCCCTTTGACCTTCTTCTTTGTTGCTGATGTCCTGTCTGACCTCTGAGGAGACTATCAAAACACACGTCTGTCTAGACTGGAACATTTCTTATGTATGCCTTTATTACAGACTGAGGGCAAATGCCTTTACAAAACCATATGCTGTGACTTTACTGTACCCATAGAACATGATAACATTTTTTTCAGTTTTTCTTTTTTATTTTAAGACAAATGATCCTTCACACATGCATATTTTCTTGGTAATGTGGAAACAAATGCAAAAACATGTATTCCAGTTATGCAAATATATCCTATGTGTTTACAGCACTACCCCATGTCAATAAAATACATTTAAAAAAAAAAACTTTACAAAAGCTATTACTAATACTGTAACAAGTAACACAAACCATTATTGGCAGTATGATCATGTAATAATCTCTATTTGCTTGTAACTGGATCAGCAGGCTCACCTTAATATGATGTGTCACTTCCTACCTCTTTCCAAAGCATTGTTTTTGTAAGTACACAACAGTGACACAGCCTTGAACTGTTTTGTGTCTAAACTTTCCCCTGCCCAGTGGCATTCTATATGGCTCCTGTTGCAATCCACTTTTAGTATCAAAACAATGTTTTCATATCTGAACCTAACACTATAGTCTGTAAGACTCATGAACACAAACAAATGAGACAATCTTTATTCAGTGTTGTGTCGTTTCGTGTAGGATTCAAAGGGCCCTTGAAAGTCACTAGTGCAGCCAAACTCTTTGACGTATGTGTCCTCTTTGCTTGAAAAAGATTGACTCAGCAATAAGAGAGCAATTCTGAAAGAAGCAGTGGCCATTTTAGGCATGTAATTTTTGGCTGAGGAAGGGGTCTGGCATGGTAAAACATCCATGAATAAGGCAGATTCAAATCAAGTCCAGCAGTATTATTAATATTAAAATTTAATCTGTGGTCCATTGGCCTTTCCAAACAGTTTCCAATAGTATTTTCAATAAGGACTAATTATATCCCTTTATCTGTTGTAACACATGGTTTGACTGCCACAGTAAAGAAAATAATCAAGATGCTGTCAAGAGTTGACAAGAGTTTGTTAGCAGAAGGTTGGAAGGTTCGAATCCAGCTGTGACCAGTGCATACTTTCCTTGTGTCCTTGGGCAGGACAGTTTTTCCACCATGTTTAAATGTGGATGGGAGACTATTAAGTGGCTGGTGGTAGTTTTAGAGGCAGTTGATGCAGACAGACAGCCACAGAGCTGATTTTGCAGTAGTAGCAGCTTACCAAGGAGTGTAGAAAGCGAATGAAAAATATGATGTAAAGTGCTTTGGGTATCATGAATAGAGCTTAAAAAAATCCAGGTTATAATTCTCTGGATGTTTTACTGTTACAAAAGTGTCCATTACTCATATTAGTGTTGAGAGTGAACTTTTGGCAATGCCCCAGAAACTTCACTCATCTATTCAATGAGTTCCACAAACTCCTGCAGCAGTGAACACAGAGAGCGGCACGTACCCAGCCTGAAGCTGCAGGGTGGAGGCTGTAAACGTGGGCTCACTGTGGTACCACCGACTCAGATACACAAAGAGATCTGAAACAAAAGCAGAGTGAATTACCTCATATGCAACACAAAAAATATTCAAATACAGTAAAGTTTCTTGGTGCTCAAAATACTAAACTTATTCATTCACACACACTTGTGATGGTAAGATCATGGAACCTCATCTGAGACATATAGGAACAGTTGCCATACCATGATTTAAACATCTTACATGATTATGATTCTGAATTAAACTGATAACATTAAAGTTATTGGCTCACTGCCCACTGCCACTGAGTTTTGGTCAGTGGTACCTCATTAAAAGATGACCACATGATTTGGACGAACCCCTTGCCAACACTAGTGACTAAGGTAATGCCTTAAAATCAGAAACTAGTACAAATCACTTTGCACTATGTAGTGTATCATAGGACTATTAAGACTTGTGAAGTTCAGTCCTGTGTTTTTTCCCCTTCAGATGAACCGATTGAATCAGTCTTCAAAGCGGAGGACTGGCTCCAGCTGGGTGGCCGTTAGCTCCTGATTTCCAGTGCTGCTCTGTGCCGCGGTGCGCTCCGTCAGGGCTGAGCACACCCCAGGGAGGGACTAAAGACTCCACGTCACCCACACCACTGCTTCCTGCTCATTTCGAATGGGCACGATATGGAGTGCCATTGTCCTGTGTGTTATCTGATGGCCCCACTCCACATGCAACATTACAACTTTAGAAGAAATGACAGACTAGGAGGGCATTCATTCACACAGCTTGATCTTCTAATCTTGCAATACACTAGAGAAAAAATAAATAGACAAAAATAACTAAAGCATTACATAATCATTGCACTATAATTAAGAAACTACCCCTTGTTATCTAAATGTGACTCTAATGATAAGAGATCTCCTGTGAATGTTCTCACTTGAGCATCTCCAACCACCAACATACTCTTACTGTGCTTTGCCCTTGAGGATAATTACTGTGGATTTAAAGGCAGCCTTTTTATTCTCGCATTTACAATGACAGATGCTTTGTGTGAATAAAATATGAGGGGGGTTGATGGTTTAGTTTTTAGAAAGCTAACCAAATTAACATACTCTGTAAAGAATGACGCATAGTAAAATATTTGATTAAAGGTTAATTTTTTGTTAAAAATTTGTTTGAAAACAGAGGTGGTTGCAGTAACATGTACAGATTATTACTACTTTACTATTTAAATCATTGTGGAACAAGAAGAAAAAAGTTTTTGGTTAGTTCAGCTCAAAATGATAAATGAATTCTGCATATTAAAAAAGTGTATTATATTAATATTTTTATGTTTTATAAAACATAAAAACATATTATTTCTTACAAAAATACAATTTTCCTAGCTCCAGTCTAATGGATTATTATAGTACATATTTCTACTATATGGCCTAGCTACATGTATAACACAGAGAGCAGTGTCCTCTTGTGGATTGACAGGGTATAGTCCCCACACACATGCAAGTGGATTCCCATAGAGACGCTATTGTGTGGTGTGAATCAAAGGGAGATCTGTAGCGAGGCCGTCTTTGGTGAGCAGCGGTATCAGTAGCACATGAGTGAGGATGGCCTGTGCAGGTGCCTGGGATGGGCTACAAGGGGGACGCCTGAAAAAATGGGCTCCAATTTCACTCATGCGGGATCTCGGATTTATGTGGGTAAACATGAACAACTAATCATTTGACCAAAGCAGGGAATTCTGTTGTTTTTTGATTTTTTGTCCTTGCACACAGCTAATTTTGACAAGGTTTATAATAAAAATCAAGTTGTAGATACATCAGTGCATCCAATTAAATTCTGTGTCAGTCTCTACTGAACAAAAGGTAGAAGGAGCTGTTAACTTGAAAACTACCACTACCATGACATCATAAAGTGGAACAGAGCATTTGAATTTTGGAGATGTAGACATGACTAATCATGATGCAGCATTACTCAAACATGTGTAAATGAAACAAAACATAACTCCAGGTATGTTTTTGATGCTATCACAACATTCTAACACGGCTTAAAGCTCACAAGAGTAAATCTTGCATAACATACTACATTTAATGAATATGTTTGGGATGCTATATTAGTGGATTATTTCATTTAAACACCAACAAAAAAAAATCCCATAAAGTCTTCAATCATTTAACTTCAGTGCAAAGTACAGTTGTACAAACATGTCGTATTGAGATTCAGTACACTAGATTAACAAGGCAAAACTGAACTACCACACAAAGTAATTGTAGTTTACGATAAAATGCGCACCCACAAAATAACCCAAAGAAATAAATTCATTCATCTAGATCATCCCTACTTTCTCCTTTTCTTTTCTGAAGATCAAGCAATGGCAAAAAGTTGAATAATTTTCACTCTTTGATCTGCACACACAAGTGAGAGTTCATTTCCATTTTTGATTTTTTTCCCCCTTTCCTTTCTGTAAGAGTGCCAGCATCAAGATTTACCTTGGTGTGCAAATGTGCTGGAATAGGTTAAAAGGAAATCTCGCTGCTCTCTCAAAGCACAAGTGCAGATGTTATGAAGTTAATTAAAAATTTAGCAATTCGTTTCTCCCGTCCCAATTTAGGCTGCATCAAACTGAAAGAAAACAGACAGAAAACGACTTATAAGGGAAGTCCACACTTTCTTTCTTTTCACACATATGGAGATGACAGTGTAAGGTGTACTCCTGTAATGTTAAATCTAGCATCAGTACCACATTTTCCTATTCTCTACAAGTTTAAAACATCTTTTTCCAATGTAGAAGTTGTAAGATGATTCTCTGCTCAACTGAAACAACATTGGGGGACTTAGATATTATTCCAACGTAATTTCATTACAAGCTCCCTGAGTAGACATAAAGATGCCCCCATCCACTAATCTGCCCAACAAATAAGCAAGCTTTATCAATGTTTACTGAAATTGCATCAGTATGCTGACATGGGCATCGCATCTTCTCCCAACTCTTAGATCTCCTCCCAAATAATAGCACCATCCGTGGAAAGGGTGTCAAGTCTCCCGATGCCCCCACCCCTATGCGCTGTACCGGGAGGGGAGAGCAGCGAGAGGGTGGGCTGCACAGGTGTAGCTGCAGCTGCGTATCCGTACACAGGCGTTAGCATTAGCCCTGTGTGCTTCCTTCTACCCCATTGGGACCCACTCCACCCCTCTCTCGTCTCCACTGAGTGATATTACAAGCGGCAGGCGCGCTCCTCTGATCTGCGCACACTGGGCTCCCATCACGGTCCTGGGTGAATAGCGCTTGACTTGTTCAATTTGTTTAGAAGCAACGTTCACCGCTTTGAAGCCACACGTTTTAGCATAAATCATAACCTGTCTCCTCGTGCACAACAGCTTTGAAATGCAACATCTGCTTTTGAATCCCCTGCTTTACAATTAGTTAGGCAACATCAATAGATTGACTTGAGCAATTTTTCTTGATAATGAACTCCTTTGTACACGCCTGGGGGCATTAGAGCAGACCCCACTGGGTTTCACAAAGGCCAAGGTCTGAAAAGTGGCCAGTCTTCAACAACGGGACGTCCTATCAGTTTCTCTCTCCAATCAAGCTTGTGTTAATTGAGGTTACCCTGTCTGTGCTAACCTACTTAGGAAGTGTCATGGTTGTGGGGCATGTTAGCGCAGCCATGTTGTTTACTCTTTCATCACACACTTCAGGTTGGCTGTTTGTTGGTTTGTTTTGCAAAGCAGAGCCTTCTGTTGAGCATTGGGAAAATTGCGGAATCCAGGTCCCGCAGAGGAGCCCACCTGACACGGAGAAGGCTGACTTGTCACTATGTGTTTGTCTGAATGACAGTGATGCTCGGTCGGAGTCTCCTGAGCAACAAAGCAGGCCCAAACCAGGTGTGTAAGTGTCTGTGGTAGGAAGTGCATTCAAGTGAAAGTTGAAACAGCACAGATCACAAGTTAATACAAATTCAAATAGGAGAATGCCAAAGTTTACAGTCTCAGAAACTAATCTCAACATCTCATCAAGTGCATTAAGAATTCCTTTTGCACTTTTCCTGAAGTGGAAAATAACAATCCCAAATATTTTATTTTCAAAGGCACGTATTTGATCAGTAGTCATCAATTAAAGTTACTGTGGTGCACATTATACCAGTAGAGTTAGATGAAAGAGGCAGAATGTCATTCTGGCCCCACCCCCTCCTCCTCTGAGCTCGGTAAAAGTATGAACACACACACACACGATGATGGGCGGCAGTGACAGGGTGACACTTCCCCTCACATTACACTCTCTCATCTGACTGAGGGCCTAACATCATGTGGCACCAGAAGTACTCATTTACAGATAAATCTACAGGAGAACTGCTCAGCTCATGTACTCTTGTGTATCTGTATCAGTGCTTTGAATACTAGTGCACCATATGTATCTATAGATTTTGACCATATTTTCAATACCAATATTTTCTTTAATTGTTATTTACTATGGCAACAGTCCTAATTTTTCATCACTCTAACCTATGGATAAAGTACTACAGTAATAATTGTAATGGTTTAAACAGATGATAACATTATACAATGAACAGTAAATAAAAAACAAATTTGCCACTTTACCTGTGGGTTTAAACTAGTCATTCTCTCCTTATACTGGGTTGTGTAATTTCTTTGCAACTGATTTCTTTAACCATCTTGAACCAGAGCCTGTAAGAGAGAACAAGACAATGAATAAATATACCGGTACAACAACTAAATCAAACTAATTGAAAAAAATGCATCTAAACAAATAATTATTGATAAACGTAAGAACTTATGATGCCAGAAAAATGAAATGAAAAATTTCTTTCTTTTTTTTTTATTAAACTTTTTTTTAGCAGTGTAGAAACATTTTTAGATAATGGTATTTTTATTTTTATGAAGTCTTAATTGATATTATATATCTGCCTGTGGATGCTACTGCATGGTGTCCCCCCGATCACATGCAGTGTTAGATCAGAGGCATATATTCATGTGACAGGTGCGTCCCGCTCCACTCTGTACAAGACTCTAATAGCAGCCTGCACTGGTCCCATACACCACAATATCCCTGTTCTGTTAATATTACTGTCAAGTGTCCTCGCTAATTATTTACCTTTGTTCACAGCGGTATTAACGCATGTGAAGACGCTCTGTGATTGATCATACCATTGTTTATTTTATCTTTGTCTGCCTTTTTTATAATTTATTCTATGTGGCGCTATGCAGACAGACTATTGTAGGGAATTCATATTTTTAGGGAATTTACACAGCAAATCCTATGAATAAACAATCCCAATAAATTAGTTATCATCAATTTTAAATGTGCTTGGGAAATGAATTAAAATAAAAGGCAGTGTGTGCAAAAAAGTGTGCATGAGGCCACTAGCATGAACAAACTCTATCTCGAAATTCTCTCTGTTTATGATGCTTAGTCTTTGTCAGTATAGGCCTGCCATGATAATTACTATATTGACTTATTGTTAAATATATGTCAGATGGAACAATTACTTGTAGATTTAGAACAGTCTTTGTGGTTTAAATCTGCTTTTGAGTTATTGTTTCAGTGGGATAAATTAGTTTCAATATTATCATTTATTGTCTATATTTATTTCAGCATATCATATTTCAAAATGCATTCACAATAAGTAAATGTGAGCCAAACTGGATCCATCACATTTGGAAGGTTTAAAGTTGACAATAATATTACAGTACCCGTGATTATTTCCCTATGTAACAACCTGTAATAATACAATAACTAACAAAACAAAGTGTGACAGTGACTGTTTACAGATGCTCTAGTAGCTGTAAATTACTTATAGGCGGACTTTGTAACTATTCTGGTGGAGGGTCCATCACCTGCCTGGTATCTGTTAGAAGTTATTTTAAAGCAATAAAACACCACTAGTGAAATAAAGGAATAAAGATCGGTAAGATAAATGCTGCAAAAAGCTACATATTGCACTGATACAGATTTAGATGTTATTCTTAACTGACACTTTTGATGAAAATATCATTGGCACTTTTAATGAAATTATCTCTTGATTGACTTCCCATCTTTCGTTATAACATTGCTACAAGTGGTGTCTTCTTTTCCAGATCAAACCCCATTTTTATAAACCGCAACCTTCAAAGTGTGTCATATCCTATCCAGATGATGAAATGATTCTGAAGTAGCATGAAAGTGACATTTGGCAGATGGACTGTATTTCTCTTTATCACTTCACACTTCCTGTACTAGGCTGCTTTGATAAAACATGAAACATCTCCTCTGCTCCTCACTCTACGACAAGTATTTTAGCATAGCTGGAGTTATTGAGTGCATATATAGTCTCATGCTTTACCTCAAAGTGTCGTATATGGTTTGAACTTTGTAAAAAAAAAAAAAAAAAAAAAAATAGTGGTCAAAAAACCTTTTACAGCACCTACTATAATATCTACTTTTACACCGCAAAAGTAGATATTATTTTAAAAAGATATGTATTGCAGTCAGCAGGCTACTGTGATTGCATTGAAATCCCAAGTCTTATTCTCCAACAATAAATGTGCACATTCTCAAACTGTAAGATCTTCTAGTTGAGGGTTATAGGTCTCCTTATAAACCTCCACTCCCAAAACAATTGTGAACTGGACTCTGCATTGATGCAACAAGCAAACTCATCTGCACCTTATACTGCTGTATCTCCCTCTGCCTTTGTCATGTTGTAGTATATATGTTTTCTATCTCACCGACCACCACATTATCATTATTATAACAAATCACTCTCTTTTAGTGGAATAAGGAAGGCTGGTATCTTAAAGTAAATATCAAACATTTCTTTGGGATCCACATCAAAAGCGATAATTTCATTCTCTTCATTTTCCAATCATAATTAAATGCTAAAATGATTTGTCTAAGAAAAGACTTTTGTCAATTTCTTTGTAGAACTTCCAGAGTTCTAAAAAATTCCAATAAAGCTCAGGATTTCTTCCATGTGCCTCTCCCTCCATCTTGTCTGCCTCCCCATCTCTCTCTCTCTCTCCTCTCTGTCTCTGGGAGTATGGTGCATGTCAAGTGATTGTTGAATTGAAATATTGATGTGGAGTATCAAAGCATGGCGTAGCACTCCTGTGTTTCCAGAACTAACCACGAAGCGCTTTGATCACACACGCCTGTGATCTGACTTCTGAAGTTGTTAAGAGTGCTGGAAAACAAAATGCAAACAAACTTCAAGTGCTCTTGATATTGATAAAAGTTTTCTCTGACAAGTGGAGATGCATGCCGTCTGCCCGCATTTGCCCAAGACTGGAGATTTTGGGGTTTGTACATGCTAATGGACATGAGATCAGGGAATAATTACACTTCTTCACCGCTCCCACACTTAAAATCTACTACAGGGTTGGGATCTGCTTAAACCCCACTGTGAGGCTGGAGAACAGAGGAAGAATCAAAAGAGCAACTCATTGTAATCTGGGACGTTTTTATGAATGAAACATATTCACTGTGAGTTGACTGAACGCTCAAAAGTTGTAACAATATATTTAATATGAAGAAAATAAAATATGTTTTAGCAAGTAGACCCAGTTTATTCTGTTACCTCCTCCTCTTATTTCTTATCAGTTCTGATCAAATCAAAATAATCAGCTCAATTTAAGTAAGTAGATGCAGTAAATCATACTTATTTGACTGTACAAAAAATAATTTAGACTCTATGACCTGAAATATGTAAGATCTAAAAGGATAACATTAATCTGCTAAATATTTATACAGGCAGATTAATCAATTAAAAGGCAAAGGATCTACAGCCCTTGTGCAGTATGAGTAAAGATTGCCAAATAGAAAATCAAATCACATACTAATCGATACTAAAACCAGCATCATAACTAGATTAAGATTCACCTTTCGAGTTTTAGAATGATCTTGAGCTTTATCAGAACTAGTATAAGAGCACATGGTAACAAAAAGGTAAGTACTATTATTTAGTACTTGATGAAATTAACATTCTATTTTCTAAAAGAGTGTTTTTTTTATTAGCATGTGGTATCAAAAACAGTATAGACTACTGAGACTATTCTTGCATTTGACAAGTTTGAAAATTTAGTATCATGAAAACACTATAAATGAGTCCGTATGAGTGGCACACAGTGGGGAACAGGAAAGAGGCTGTGAATGAGCTGCAGAAGAGTGGCCCAGTAAAGTCCAGCTGGTATTGTTGCTCTTTAGCCCAGTACAGTGAGTGTTATGGTAATGCGGGCCCATATTGTCCTGTTAGTTAAGAGTTAGCAGCAGCAGGCTCCTCCATGCTGTCTGTCTCATCCATTAGGCCTCATTTGTCACACGCTAGTCGTAGAGTGAGTGCGCCGCTGTAAAATTGACTTTTTGACATGGCCACCAGTACAAAAGCTTTATGCCCGGCCCTTTCTCTACAGATGGTCAAGACAGCTGGGACAATTTAGTGACGTGTATGGGCTTTTAAAATGCCTCCGAGGCATGATAAAAACAGCTTGACTTGAGTCTCTCGCATATGCACTGATGAGAGTGCTCAGCTTTGGAGATTCACATGATGGCTGCACTAATGCTACTGGTGGGTTGGGACAAAGGCCACATAAGTTTGGGCATACATGTGTTTAGGATATTGATCCTTCCACTCAGCACTGTAAACAAAAGAATTTATGACTGCAGAGTAATACCTGAGGAGAGACCTTCTTAACCGGCACACAACAAATAAACAAAACAATCTGTCTAGCTACAGGGAAAAGGTTGAAGGAATTTAAAACAAAGCTTTTAATAAAACTTCTAAAAATGGCATTTTTGGATTTAGTTTCTCTCCAATTGAAATTACTTAATAAAAAAATGAATGCATGATTGAAATAAATAGTTGGTTCATTTCACTATTGATAAACTTTTCACTATGATACTTCAACATTTACGTGCATGTTTTAATACATTTCTGATGGTCTAAAAATCATCATTGAGATGAAGTAGACATATTTTTTATGGCAATATGAACCATTATGTATTAGTATTACAATTTGGTAAATATGTGTAAACCTCACACTGAAAGAGCACAAGCCCTCAGAATATTATTAAATATAATTGAATACAATATAATAGTATCATATCATCAGTAAAATAAAAATCTAAAACTGGTCCAACATATATATATTTTTATTTACATGTTTGTTTGTCTTCCTACATGTCAGATCTGAGGTATGTCTCCATATTGGCAGTGTGTGTGTGTGTGTGTATGAAAATGTGAGTGTGACGGCGAAGAAGGTGATTAGCCGCCATCTCAACAGCTGTTTAATGAACACAGGGACCTCTTTCTCTGGAAATGAGTTTTCCCTTGAAAACTGGAGAAGCTGTATCCAGGTCTATTTAAATGAGCTAACATGGGGAAGGTAAGCAGCACCACATGAGCATTGTTTTCACAGTTCAAAGTGAGGAGAGAGTACTTTGCACTTCAAAGCCACTCATCTGGGAGGCAGTGAGGCGGAGGGGCGGGGGAGAGAGGGGACAGGAAATAAGAATCAGGGTAATTAACAACTTCTGCTCCATAATAAACCTCTACCTCTGCATCACAGGATGGTCCATGTCTTCTGGCCTTCTGAGAGAGAGCATCCTTCAGCCCAAATCTTCATCTCTTCCTCTTGTCTGAGTCGTTCTGTGGGTTACATCATATTTACTCACATTTGCATGAGGACTTGAATCGTTTAGAAATCAATGCACTTGTATTTGGAGCGCAGTCGGTAGGCTTTGCTCACATAAATTGTTTGTTTTGCACCAAAAGCCAGAGGCGTTACAAAGCATTTACACTGCACTGATTATTACAACAACTGAAGATCACATTCCCAGAACAGGAAGCTTGTGTTCTATTTATTCACAAACTAAAGAGGATAATTTATAGAGCAATATTGCATAAAATTAATATTAATGAATGATTACAGAATCTTTCCGAAAGGTTAGGTCTATTTTTGAGATGGAATATAATTAACACGGACTGTTGAATGACATTAAATATATGTTTTCATTACCTTTTTTATTTCCAAAAAAGAGTATGGATTAACTAGAGCAAGGGATATCAACATTTTTGGATTAACTATATCCTATTTCATGTTTTCAGTTTTCCCACAGTAGCTTCTCTGGAACAATGTCAATAGGTTTAAGTCCTACTCTCCCTTACAATCATGTGTTAAAATAAATCATATGACTTGTATTAATGAAGGCCCAGTTGAAGTTGTCTCCGGTTTGACCTCTGTTTATTTAAGGATCACAGTCTGAGAAACATGCAGTGGCCTTTAAAGACAGGAACCAGGCATTAACATGAGAAACCCAGATTTAACCCTTTAACATTGTAATGGTGAGCAGACTAACAGAATGAGATTAAGCCCCCAATCTGCATTAAAGCAACACATCTAAAGTGGCCTCCACTTGAACTCTGACATGTGAGTGTCACACAGTGCGGGCCTCAGTGACTTATCGCCTACTGGTGAGAAGGCCTGCTTTGATTGAGTTTTATCAATTAGCTTTGTGAGGGAGAGATGCGGGGGGCAGTCTGTCACAGAGCTAAGAGAAGAAAGTACATTAAATACTCTTTAGTCTGATGCTCCGGCTCTGTTTTAAGTGCAAATAGCTGTTTGATAAGCCAAACATCTTTCAGAATTTATAACCTGGCCATAGTATTCAAAGGAAGAACTCACAGCCCATATATTACTATAACAGAACAAGTCCTTAGGGGTATTGTTATAACAATGAGAAGGAAATAGGGATAACCTTAACTGAAATGAATCATTTTAGATTTAGCAAAAAAGAAGTAGCCTACTTTATTAAGGTAGCCTATAGCTACTTTTATCCCTTGTGGGGAAAATTCATTCTCTGAAAAAAATGGTTCCTCTTACTGTAGCCATAATAAAAATAAGTGTATTCATAGTGAGATTTCCACACTTAGCAAGCAAGGAAATGACAATCCCTGAGAGTAACTAATTTCACTGAGTTAGCTAAACATCGCATCTTATCATCTTACCATGTTAGCACTTTGATGGTGTCTGTTTTCTGCTGAGGCGTTTTGGGCTAATATTAAACCCTTGAAATGATCTTAAATCCTAACAGAGGAGACACTTCTTAAAACATCTTCGGTGTTTAGAGCTGAACAATCAGAGGCGGGGCCATTTCTGGAGGTCAGCATTTGGTTGAAATTGAGTGAAATTATGAGTAGCCCTCCCCTTCACCTTAGCCCCCTCCCTGTGCCCTCACATCTCCTGTCTATTGACTGGCTCCGTGCATCAGGGAGACCCGCAGAGAGCTGCCTTTGCCCTCTATAAAGAGACGCAGCCTCAGCGCCACGGAGATGAACGCATGGATTACGCACGGCACACACTGCGCGCTCCAGCAGCCTGGAGACATCCCATTTAACTAGTGGACTCGATCATATTCACTGCAGCGGATATATAGAGGTTTACCTAGTTCCAGCCCTCGCCACGCTCGCCCGGACGAGTGTGAAGAGTTTGCGCTTGTTTTAATAGTTGAAGACTTTTTGGCGCCATTGGCTCTCAGCGTGGTTTGACTCGCAGGTGTCTGGAGAAAGCGCGGAGCACAGATGGCTGCTCTGACTATTCAAAGAACCGATAACTTTTTGCACACATTTTTACAGGTTTGTAGCCAAGATTTCTACTTTCTGCTGTTTTTTTTCTGTATGTTTTTGAATAATCTAAGAATGTAGCCCACATTATAAAAATTATATTTATTTTGTAATGCAATATAATTATTTTGTAGGCTATAGGTTATTTGGTTATTGTGAAAAAGTAAAATGGTGAGTAAACTGAGATCAATTCAAAGACATTTTCCTAAGATAAAAAACAAATTAGATAAAAAGAAGGAAAATATTATTATTCTGCTTTTGTTTGTGTGTTTTTTTCTTAAGTTATTGAACATTAATTCCCATTATAATCTAATTCTAAGTGCCTCCATGCTTTTACAGGACAGGACGCCCAGCTCCTCCCCTGAAGGAGCGCCCAACGCCCTGTCATTCCTGGCCACCACGTGCAGTCAGGCGTGGCAGGTGGGGGGCACCATGGGTTCAGAGGGGTCTCAGTTTCCGTACGAAGGCACGGTCAGCTCCACCTCAGGGATGTTCCAGCTATGGAGCAACGACATGGCCCCCGCCTCAGCCCTCGGGACACACTTCACTGTCCCTAAGGTGCAGTTCCCCGGACACATGCAGACCAGCCTGGCTCACCACCACCACCCACACCACCATCACCATGAACTGCCTCTCACGCCTCCAGCAGAGCCATCATCCTATTCCTTTGAGCTGTCCCCAGTCAAGAGCAATGCCTCCTACTATTCTCAACACAATACTGTGTCCCAGAACTTCTCCAGCTTCCTGCAGAACTCCTCTGGTCGCCATCACCTACCCGGGGGACATGTAGAGGAGGGTCAGCAGTGGTGGAGTTTGCCCCAAACAAACGCCTCTGCCCCCAACCACCCCTTCACCCTGAGCAGGCAGCTGGTCCTGGGACACCAGCCTCAGATCGCAGCTTTGCTGCAGGGCACGTCCAAAGGTTTACTGAGCTCTACTCGCCGCTGCCGGAGGTGTAAGTGCCCAAACTGCCAAACTAACGGCGGGGGCATGGAGTTTGGGAAGAAGAGACTGCACATCTGTCACATCCCTGAGTGTGGTAAAGTATACAAGAAGACGTCCCATTTAAAGGCGCACCTGCGCTGGCATGCTGGCGAGAGACCCTTCATCTGTAACTGGCTCTTCTGTGGGAAGAGTTTCACTCGCTCAGATGAGCTGCAGAGGCACCTGCGCACACACACCGGGGAGAAGCGCTTCGGCTGCCAACAATGTGGCAAGAGGTTCATGAGGAGCGACCACCTCTCCAAACACGTGAAGACCCACCAGAGCAGGAAGAGCCGCTCTGGAGCCTCGTCTCAGAGCACAGACTCACTGATAAGCAACATCAAGAGAGAGTGAAACAATTTATTTAAGATTATGACCCAGAGTTACTGCCATCTGTTTGCACTAAACTTTTAACAAATCACTTTGACAGCACAATCACTGCTCACAAAGTGTGAGTTGGACATTTTAACACTGGGACCTGATCTATGCCTTTCAGATTTGTTTCCAAAATACTGAAAATGTTTAAACAATTAACACTGTAAATATATGATCCTTGTGAAGGATGTGGCAGCTGTTTAAATATTTGTTTATGTATAAAGTTGAGAATAAATATATGCCTTAGTGTGGCCAAAAGTTGCTGCAGTAGAATATTTTCTTCATCGACTAAAGAAGACCATGGGGCTGCTCTTTCAGATTTTATTTTGCCTAAGAAGACCCAGAGTGTCTTTGAAGATGGAGATTTATTTGAGATTTAAGTCTTTGATGTATAGATGTCTGAGCCATTCAGCAGCAAATGTGGAGCACCATTTGTCCAACTGGATTCTTTGTGTAAATTATGTACAAATGTCTAACAATTTAAATGGACAGCATGTACATTTTAATAAACGTTATACATGTCGAACCTATTGTCTTAAGTATTGATCTCTTCCTGAGGTGCTAGCAGATGAATGGGAAGTACATAGACTTAAGGGCACTCAATGGTTTTAACTATTTACAACTCTTTGACCAAACGTGTGAAGACCCCCTGCAGCTTCTGAAGATCTAACATTTTATTTAAATGATAATATAAGTGCATTCAGAGGAAGTGTGGAGGAAGCCCTAACACTGTAGGCTGTTCAAAGATGGTCACACCTCTTTGTCAATACTAAAGCCATTTACTAGACCTTCTGCAATCAAGTTCACAGTCATCGGGCTTTAATGACTGTTTTCTTTGCTCCAATAGAGAGGATTGAATCAACAGATGGAACAGAGGCCACAGTGGAGAGCTTCTCTGTGAATGGGACCCCTGTTGTTGGGACCCCCTCAGTGGTGACAGGAACTCCCTTTGATTTTGCACCCTTGTGAAAGTTAATACCCCCTGCCCCTGCACCCCTCCATATTTCACAGGCAGGTTACGATCAGCCGCAGCTTTACTGCCCAGAAAGAGCCTTTATTCAGGGGCCAGCCAACCAGATGTCTGCTCATCCTGCAGCCTCCTATCTCCACTGTTTGAAGCTTCTCCAAATGGTTGTTCGAGCAAGTTTAATGTCTTTGTCTCAACTTTCAGTTAGGTTGATTTATTATTTATAAATATATATATCACAAAATACAAACTTTCTGATATCCAAAAAAGTCACTTTTTATTTGATATGATACAACAGTTTCTAGTCAATCAAAAATGGCATAAACTAAAACTCCGTCTGCAGAGTTTCATTATTGATTTTCCATTGTGCTACATGCAAAACTGCCTGATTTTATGGTGAATGATTTCAAAAATACTTTTAGTGAAATATTCTTTGGGTTTTTGGTGAAGCTGTATGAGACATTTAATTGGAAGTCAGAGTATTGTGGGGACCTTTACTGGCCTCAGGTGTACTTGAGTCCTGTCCATCTCAGTTGTTGGAACAATTATATTTTCATACTTCTTTTCTCTAGAAACTCAAATCTTTCATTGACACATAAAAGAAGCTGTTTTGGCACAGCCATTTGAAGTGTAATGTGGTCAACTAATGTTGCACAGTATTTAGATCCTAGACATCTGGTTTAATACCTTATAATTGCATTGCACTGGTGTTATAGTAAACTCTGTGTTGAGCTTTAGTTGTGAATATTCACAAGTATAATTTTTGATTAAATAAAACCTGGGAAATAGAATTTGGCCTTACCCACAAATGTGAAAAAGTCAGTAATGTTGGAGTAATCCAGTCCCTTTGATTGCACCTTGTAATTCCTTGGGAGTTACCAGAGGAGCCAAGTATTTTCAAAGTGACGTCATATCCAGAAAAAAACCTCCAGGGGGCTCCCTTGCTCCTTTTTTGTCCAGATCAAACGGAGGGAAGTCAAACAGAATGGCTGAGAGTGTACTGAACTCTCACGGAGGCAAGAAAGTTCTCTGAGCTGAGCACAAATATACATGAATTTGGCAGGTTTGAATCAAGTGATTTGTTTTACCCATTTCTGTCAAACCTAAACAATGTTTAGACTGTGGGAATGACAGTAGGCCTCAGCATTTGCTGTGGGGTTTGTCCTTGCTTTGGGACTTATGACAAAATATGTCCAAAACTGGCCCAGGATCACCCACACTTGCATTCACACATTCATCCCAAAATTATATTCACACATCATTACAACTCCAGTGACCGCCCCAATCAGGAATGGATTTTCTTCATTAATAAATTCCCCTTGACCTTGAAAAAAGTTCAAAAATTAAAAAGGTAAAAAGCAAAAAACATCTGTAACACTGAGTGATTGGGCCCCTTTTGCGAGTGGGCAGCAGTCACTTGAAATTCTGCGTTTGTCCCGTCAATTGCTAAGCCTGGTACAGGTCCAGCCCGGCCGTAGCAACATAAATAGACACTATCAAATTCTTGCATGTGCAGCAGCAGGAGCCAGCTACTTTCTTCAGCATTCAGGATGCCTAGAGTTCGTCTTCTGTCAGTTGCGCCAAGTTACTGGGTCTCCGTCCCGCTGAAGGTCCAGACACAGAGGTTCCAGAATCACAGAGCTGCCCTCTTCGACAACCCTCTCCTGCCCTCTGCTGAGGATAAAAGGAACATGAAATGTATGGAAAAGAAAACGTAAGGAAAAAATGTATAAAGTAAAAAGTAGCACTATAGCTATATCAGCTATTTGTGAGTACGTTTTGGGCTTTAAAAAAGTTTTTCTTATTTTCCATCTATTTACACTAAGTACAGGAAGCCATTATCTGCCTTCGATAGGCATCTCTTTTCCCTGTCTGGCCCAGTGGACTTCCTGTTAGTTAAGTGCCGAGCAGTAAGCTCCTGAGTAAATAGTGAAGAAAAAAGCTGCCAGCTTTCAGCACTGTGGATAGACAAATATGAGCCAATGGCAAAGCGCAGTCAAAAACAGGAAGCAAAATATTCAACAGCCCTTCAATCTAATTATGAAAGAAAATTAAAGGAAATGTAGTAATTTGTGTATTATATATTTTCATACTTATGTCGATTATACAAAATTATACTTGATAATACCTTTATCATGCGTCTTTGGTAAAACATATTTTATTCCTCTTTTAACCATTAGGGGGAGGAAAAGCTCTTCATATAAACTTTCTTGGTCAGGATAAAGGTAACTTTGCGTTGCAGGACACCAGTATAATACAACATAAGCTAATGCAATGGTCCCGTGTGACCTATTCTACAAAATACATTGAGTCTGTTTTTTCACATGCAGGCCTGTACCTGTGCACTTTGTGAGTTGGGGGTGTACAGCCCGTTTGACACAGCTTGAACACTGGCCTGGTCAGTGAAGCCCAGCTGGACATGTGACAGAGAAACAGTGTGGGAGTCTGCAGTGCACGGTTGGACCAAAGTGGGCTGCAAAGCAAACAACAGGTCATAAATACCACTCTGCTTTAGCGATACAAGCAGGCCAAGCAGCATCTTGTGAACAGAACGTTTATGCTGTAGCTCAGTGCTCTTTGTAGCTGGAGAACATGTAAAGAGTCATACCTCCTGCAGAGCGAACGCCTCACTGAGCCCGGAGCCCTGGGTCTGGCTGGGCAGATAGAGCGCGGGCAAAGACGTGTTGTGGGAGTGTAGAGAAGGCAGTTTGTGTCGGTCGATAGAGGCGGAGGAGTGCGGTCGCAGGGAGGTGGTTGCTGACAGAGGAGGTCTCATGCTGCGGCCCAGGCTGTTGGACTTACTCTCCCTGCGCTGGTACTCGATCGGAGACTGTAACGCTGAAGACAAAAGGAGTACAAAGCGAGAGACTTGATCAATGCCCTCCAGAGACATTCAAAACATAATTAGTAAACAGTTTTGAACCAACGCTTGTGTTCTGGCAGATTTATAATTTGTGTTAAAATGTTGTTGAATGTCATGTATATCCTATAAGAACCATATACAAATAAAAAAAAATTGGAAGATAATAAAATACATAATGATTTAACTACAGATCACATATATAGATGACAATTAGTGAATTGAAAATTGAATTAATGATTAAAAAAAATGAAAAAACTGCATAGCACACTAAAGGCCATCACACACTACAGGAGAATTCCATGATTTTGGCTGTGATTTGCTTCTTCCCGAGTTCGGGGAGGCGTGACCCGACTTTGTGCCTTTGTGTGCAATTATGAAGCCGTTGCGCTCCTCAAGTCCCTGTGACTGTGAACTGCGCTGTCAGATCATAACCACCAAACATCAGTGCTACGCTAACAGTGCAATGCTACGGTAACAGCCAATAAAACAAGGTCAGAGGAGTGACGGACACAGAGACACAAGAAAAAAACTCAGGAAAAAGCGAAAATAATGAGAAGTCTTATAACTCACCTCTTGTAAAGTGGTAAATTTACAAGACATAATGTCAAATAATGACATCCAGTCCACATAACCGCACTGTTCATCCAGTTTGAGGTGTTCTTTGAAAGTAAAAAGGCAAGAGTAGTTCCTCACGTGTCTCTATTTACATCCACATAGCGCACGGATCAAGGTGAAGCTGCAGATTAGTTATAGTGACTCTACTTCCTATGAACTTTATTGCTAGCCTTCTCTGCATTAATAATCATGTATCTGAAGAACTGAGCCTCGTTTCACAATTAATAATAACACAGTTTTGCAGTGCTCTGATCTTTTGAACACTGAAGAGTCTCAAAGTGAGTGGTTTGACTGTAAACAGGAAACAGCTAACATGATCATGCTCACAATTGTATAGCCTGTGATATGCAGCCATATCCCTCTGCAGACTTTGCGATTGGAGATTTTAAGTGTAATAAGATTCTCCTCATGTCTGTGGTGTACACTTTTTGCCACGTTTAAAAATTGTTTAAGACCAAAAATTCCTGCAGTGTATGGTGGACTTGAGATGGCTGATTGAGATAATGTTTTGTTAAAAGGTCTTCATCAGATTTATTTATTTTTTTCTTGCTTTGGTCCATAGTATAGATCAGGCATGTCCAAACTATGGCCCAGGGACCAAATGTGGCCCTCAGACCAATTGTTTTTGGCTCTCAGGCTTCCAGGTGAATTGGCCCATACTACCACAAGTAGTACTTTTTACTGCATGTTTTTGAATTCTACCTTGATCAAGCAAATGTAGTGAGTCCTTTTGAGGGTCTAAGCCTGAACAAAGGTCTGGAGGGTCATTCAACCCTGTTATAAACGCACAGATTTGAATTACTCACTGTTTTGACCCTCAGTCTATGACCCCCGATCGGCCCTCACGCTGCTCTGTGTTTTAATATGTGGCCCTAGATGAAAAAAGTTTGGGCACCCCTGGTATAGATAGTATAAATACTATAGTGACAGTAACCATTTCAACCAAGATAATATACGTTTTTGATTAACCTTGACCTCAGACAGTACCATTGAGGAAGTTGCGTTGCGTCTCTAAGATCTGAACCACGTCGTTGACCCATGCCCTGCAGATGTCAGGGGAGGTGGCCTGTAGCTGGAAGCGCACCACACTCCCATCTGGGTTCCGTGATGTCAGGACGAAACGCGCATCATCTCCGTCCACAGTGGGCTCCACCCCCAGGCAGCTCACCTGCAGCACAGCACATCTGACTCACATCTGCGTTCAGTCTCCCTTCAAACTGCTCATTAAAAACACACATGTAAACCACTGAGAAGGTCTACAACATGGGCATATGACAGGTTAGACTAGACATTTCACTAAAACACAATTATAGGCAAGATTTTGGTGAAGTTTATAATTTTACTTCTGGGTTAGACACAGGCAGCATATGTACATAGAGGTTATCAAGCAACCATTAAGTTAGTAACAAGGGTCAAAACTGCACAATAGTTATGGTCAGGGATATAAAAATGGCAACACGTTTATTTTGTTAAAATAATCTGTGTTGAGGGCTAAGGTAAAGGTATTCTGTTTTAAAACTCACCACTACTTTCCAGTAATTTTATATTTCTCTTTTATACTATTTTCACAAACTTCCACTTGACTGATTGATCTACCATGCACCAAACCGAGTAACAAACATATACACTTAAAATAACTAATTGGGGCTACCTTTATACTGCTTTTGAAGATGTACCCCGGTATGGAGAAGCCTTTCTTCTTATCAATAGGCTCACTGAAGATGACTAGCTGCTCAAAGAGGAAAACCCGTCTCTCTTTGGCTCTGGAGAGGAATCCAATGTCTTGCTCTGTCACAGTGAATGTGTCCTGTTGTAGCAGTTTGCCCAGTGCTGTGATCTTCCC
This sequence comes from Odontamblyopus lacepedii, assembly GCA_034769755.1. Taxonomy (NCBI): domain Eukaryota; kingdom Metazoa; phylum Chordata; class Actinopteri; order Gobiiformes; family Gobiidae; genus Odontamblyopus; species Odontamblyopus lacepedii. Next base: position 25,500,614 of record CM068345.1, on the reverse strand, counting down.
CTGGCACCACAGAAAGATACCGACAAACAGAGCATGTGGTTACCGTGGTGTCACTCATTGCAAAGCTGGCATGTGAAATGTTTTCGACAGTGTCAGGAAAAGTCCAAAGGAATACCTCAAAGCCTTGTAGACGACCCACATTCATCATGTCGTTGCAACGTTTTGGCACAAAGCACATCACTTCTACTGCTTTCTGTATATATAAAAATCATGAGAAATAACAATACAATCCATAATTAACCCTTTTAAATGAACTTTAGGTGGTTATGAAATGGGGGTCACCCACCTCCAAATCCTCTGTATCCATTCCAGCTTTGGTGTAATACTTAAGGAAGTCCTGTTGAAATAAACACAGCATGGTCACTAGAGCATTGTGGGTAAGGACATCTGGAGAACAATTTACCACCTAAACCATCCTTTATTGAAGAGCCAAAGGGCAGCGCGTTCGATCTGTATGAGGGCTTTTACTCAAGATTGCTTTTTATGGCCAGCTTCAAAGACAATGGTTCTTAGATGCTGCCAATTTTAACATCTTTTGCCCTTTCTTTTCACATTGTTGTGGTTGAACAGTTGCTTTTATGAGTACTACGCTGAACTGCGTATGGTTGTGTATATAACAATTTATTTCTGTCGTAATGTATTTTCTAATTACGTCCTTTGGCTATAATATTCATAAAACGTATCTATCTCAATGGAGAATGTTCCAAAGTATGGTTTTAAGTTTCTATTTCTGTTTCTACTTTCTATGGAATCATACAGGTTTGTGACTGAATGTATTTCAACAAATCATCATCTAGTAAAAAGTTACACTATTAATACACTACCAGTCAAAAGTTAGGACTCACCACCTCATTCAATGTTTTTTCTATATACTTACTACTTTGCACATTTTACAATGTAAAATGTATGTGTGTTTGTGTATATATATATATATATATATATATATATATATATATATATATATATATATATATATATATATATATATATATATATATATATATATAGTGTGTGTGTGTGTGTGTATATATATATATATACACACACACACACACACACACACATATATATATATACATTTTACACACCAAAGACAATTTTTTTAAAGGATACAAATATGTGGCAAATACATGAACATGAGATGATGAAACAATGTAGCAAAGAAAAAAGTTATAAAATGTTAAAAAAAAAAAAAAATTATGACCAAATCCTCAAATTAGCCAACCTAGTCGAAAAACATTTAGTAGTTATTTAACTTTTTTCTTTACTGAATAATTCCATATATCTTGCTTCAGATTAGATGTTTTCCATATGTATATAAAATGTAGAAAATAGTGAGAAAAAAGAAAGCACTGAATGAGATGGTGTCCAAATGCTTGACTAGTAGTGTATTTTTCAGATTCTAGTTATCAGCTAGCCTGACAAGTCCAGAATGACATAGTAAACACACAAACAATCAAAACAATATATCAGTAACCTAATTCAACACGGGTAAATCTCATTGCATGTCTCTCATATCTTCAGCCCTACGGTGTACATTTAGAGTGCGATCTATGTTTAGAGTCTGACCCACAGTGCGCATGTGTCTGGAGGAGGGCAGGGCCTGTACCTTGAGCAGCAGCTGGTATTTCATGATTCTCTGCACAGGTTTGATGAGCAGGTCGTTGAGCTGGAGCCTGTGCCCCAGCTGTAGCCTGAGCTCCTGTCAGAACATCACATCAACATGACAGTTATAGCACAAAACACAGCAGCTAATGGCTAATGTGACACTGAGGTACAGCATTGTTTGTGGTGTGCTCCTTTCCCAGAAGTGAATGATGCATGAAAAGAAACAGACTATATTCTGATCTATACCTGGAAGACACTATCAGACCATGTATAAAGTTACAGTATTAAACAGCCAGGCAGACTAATGAAATTAATAACTTCTGCCCAGCACAAACACTGTGTCAGCTGTGTAAGTGCTTAATCAATCTGTCAGTATTTATTCAGACCCATTTATCAACTTAGACTCTATGATACTGATACACTTCATAGCAGACGTCAAAACAATTTTTGATTTAATTGTATAATACAAAGGCATTATCTCAAGCACTGGAATAAAAAAATACAATTTGATTTTAAAAAAAAATGTAACTGCTGTTTTATGGTGTAAATAAACATAACAAAAAATATGGTTTAACTTACCTCAAAATAAGTTTCTATGTACTCAGACACAATATGCTCTGATTTGGGTTTGTTCTGACAGTACACCACATACATGTGCAGACGTCTCTCCTGTAAAACAAGAAAAAATAAATCAATCCTATTTATGTTAAAGTGAAAAAGATAGCACAGTTAACAAGATAATGAGGGAAAATGTGTTGTATTTTGTTGCTATAGAAATAAATGAAAGACCCCATGTGCAAACTGGGTAAAAATGTTCAAATCAAAGAGCAGTGTCTGTGTCTGCTGTGGGGAGATGAAACGCAGCACAGCTATAATGATTTGTCTGAGAGCGCAATGTCTTTGAAGCTAACTGTGTGCGATTAACGCTTGATCTATGACTAATTGTTACTAGAGTACAAATGTGGCAGAGCCTGCAGCGCTGTGTGGGGCTAGGTGTAGCATCAGGTTGTGTATAATTCACCTAGGTTACCGGCTGCATGTGTAACCATAGACTATACGGGCCAGAGAACTAGGACTGTTCCTAGTAACAGGCTGCAATGCTCTGTAACCTAGTGACCACACCAGGCCTTTATTATATTGTCACTGGTCAATTTTAAAGCATACAAATATGTGGCAATCTCACACAGTATTTAGTGCTGTGTGAGCACTAAATACTAACCAAAGGGCTCACTGGATGTTTTCCATTATTTATGTTCTTGTACATAGTGATGCATGAAAAGATCACATGTTTCTGAAGTGTGGCCATTAAATGTAGCAAACAATAAACAAGTAGTAAGAGGAGTAGTAGAATAGTGAAGAGAGAAAGATACTGAAAGAATGCCTACAGCCTGGCTACATGTGTTAGCAGATAGCTCATTTGTAATACCACACTAGTTAAAAGTGGCTTGTGCTTTCTGCTTTTCATTAGGCCAATGTTCCCCATCTGCTTGTTTTCACAGTTTGACACCACACTTAGATTCAGTTACAGGTTGCTTTATTGCCCTGCAGGCTTTTTAAGTTGATTATCCGCTGGGCTGTGTCTTATTGGATTGCTGAAAGCCTGCTTCCATAGAAAATGTCTGTGTAGCCAAAGAGAAACACAACCACACACACTTTTATCTCCAGACATGAACTCAGCCAAGTTAGTCAGATAACTCTGTATATGTAGTGTGCATATGCCACCACTTTTTTTGTGGAGTACATTTAAAGTGTAGTTTAACTCTTCCAGATCTTGTTGTGCTCTGTTTTGTCCCTCAATGTTTCCTGAGGGAAGTGCAGTTTGGAAATGGGTCAGTGATGAGTGAAGTGTTTTGTGTATGTAGTCTTGTGTAGTAGTAAAAAGATCAAAATGTATCAGTAACAGGCCATGAGAAAAACAAGAGTAATGATGTCATTTGGATTTCACAACCTGAATAGATAAAGAACAGGGTAGTGGTTCTCAAACTATGGTATGTGTCCCTTGTACTATTGTATTTTTTGCAGTTAAAGCCTGAGATTAATAACATTGCCTTATTAATCTACTCTACACCTGGTGGAGGTAAGTTACTATTGTAGGCACAGCTGCTCTGAAGCAAGACTGCCAATCATTGGCTCCTAAAATCACCACTAATCACACACACACCATATTCATACTAGGCAGGGTGGAAGTGTTTTGCTGCCTAAGGATGTACACACTGTACACCCTACAGCCACTGCTGCTCCACTACATCACCTGGTATTCCCAACCATTTAGTATCCAACCATCCAAGTACTAACCAGGCTGAACCCAGCTTAGCTTTTGAGATCACACGAGATCGGGCATTCTCGAGGTGGTATGGCCACTTGTTGTGGTGTAGTAGATCCAAGAGTGATGTAAAAGGTCTGGTTTACTTCTGGCATGGACTTGGTTTAGTCCTACTTTAGACCTGGGGTAATCCTAGTTTTGGCCTATTTTTTACCTTATTTAGATGAGGGTAAGAATCACTGTCATCCAATTTCATTAATTTAGACCTCTGGATAAGTGTTTGAGCTAAATTCAGTCTATTACAGTAGTACAGGAAAATCATTCTCTGATGGCTCTTAAAGTAAAAAATAAATAAATAAATTAGAACATGCACTTGGACCGACAACTGCGAGTCTATGCAAAAGCTCTCCTTACATGTTTAATGAAAAGTTGGGCCAGTCTCTCCGGCTCTGCTACACACTTCTCCAGCTCTCCCAGGAAGTAGCTGCATGAAAAAGACACAAATAATGGCTTAACTTATATTTGACCCATTGTCCTTTTGTTATTCCATAAACACAGCTCGCAGTCATATTTGTTTTGAGCAATGAACACAAGTGAAGCAGAACAGACAGTTAATAATAAGGCATACTCTTTACTTACTCTTTATGCCAGTCAAATATTTGGTGAATGTTTCCAAAAACAATCTTGTCCTTTCCCTTCATGTCCTCCGGTACCCCTTTGGCATTCATAGTGGCCATGTATCCCTGAAAAAGAATGAAAACAGTCAGTTTTTTACGACAACAACTATACATTTTAACTTTAAGAGAATGGTTGGGCTTCCCAGAATAAAATCTCTCTATGATTAAAGAGCACTGAGCGGATTAGGGAAAATTGGAGAGATTTGTTATAATAAGGTGTTACAAAGCAACTTTAGTGAACTCACCTCAACTATGAAGCTCAGGTCTGCTACATAGTGCTTCTCAGTCTCAATGAGCTCCTTAAGCACGTACCTAGAAAGACAGGAATAGGAGAATCGTTCTAATTACGAGGTGTTGCCACTGGCAAACCCAACATCCATTGTGTAAAGTTCAAGTCTCACATTTTATAGGCCTCTGTTTCCTAATGTTGTACTTAGAAAGCCAGAAAAGTCTATTCTAACAATTAATTCTGCCAAAAACCCAGATACAGTAAAGGTTATACTAGTACATATTATTAAACTATTTGTTTAAATGAGGATTTTCATATATTTTGTGAAATAATGAAAATAATGGATAAAAAATAATAATACAAACTTTTCTGAAAATCTCTTCAAAATCTTTCAGAAAATAAGACAAACCCCTTTATATTAAAGATTTAAAAAAAATATCCATGGGCTTTACTCACATAAGCGTTGTAAAATCATAGCTAAAATTCTTACAAGCTCTTCTCTAAGGCACTTTTTCTCTCCTCCTCTGTATCGGCCGGAGCAGAGGACTGGCTTGAGGTGTCGTCCATTATGACTGAGGCGCTGTCTTCAGGCCCGACCACTGTAGACTGAGTATCCTGGAAACAAACAGAGCCCTATTGTGTCACAGTGTAAGTGGCAGCACTCAGAGCATCATGTAAAGTGCAGATGGAGGGCTGCATTGTAGTCGCTTGTATTGTATTGTATTGTATTGTATTGTATTGTATTGTATTGTATTGTATTGTATTGCATTGTACTGTAGTAGTGTATTAAGGTTTTTATTGCTAAACATAAAACAAACACACCCTGATTTATTTAGTTTTGTAAGAGTATTTAAATGGGATATTGTACATGAATTAACCCCAGACAATGTAAATGTTATGACCACATTTGATTGGACCCGTTGCCAAATGGGAAGAAGGCAGCTAAAAATAAAATCGAATTAAACTCAAATATCAAATCATAACTGGTCCACACCTTGTAACATAAGATGTCACTGTATTTAAATGGGCCTAAGTACAAAGAAAAGGTTAGAGATTGACAGTAAAAAATGATATATATATATATATATATATATATATATATATATATATATATATATATATATATATATATATATATATATATATATATATATATATATATATATATATATATATAATAATCTGCCCCAGTGCAACTGCTGGGCCTATCGACATGAAACAAAAACTGGTGCAAAGCTCACTGTATTTTCTTTAATATAGTATAGTATAGTAGTGTTAGTATAGTATTGTCAGTAGACAGCGTGCTAAGACATAAGATTAATGGAGTGAGGAGAATGTGGTTTCCAGTTACCAACAAAAATGTAACAGTGATAATGTTAACATTTTCACTTTGGATCATTCGTAAATAAAGTGATCATCTTAGTTTAATAGCTTTTGCTTTTTTTTCATCATCAGATTCTAAAAACGTGAATGCGACACACAAAAGAGGAAAGTGATGGGAAAAGCTGATAGAGGTGATAATGATGCAGGTTGCCACGGTGACCAGGGGGAGCCGGGCGACACGGAGCACAGAGCGAATGATAAGGAGATCGTCAGTGTTGGTAATGACGCGTGAGGTACACATCAGATGGACAGAGGAGAGCAACAGGCTCCAGGGCTCAAGGACACAAAGAATGGCTGCAGGCTCAGGCAATTAAAGTGCTATTTCAGTGCAATGAATAAATGTTTCTTTTAATTCTGAGAAATGAAAACACAGACAGAGGTGGATCTGACAGCAAAATACTGCTATTTAAAATGTAAATGAGGCCAATGCAGGGGAAACATTAAGACGTGTAATACATGGAAGTTATAGTATCTTGTTACTGTCAGATCCATTTAAATGTGCCTTTGAAACTTTTCTGCTTGCTTTGTTCACCTGCATTAATGTGGAAATGGTATTACTAAATGGTATTGCTTTGCCTAGAAAGTTCCACAGTATGGCATTAAACATCTTCCATTTGATCAGTAACAGGTGTTTTTATTATCAAAAGACATACATTCTTCAAGGGGGCAGAATCTCCCCTCCACAGATCGGACCTGTAACTTGTTCTGGTGTCCTGCCATCATTCTGCATTCTTGTATTAATGGAGATAGACAGGTTAAGTTTAAAGCCAGATTATGGAACATTCCAGGAATCTCCATGGAGACAAGCAGGTGGTGGACCCTCTGCCAGACAAGTCACATAGTGTAAAGACAAATATAAAGCAATGCACATTAAACATTTTTAATTGTTGTTTAGATTATTACATACTGTATACAGTTCCCTATGAAAACAATTGTGTTTTAGAGAAGGAGTCTAGTTGGCTACAGGACATTATTCATTGTAAGGAACATAATTTTGTTTAAACTGAATGTATTGTACTGATTGATAGATAGGAAGAAACAAGACCCTTATATAAGAGGGTCTGTTTAGCTTTAGGTCACACACCAGTTGAACAATACATAAGTACTTGTGTGTGATTGCAGATACAGGCTCAGACTTGAACTTATCGGATCGATTAAGTTCCTATGGTATATTCATGACCTCCTTTTCAAGCCTTTTTCCTGGAATTGATATGATTTCCTCTGGTGGTCCCGGTTTAAATTTAGAGTTATTGTACACAAAAAGTCCTGGCCTGAAATCATTGCTAACTCAATGGACAAGGGGCTCACAGCTGCGCACAACGCTCATGTTTGTGTAACCTATTTTACGATGACAATACACACACTTATGGCCCCTCTATTTCTCAGTCTCAGCTTAGCAGTTTGTCTGAGCAGAGTCTATATATAGCCCCGTTGTTCCCCATTGCTATTTATTTTGTCTTTACTGTGTTAACTTATGGGAGCAGCCATCTGTCTTCAGCTAAATCCATGTGTCCTGTTGTCCAAGTCAAGCAGAACCTCCCCAACTTAAAGACATAGACAAAAGTGCACCAACAATACCCCAAATCCCACTGGCAGACGGTTATCATATACAGAAATAAATAGACATGAATAGAAAGACTTGTTAGCATGTGGAAAAATAGCGTGGACGTTTTAACCTAAACTAGATCACCTGCTGTTCAGTGAATCTATAGTAATTCAGTGTCTATGGTTACAAGTTGGAAAGAAAAACAAAACAAGGTAAAGCTGTGAAGAGGAAGACAGAGAGACCCCCTCTCCCCCAGCACGTCCTGCCCTGCTCAGAGCACTCCAGTCTGGCTGACAGGTCTCACTGGCTCCCTGATCACTTCCAGATGTGCCGTGGCAAACCCCACAGGAAAAAGAATCCCTTCGCTCCCTATCCCCCCACAACTGATGGGAGTTTTGTTTTCTTTCAGCAGAAGCCCATGCAAAATCAGACAATACTGTAACTAAAAACTAACATGCAGCATTTTAAGCTTTCCAAATATACCACATAGTTTTAGAGTCAGCAATTTTAAAATGTTGAGACAATAAACATGATGAGAAAGGTTTTTGCTCCTTGCTATTTTGAGATAAAAGGATCAACTGCCATAACATCTCAAAATTTGTGTAATTTCTTAAATAATTAATGTCAAATCTAATTCTTTGTGCAAGTTAGCTAGTGAATATGTGAGATGCATAACATGATCAATAATGTCACAGCATCTACTTTATACATTTATGAATTTTCAAAACTACAACAGGAAATAGTCTCTATCAACAATAGTAATATAGTACAGATATTTAAAATAACATGGCCCATTGTTGGCACACCACCCAATTAACAACATCACAGCCAAACAATCCAAATGGTTTACAATAACAAATATTAAACTAATATTAGAGTATGCAAGATAAACAGCCAGAAATACCTCTTTTATAGTTACAGCAGCATTTTTATTCTATGTAACAGTGAGTTCATCATAGTCATACAATCTATTATTGTTAGGTTTGTCACCCTTTCAGAAAAATACCCCCTGCCACTATTTCTGCCAATGATTTCCTGTTTTCATAGCTGAGAAATATTTGTGTATAAGTCTTGTAAATATTATGACGAGTGCCGTACCTCAGTATCCTTTGACATACGATCACAAAGCCAAATCACAAAGGTGGCTAAACATAGCTTCCAGATCAGGTTACAGGCATTGAACTTGAAAAAAGCAACACATGATCACAGAGGTGGGCCGGGACACTGGAGCCTAATGCTGAGGGGTAACCCACCTACATAATTAAAGCTGTCAACTACTTTTAACAGGATACAATTGGCAGTAAAAACACTACGGCACTGACCTCATCGACATGATGTAACCTGCCCTTAATGCTTTGTTAAGATTCAAATTAGACTCGCTGATTCCAGACACCACTGGGACTTTAACAATAAGCATGTGCACAATATAATCTAAAAATAGGTTTTTATTTAGTTATTTGTAACAATAATACCCACCCAAAAGACTCATAGAATTTGATATGCGTCTAAGCCAATCCTCAAGCATTTAATGTACAAATGAAAGCACAAACGGGGTAATCTTTCAACAGTGCTGCAGTTTCGTGCCTTTCTGTTTATCAGCAGGCATGTCCTTTTGTTGAGTGCTGAATGTGCCACATGTATCACAAAGGCTGCTGTCATGCTCTGGCCTCTGGGGCTCTGGCTCATCGATCCACTCTGAGCAAATCTTTTCTTCATTTACACTTTGCAGCTGCATAGACATGTGCTCTGTGCCAGGGGAGTTGCTCTTATGTGGACTATGTGTTTGAAAATCTCCTGCTTAGTCTGTTATATCTGATCACAACATCCAGCAGATTAGATCTTAAAGTCAGTCACTATTGATCTATGAGTTGGCTTCATTTCAAAGGGTGGGCTGAATACTTTACTGTCTGTTGTTTGATTGGATTTTATAATTATTGTTTTTACACAGCTGCTGTCAACATGCTGGATTATATTACTTTTACGGACAATTGTTTTGAGTCAGGATTAAAAGGAATTTGATTTAAATGATTGAGAAAGGATTTGTGAAGACTTGTGATCCGAAAGGTGTCTGTCTGAGCGGTGAGTGTTGCTACTGTAAGCTACCACACATAAACAACCTGATTTCTTACATTGGCCTAGAGTAAAGTGACTATTGTGTATACATGTAACTGGACCTGCATTGAGATGAGTTGTGAATAGAGGTGTGAGTAATCGGCATTTACGCATATGATTAATTACCGTGGCGCGCACGCATTTACCGCTGAAGGCTAATAATTTTACTTTATTTACTGGCTAGAATGTCATGCAAAAATGCCATTAGGCCTACCTACTGTCTTTAAATATTACTGTAAAGAGGCAGAGTAACAGTAAATGTAGCCTAGACAAACTCAATTTAAAATCCAATGGAGTCAAACCTAAATTTTATCAACATGAAGATTTACAGTGAATTTTTACATCACTAAATATATGGGCTTTTATATCGGCCATCAGCAGCTCCAAAGCCTTTTTATCAGTATCATATCAGCCACAAAAAATCCATATCAGTCAGGCCCTAGTAACAACATTAAAGGTCATATAGTATGCAAAATTTACTATTGTGAGTCATGTTATAATGGTATTTTTCCTCAAAAACATACCTTAAGTTGTGTTTTGTTTCATTCACACATGTTTGAGTAACCCTTTCTTATTATTAGTTTGTCTGTGTCACCTTTTGTTCTGTACATGGGCAATTCCTGGTCTGAAATTATCCAAATTATTCTAGTGAAGCTTTATGCATTTTAAAAACACAATGGAGCGCTTCCTGTTTTACTACATGATATCACAAGGTGGAGTATTTTCTGTTTGAGAGAGACCTAACCTAAATATGCTAGGTTTGTGTGTTAAACAAGTGCGAATGAAACAAAACACCTCCAGGCATGTTTTGATGAGAAAACATAACACAAATCAGAACGTAGTAAAAAAAGGACCCTTTAAATGTAAAATATTTCATAATCCCCATTGGCACTGTTACCGTATGACCTGTGTGAAACCAATACTAAACAATGCCCAATCACATATGCCATCTGTTTATTGCTTACCTGATTGTTTGGTATGGATGTGCAGCCAATAAGAGAGTCAGTGATGTAGCTGGGTGACTGGAGTGTAGCCGGCGATAGGTCCTCCGGGCTGGCCAGGCCATCTTTCCACTCCTATAAGAAAAAAAAACACATCATGCTATCTATAAGGCTAATCTTTTGGGCTATCTATGTTTATATGTACACAGTATATGCAATGCACAGAGACCAGAGTCTGCTCCAAAACAGCAGATCATGTATGTCAGGCCTGAACAGTACAGGACCTGTTATGTAACATTTGTGCCACCTGCCATCACACATACTCCTCACTGCAGCACACTGTAACAACACCGTGCTTTTACTTTTATTCCACTGTAAATGTTGTTCAGCACTTTGGTAATCTTTGGCTGTTTTGGCTGCTATACAAATAAATTTGATTTGATATTATACCAGTTTCATTAGTGGTAATATAAGAAGAAGAACCCTGTGTGCTGAATGACATAAGTATGAGCTTTATTTAATTATACTCAAGAACAATATACAGTGTTGTTGCTATTTGGAAACATCTGTCCCAAAACATGTACCAAAAAGTCTTTCTTACTAATGAATGTGTCATGGAGAGGATGGTGAAGCTCTCATCCAGGTGCGGAGGGCTGCCCAGATCCTGAATGGGGTGTGGGGGCACAGGTGGGGGCTTCCCCTCCAGTTTTCGGACCTGATGTTCCCCTTTAGCTGTGGCCCCGGCACTGAGTTTGCGGACTGGGTTTGTGAGCCATTTCTTGAGGGTGCTCACTGAGCGCCTGGAACTGGGAGAGCTAGGTGCAGAGCTGCCTGAGGCCTGGGGGGGCAGCGATGCTACAGAGGTGGAGATGCTACCCTCACTGCCCGCTGCTGAGTAAGAGTCTGCAGAAGAAAAAGCACAAGATGTTAGAACGTGGGAAAACCTGAATTAGAACATATATCAAAAACATTCTGGACAAAAAACAAAAAGCGGAATCAGGTTTAAAAATCTATAAATACACCATGTGACAACCAAAGTAATTATCAAAAGAAAAAAATCAATAGTATAGTTCCTGTGTCTTACTATCAGTGTCCTTGATATTGATATTGTTCTGTGTTTAAAATTTGTGCATGTAGAAAGAGAGGCCAGAGTCAACAGATCATTGCCCTTCACTTAAAATCAATGTAAACACGACTTTTGGTTTAAGGCAAAATGTTTATTAATTAACTGGAAGAGTCAATGTGAAGGTCTGTGAGAGGAACTGAAGGCACATGTCATGTCAACACAGCAGGGACTGGACAGGAACAACAACTGAAATGACAGAAATAGAATTGTGTACGAACAGCCAGTTTTGTATTGAAAATAGGCATCAAACACAGCCCTGTGATACAAGTCAGACGGGGGTCATGGTAGTCGTTTGAAGTGACGCTCCAGCCCGGTCACACACAGGAGGAAGGGGCATAGGGGAAGTGTGTGGGGGGGTGGTCTGACCGGATGTCCAGTGTGATCCTGTGTAGAGGGAAAAGACGGTGTTTGTATTTCTCAAGTCCTTTAGTCCCCTCCTGTTGCCTGCTCATCCCACTGCCTCTATCATAGCTGTGAAGATGGAGCGCTTTATCTGCAAACATCAGTCACACTCTCCTTAAATTTACAAAATGACCAAGAGTTGATCCCAAATTCACACTACAAGCTCTAAACTCTGCCTCTCACTGTGCAGAAATTAGTACAGTAATAGTCAGATACATAAAAAAGCACTGTTGCCAGAATAAAAATAACAAAATATTCTAGATTTTGAGTCCTAAAGATTATTGCATATAAACAGGAAAATAAAATCCATGCTTATGTTTTATAAAGTTCTCCATTCATTTGCTCTTGGGACTGGTGCAAAACAACAATGGTATGTTTGGTCTGTGGCTGGACATGGAAGAGCAAAATATAGTGTTTGGTGACACAGATTCAACTTGTTTTGTATAAAATCAAATTTATTTATAGAGCACATTTGAAACAGCCAAAGGTTAACAAAGTGCTGAACAACAGCACCAGCGCAACAATGGTACAGATATTAAAACTAAATAAAAGTGAAATGTACATGTAGTGTATATTAAACCAAGCCCATGAAAAAGGCGTGTCTCCAGTGAGATTTTAAGTCTGCAGTGACTGTGCTGTTCTGATGTAGGCTAGACTCATCAATAATGAAAGCAAATAAAGTCACATTGGGTTTGACAAAACATGTTTTTAAAAAGTCGCAATGACCTAAATTTAAAGTCATCTGTGTGCTAGATCATACCTCTATATAAGCCCACATTAGCCAGCTTCTACATAATAACTGAAAGACTCTCTCCAAATATTTATATAATAATTGTAATAATATATTTATTTTTGCAAACAGCACTTTAATAAACACATCCATGAATCATGAGCACCATCTGCTAATGCCCAAAGAGAGATACATCTCTTTAGATACCCAATTAGTATTCAACAAAAAAAGAGATTAATGCTTAAAACATTCATACATTTGTTCAGGAGACAAACTTTATCTTAATTATATTAACATCAGTGCAAATTTGCCAAAACATGTGTTGGAACAAATGTATTTTTAACAACTATATTATACTATCTCAACAACAGGCACACTAAATAATAAATAAGTAGAATAAGAGAAATAATAATAAGTAGAAAGGAAAAAAATGTGGTAAGCTTGGTAACTGGGAATCCTCTACCTAAGGACCAGAAATAGGGCATTGACACAGAATACTGTATGAATAAAGTGAATAAACAAAGTTTGAAAATTACACATGATTCAAGTCTTCAACCCAACAGTGTCTTGACCCCAAACTGTAGGGTCGGCCTCCAGAGGACTCCCACTGTCCTCCCACTCGGGTTCAATAAGGTCAGGGTTCAAAGGTCACAACAGAAAATGCCACAAGTCACACAATCACCTCCAGACATCAGACTGGTTTAATCTCAGCACAAACAAATGAAAGTGAAGGGAGAAAGAGCAATATGTAGTTAGTTATGTAATGTGAAGGAAGCAGAGATACTCCCCAGTGGCTCAAATGTACAGATTCACAGCATGCACAGCACACTGTATAATTTAGTGAATTAATAAATATATGAAAAAGGTCGTTACATCTGCCTGTGTCACCATGGCAACTCTGCACTTTTCTCACTGACAGCAGAGCATGAGGCCAGCTTCATTTGACCCTGAAAAAGTAGGTTCCCATAACAGTTACATAAAGAGTTAAACATGTTATGACTACATTAAATATTTAAAAATATGTGGCAATTATCATCATTTGAAACCAAGCACAAGAATTTACTCACAAGTTGGGAAGAAAAAGCAGGTTATTTTAGCAAGCTTCCATCAACAGACAGGAAATTCATTTCAAATTAGAATATATTATACATTTTCTATTATATTTTCTTGGGTAACAAATACCCTCCTCAACAATCAAATATTAAAAGACATAAGCTCAGTAATAATAAGCTACAATAATAGCCATGTATAAGTCTTATAACTGCTATGAAAACACAAGCATTACTCAAGTCAGACTAAGTTACTTATGCAGCCACAACTGCCTCAAAGTTGAATTTAGAAGAGTGTGGCTGCCAATCCACAGCAACGTTCCCTCTAACCACCATCATTTACAGTGACAAGCTAATGTCCTGCCAGTAGTGGTTATGTCATGATTAATTGCTTTTTAAATGCTGTTAACTTTCTGGGAATATGAAAAACCTCTCTACCTCCTGATTACTTGAAAACTCTAAAGGATACATTTCTGTGATGAATTTTGAAAGATTAATGGCATGACTTTTGATTTGCAATGTAGAGGAGATATTGCCTACTCTACTCACATGTCACATTGATAAATTCATGCAATATAGTGCAGCCATGGCTTTTATATAATGCTAATCAGATTCTATACATGCTTTATTATAGGACAGCATTTTCACAGTAACTAAACCAACCACAAAGTGCCCTTGGTGTGCTTCTGACCAAGCACTTGTTTTTATAGTGGCACTGCAGAGATAAACCAGAAAGGCTTATCTTGCACTGAGAAAATTAACTGTAGTGATCTGTTAATTTTACAATTAGGCCACAGTCAGCAAATACAGAAGAAATATGAATTTAAATCATTAGAATTAAGAGGAGACTTGTTTGATGTGTTTAGATGTGTATAGCTCCTTTGTGTTTGTGTGTTGCTTGGTTCCAGTGATGCCTGTATTGTAAAGTGTCCCAGGAGGAGGAGCAGAGAGCCCTGGAGTGAGGGCTGTGAACAAGTTTGCTCCATTACAGTCAGTGCTTTTAGCCTGATCTGTGCGCTCAGCAGCTTTCACAGATTATCTGATCAATAAAGGTGGGCTCAACTTCTGCAGGGGCACAAACCACAAGTCCTGTGCACAGCAGATGCCCAAAAGAATTTTATTCATTTAAAGTCAAACTCCTGCCACAATTTACATGCATTGCTAAATATAGCAATTCATTTGTATTGTATAGCAGATTACAGTATTCTACTGTATATTTTACAGAATTTTGCCCAACTCTACAATAAAGAGTCCAATAAAATAAACATAAATGGTGGAGTAAATACGAAGGTCCAGTTACTACACTTTCAGGAAGACTGACAGAAGCCATAACAATAGTACAAAGCAGTCCGCACAATACATGACACATGCTTTAAATGCATATTTTCTCCACAATATATGGTGTGTATCTTGGTCCACAGTATATTGTTGTTATGTTGCAGACTAAATAATTATTAGCAGACTAGACTAGAGTGTTTAAAACCTAAAAACCTGAACATAGAATAATCCACAAATTAATTTCACTAATGTTTTGTAAGTACAAGTTGCTTCAACCTCTTCCACTGGCAGACTGAGTAGACAGTGCACCACAGGGAACACAAGGCCAACACCTCATCAGACTCAGAGTCCTGCTGATCACGTTGTCCCGGCTTCTCTGAGCTGCCACCACCTCAGCCTCATCACCTCAGGGCTCCGTGACAACAGCCTCGATTGCGTCACCAGGAAATATACAGCGAAAATCACCTCACTTTTATTGTCTCCTTCCAAACCCTTTTCCAGCCCAGAGACCTTACTCCTACTGTATATTACATTTCAGCTACTCAGACAAAATGAACGTGCTTCCTATCCACATGGCCTTAACTGCACTTAGCAAGTCCAAGACCTAGGCTGGGAGTCAACAAGGCACTTAGTAGCTGCTGCTTTCAACTGGAAATCCACTTATTGTCCTTTAGTGAACCTGTGTATAGAAACATATCACAAATGTTTTACCACATGAAGCCTTTAAACCTTATGTCCGTCAAGAAGCAACAAAAACATCTGGAAGACAGGTTTCTTTCTATATCATCCTATTGGCCCCAAACTATTCATCCAATATATTTTTGCAGCTTATTCTTAACAAAGTTCACACAAACATAATTTACTTCTAGCTGGCACAACACCACCCCCCTCTACAATAAACCCCCCCTGCACCTCTCTGCAGTACACCGTTTATATAGCACTGAGGTTTGAGTGTGGAGATGAGAGCGCTTTGCTTCCTCCTCTGATGCAATCCCCCGAACTGCCCCAAAGCTGCTGAGAGAGCAAAGAACTGACATTTAAAACCAACCATTGTCTAAGGCTATGACAATGGGAACACAGCACGTCTTCTCAAAGAGCTATGTTTACCTAATAATAACTGTGATCCACACCTAGTCCTATAAGCAGTTCAGACTTTAGAGGAAAAAGGACATTTTTGAGGGTTAACAATGACAATCTGTTTTATTTATGTACAGGATATTAATATTGAAAGCCATTTTAATTATTTTTAATATCACAAAATAAAATGAAATTGTGACCAATATGAAAAAACAAACAAACAAAAAAAACATTCTTTGACATATCGCCTAGCCCTACTTCAAGATTCAGCATGTTTTCAGAGATGGTCTGTAGAAATTAGTTGTAACAAGTTAATCATAATCTATTTAATACAGTGAAAACATATTCAGAAGGTTTGTAGATATACAGTGGCTGTTAGCATGTGATTAAATAAACCAAAGAGAGAGACAAACTGGGTCCTACTCAAGAGAACATTTGATGTGGTGTTTTGTTCACTAACTAAAGAAACACATTGACAATTATTATTACAATTTTTGCCTTAAATGCTGCAGTGTGTGTGTCATGAGTTCAAAAGAGAGAAAAAAGACCTTGACCTTCTTTGCCAATGATTATGATAAAAGAAAAACAAGAACTCTGAAGAAGGTAACCTAATGAACATGAAGATATTAATTATATAAACAAAGATGGATGACACATGCATCTCATTAGGAGGATGTGACCTATCTGATGCATCAAAGCAGTGTAAGGGCGTATTCTTGCCTATCTTTCCTGCCCATGTCTGTTTTAAACTTTTGAACAAGACACTTTCAAGTCAGATAGAGGAGCACACAGCAGTTTCCTGTCCCTCTTCTGACCTACTTATTGTGGCACGCACTTCCACTTTGCGACCGTGGTTCTTCTAGGGGCTCTGCACAAAATCCACCGCACACGCAGTGCAGGTTATCAGGGCACTCTCTACAATCAACCACATTTCTCATCAAAGTCACAGAAAACCAGATTGAACTCATGTAATTAAACAGTATTGTTGTCTAGGAGCTGGTCTAGAAGAGCGATTCACACACACGCTCTGATGAAGGCTTTTGCTACTGGATAGAGCTGACGCACTGCTGCTGTTGTTAAAAGTTACAGGATAGAATATAAAAGTGGTTCAATCTAAGTACCGTAAAATTGCAGTAATCATGGTTTACTAAAAGACTGTTCATGGGTTTCCCCTTCCTGTTATACAGTATGTAACACTGTGAGGACATTTTTCCATTCAGAAAACAGAATAATTTGTTTTAAATTGTCATTTGAAACTTGCAGTGTAAAATTACAAGCAAGGGTATAAACTGTACTATATAGATAATATAACATTTGAGCACATTACAAAAAATATCATCTGATTAATGCACATAATAATTTTTTGGTCAATATTACCAACAACAATGAGCTATTCATTTGCTCTGTTATAGTGATATTTAGACTCAGGAAATCTGACCAGTGGGACTGCTGTTGCCGCTGCTGGCACTGTGGGATTGGGACTATGTTTGTGGTTAGTAGCCTTGAAAACTCCAGACATTCCACTTAGCCAATTCAGAGCTAGACTCACCAAGTTCTTGGCACCGTCTCTCTTTCTTTCCCATAATGTAAGCTTTGGATGACCAGCGTCTGTTTGCACCAAATAACCTTGTATGGATGTAATGCACATTCTGCAAAACCAGACCCATAACTTATTCAATTCATAAAGGCACGAAGAGTCATTAAAAGTACACTTAAATGGCCCACAGTTGGTAAGCCAAAAGTGATGGATGGCCAACAACAAAATTCACATAGCAATTTACGACAGAATCAAAGTGTGGGTTAAACCAAGCATCACAGAAACCACTAAATTGACTGTGCAGATTTATAAGGTCTACTTACTGTAAATGTGCTATGGAAACATCTGTTTCATTTGCCAGTTGCTTTTTAGCGATGATATTTGATAAGCAAATCCTACTCTGGATCACTGGCCACAAAATATGCGATAATAAAAAATATAAACACCTGTTTGTTGAGCCATTGTAACAGCAATTATTCTTATTCTTTCCTGAAGATGTGAAACAGGCCCCCACAATGATAATGTTCAAATCTATGCTGAAAATCTGTTTATCTGTGTACATGACAGAAAGAATTGGCACTTTTGCTCAACAAATTATGCTCATTCACACATAAAAGAATAACTAATAAAAACTGATCTAGTTTAGGGTTCAGGTATCATCATATTAAGCACACAACATATTCACTGTACGTCTGTAGAAATCATTGTCTTTTTATGATCATCATATGAAAGATACCTACAGACAGGCTCTCGTCTTACCGGAGTATAACTGAAAGAGCAGACTAGACTGTAGTCCAGACCTGAATGACCTTGTCCCAGTGGGTTGGTTGGTTTGTGTGGTTGGGCCGGTGCCTGCTCTCACTGTCTGCCCTCATAATCACGTTCAAATTCTTCCCTTTGGCCTCTCAGGAGAAAAACATGGCAACATGTACACACTCCAAGATGTTCGTTACTATTATTTTCTGAGCACGGATGCTGAGAGGAAGTGAGCGGCTCACACTTGTGTTTAGGGCTAAACAAAGCAGCTATTAGTCCTGATGTGGCTGTGTGCTGTAATGAAAATGATTGCGATTCCATATGGCAGCTGTGGCAGCGCCAATGAGGATAGTGGGAGGAGACTGAGCTGCAAAGCCTGCTGGAAGACGACTGAGGCTGGATCAGGCTGGTCTGTTAAGATGTGCATGGTCTGGTGGTCAATCGCAAATAAGTACTTGAGAAATTTTAGTATTATAGTAATTAACAAGCTGACCTAGTAAGGGAAAAACACAACAAATCTCCTCATTGTAGCACCTTTTTTATATTTAAATTTATATTTATGTGGCCATACCGGCTTGTCAAAGCCGTCAAATCTCAGAAGCTAAGCAGGGCCGGGCCTGGGTAGTACTTGAATGGGAGACCGCTGGGAATTCCAGGTACCACAGTGGGGCGCCAGTGGCAAAAACTGTCATGTCCTCAGGCAAGACACTTCACCCACATTGCCTAGTATGAAAGTGGTGTGTGCATGGCAGGACTCCCTTAAAAAAGAGATTAGTAATCTCAATGGGACTTTCCTGAGTAAATAAAGGTTAAAATAAATAAATAAATAAAATTTATGTACACGATATTGTGATTATTTGGGTGAAGTAGTGTTATGTCCTAAACACTAGTGGACAAGGAGCTATAAGAGTACACAATAATTAAAATCAACAAAAAAGTACATTTTTTGACTAGGGGTCAATTTTTCCAAGCCTAGATTATGATGTTGATATTCATGTACGTTTACTATCTTTATGTTGTCTTTTTGATTTTATTTTACCTTTTGTTTACAGTTGCTGCAGGAAGGAACACAAGTAATGGAGTGGCAAAAAGAAAAACTCCTCTTTACTACCTCGTTAGGAGGTAGTTAAAGAAAGAAGTTCTTCAAGAGGAAGTTCATACTTCACTGTGATTGGTTCAATTCACTTATCACTCACTCAGAGCATGAGGCAGACCAATAGGAAGAGTGAATGGGGAAAGTGTGTGAGAGCATGGAGCTACATTAAACAGAGAAGCACCACAGAAATACCACAATATCATGATCTCACCAAAACAGCAGTTTGTGGCTTTGAGCATATTAGGTTAATTGGGCATAACATGTGACCACTAATGTGAGCTGGACATATTGTGCTGCCTAATTGGTGTAAAAAGCTTAATTGTAAACAGCATATTGAAACTGAAGCCATACTTGTGCACAACATGACTGGGGCTGTTGAGAAAAATGTGCTGCTGCAGTAATTCTCAATCAGGCCTGATGGGCTTTCCAGCTACATTTTCTCATTCTTTTCTGTGGCTCTCCACCTCTACCCGCTCACATCACCATAGCAACTAAACTCAGAAAGCGAGAGACATTGAGGGACATACGCACACAAGATTATCCAACCGCCAGACATAAAAATCATCCTTACAGAAGTGAGGACAGAACAGAACAGACTATATTGTAAATGTATGTGGTGCATTGACAAAATTACAATACAAAGTACCAGGTATTGATGCTATGCTTATTTATGCTACACCTGCACTTGTGAGTTACGTAATAGTCAGAATGACATTTATTCCACTGAGTCCTTATAATAGTAAATAACACACTCTTTATTGTCTTTATTGTACACTTATTGTATTATAATTATGAACAAAGATGTTGTATCTGTAAATATTTTCTCCTGTAACTCAATGGTTAGTCATTACACGCACTCATGAACTAATAGGAACCCCCTGCACTGTTGACACAAGTTTAAAGTATAAATAAATAATATATCACAGCATTTCACTTTTAAAGGAAGACTATGTGAATTTTGTGGTGGAGGGTCTGCCACCTCCTTGTCTCCATAGAAACATCCTTGCTTATCCTGTAATGTCGTTGAGTTCATGTTTAACTTATCCATGGGGACAAGCATTTGATAGACCCTTCACAAGAAAAGATGAAGATTTTGTGTGAAATCTTAAGTGTTGATCAATATTTCAAGATCAATATTTTGTTTTGCTAAATTATGTGCACATTTTTAACAACTTTTACTTAATTTCTCATCACAATCAAGAAACCTCCAGAGTATCCAGCTGAGCGCCTTGGGGGGCAATACAAGAATTCTTGCAGACAGTTATTGTGAGTTTTCTTCAATACATTCTCTCTACAGTGGAGTAAAACAAAACACACAAGAGTCTCTTGTAATATTGTATAAAGTCATGTCACGGGCGTCCCCCTGACGACGGCAGACTAAAAAGACCCATATGGACTCAAAGAGGGGGTCGAAGCGGCTCCTCTCCCCCTCTGCGCTGTTGGAGAATTCTTTCTAAACAAGGTATGGAATGCACTCCTGTGTTTCATAATTTGTTCCCTTCTCATTCTTCTCCTCTGCACGTTTACAAACACAACCCTGACCAGGAGTAAAAAAGACCAAAATGGAAACGCCAAACTGAGCCCATGTGTGGAAAAATGTCAGTGCACGGCCATTTAGCACAGCAAAAGTAAAGCAGAGTGAGCAGAGAAAAAATAGTGGAGAGGAAGACAATTAATAATAGCCATCTGACTGGCAGGTCAGATGCAGGCAGAAGTGAAGCAGACGAATGAAGGGAACAGAGAAGAGAGTGAGAATGCCCCAGGAATGATCTTAATGCACCACTTGGTTCACATTCCAGAACAACCAATCAGACAAGACCCAGGTCCAAGAAGAAGACCGGTTTTCTTCCTACAACTGAGAAATACTGGACTGTATTTTTATGTGAAAAGTTTAGTTTTAGATCATAAAATGGCTGACAGGACTGTTTTTTCTCCGTAGTGAAGAATCTGATATTTTGCTGACAAACTATTGTGCCAGCATGCTGTTAACACAGGCAGCATACCTTGAGAAAAAAGAAAGTAAAAACACTCTGTAACCCTATGTAAGTAACATTCTGAAGTAGCAGAGTAGACACATTTGTTTGTTGTTCTCACGTCACATTGTCTGTTTTCTCACTGTGTCCACAAGCTTGAACTATTTAAGTCTTTACTATCTGTGTACTCTGTGGAGCAACAGTGGTTCAGGAGATCACAGTTAGCCTATGTACAGAGCAGACAGGGGGCTGAGTAGGAGGGCAGGACAGGACAAGGGTGGGCTGGGGTGCAACGTTTTAAAAATATCCCAAACACAAGCCTGAGCCAACAGCTCTCTCCAACATACCTTCAATTTTGTCTATTTTTGACCGCTTTTTCCATAATGTCTAGAGTATGCCTTATAAGCTAAAATCTGCAGCAGAGACATAAAAAGAAAAAAGATACTTCTGTCATGGTAATTCCCCCTGTATTTGCAGATACGCCTCTCCGCTATTCTCATCAAGATTATATTTCCAAGGTTAGGCAAGAAACCATTGGAAACAAACGGAACCAGTGAAGGGCTCTTAGGCAGCACTCAAGATCCCTACCTCCAAAAGGGTCCTGGAACACATCATGCAGCACTATGACCGGTTCATAGCTCAAAATACATTTCCTGCTCTGATCAAGGATAATATGGTAAATTGAGTGGAAATTGCAGCAAATGAGGCATGACTTAAACATTACCAAATATGTGGCTAGAACAGCAATGGACACAACACAGACACAATACAATGAGATGTTTAAGGTGCACAGTTCAAAAACAGGACCAAGAACACATCTATAATCCATCATTAGCAAATATTTGGTCTACAATGCATCCTGTATATGACAACCAGACATTAGTTGTCCAAGTTATGCTGAATGTATCCACTGACAAACTAGCAGTAATCTTCCCATCATATCACCAAATATAAAAAGAAAAAAACATATATCTAGCATTATATTGTTAATATATTTGTGGGATCATTACAGCTGCAAATTTCTAAGTACAGTATATTACATACAAAAGCTTTAAATCAATACACTTACAGAAGCTCAATCAATACTTGCTACAGGAGCATTACATACTACACATGTAGTCAATTAGCCATCAGTCACCCAGACCCAATTATGACTTTAGAGCTAATGTTAAAATTAATCTAAGGAAAATATATTGATTGCAAAACAATCCACATATAGTCTTATTCAATGTAATAATGGGTTAATAGGGTTTGGAACTAGTTTTGTAAACTATGATTCAAAAATCAATTGCAAAATTCCTTATCTATTTAAGAATGTAAATATATGTGTGAGCACAGTGTGTGTCATTGCTGAGGGCCATCTTTGTCCACACAATGCCTACATGAGTCAACAGCAGCCTCCAACAATCACAAATGACCCTGCCCACTTCACACGTGCGCGCACACACACACACACACATGCACACACACACACACACACACATGCATGCACACACACACACACACAGACAGGCTCATCTGCAGCATATGCATGTCCATAAAGTAGTACATGTACAATACTTTGACAGAGGCTGAGGAAGAGAAGCAGAGGTACTACAGGCCTCAGACTCATCCAGGCAGAAGAGACATGTTAAATACAATGATGCTGTTGTTTCTGCTCATGCTTCAACCACACCAAATCAAGTTTAAACTGGCCAAACGTGCAAGCGCTTTTTTAAAAATGTTCATAAATTAATATAATGATAAACCACACATATTTAACTACTTTCTGTAACTTTCACAAAACAAATATCCATAATTGTCTACAGGCATTTATTTAGATCATAGAACAGTTCTGTCATGTACATTGAGAATTTGATTTTTTTTGCCAATTCATTTTCAATCACCTCCAGCAACTAATGTGAATTTTGTAAATGTTCTTTTGCAGTAATCTCAAAGTGAATGTACTGATTTAATAAATGTGATTTTAAATATTTCAATAATTTAAATATGTTTAATTATACTATGTTCACAATTTTCTGTTCTACTTTTATAATATTACATATTCAATATTAACATAAACATTTATATTAAAATGGTTATTGTGTATTATACTGTGTATTATATAGTACTGCATTTCTGTTTTAATTGGACAACTTCACTTTCCATGATAATCAAATTTAGTGACACCTGTATAATGTTAAAAAGTTTACAGCTAGTTTGCATCTTTAAGTACACATGACAGGTTAAACTACTAATTTACAAAAAAAAAAGAAGTTTTAATGAAGATAAAAATTTTACATCCTGGATGGACATGGGCAACAGATACATAGAGATAATTACTTACTGTTACCAAGCAACTATAATAACATGGGCCAAAGACTTGTCTAAATTACACCATAGTTATGATTAGACTAATAACAATAAACACTTACTATGACAAATGAACTGTCAGAAAAATGCCTTCCTTGTGTGTAAATTGCCCCTGCCCTTTGGATGGAATTTTGTGTATATACAGTAGATAGGTATTCTATTTTACAACACAGAACTACTTGTATTTTTATACTTTTATTTTCAACTTTTTTTCCACAAATGGCCGCTTAACTGCACTGTGTGCCCTATATTTTGCAAAATTGACTCATTTGAGCTTTAAGCCATGTTATCATGTTGTTAACTCTTCAAAACACACCTGGAGTTGTGTTTTGTTTCATTCACACATTTGAGTAGTCCTTTATTTATTATTATTCTGTTGACGCCTCCAAAGTTCAAAATGCTGTGTTCCACCATCCATCCATCTTCTCCCACTTAATCCGGCTGGGTCGCGGGGGCAGCTTGTTGCCCAATCCTCATAGCACCTGACCCCCCTATGAGCCCCTCTGCGGGTGGTGAACCCACAGGTGGGTGGACATCATGGTCCTTGATGTTAGTTCATAGGGGTAACGAACATGATGAAACAACATGGCATAAATCAGAAAATAGCATAACATGGGCCCTTTAAGTAATATGTTTGGTTTTTTTTTACCTGCACAGACTATCTCTATTATGGTTGCTGGGAACTTCTAATGGCCTTGTTACTCAAACAATTTACTAAAGTGCAGCCTGGACAACATGCAAGCCACTAGACCAGTGCTTTCCTCTTTCATTACATCCATCTCTCCACCTGTCCCTGATCATGAAGCCAAGATCGATAATTTCCCCATCCCCCAGCACCCCCAGACACCGCAGCCTTTAGTGTAAGCTTCATATGCTGTCATTTCCTGTGTGCATCTGCTGAACTGTCCATGTCTGTCATTACGCTCTGAATAAAAAGGAGTCTTAATAGTAAGTGGTGAAGAAAACCATTGATTTGTGTTCCAAGTGAATAGGATAAAAAGCATTGCACTGATCCTTGGGCATTTATTTAGTGCAAATGAGTTGATGCTGCTGCAGAACTGTGTGAATGAAGGGCTGTGGACACGTGGTGTGACATAATGCTCCACTGTGTGTCATCTCTGAGTGTTATTATGCTTAAGTAGGGAATGAATCACACAGTGCACTATCATTTCCTTATGCAGAGTGGCTTTTAAAATCTGTGAATAGAGCAGATGCACGGCACAGGAAAACAACAAAAAAGGAAGCTTTGATCACACAAGTAATGCAACAATGAAGTATGTTACTGTTACATTTACTTTATTATTATTGTTTCGAGTTGAGACAGTGGATATGAAATATATGTATGTAAACAGGTAGGACTGTAGACATCGCAAATCAGTTATTGAAATCAAGTGATCAAGTTTTAAATCAAGTGATCTATAGCCAATTCTCTGTCTGGAAAAGCCTGTGTGATTTTGGTGTCTTGTTTATTTTAAGGGAATTTGTAATTAATGCATTTTAATTTGTCTTTAGTAAGACTAAATAAAGTTGAATCATAAATCTTGATTGATCAGCCTAGCCAGCATACCCCGGTTCATGTTTTGCCTTCTTACTACTTTTGAATGTAAACTGAGCAAAATTGTAAACACACTTGCTTTCATTACAGTAACAAGTGGAAAGTCATTAACTGCAGCGATATAGGAGTCGAGTTACAAATCTGGCAGCTCATGTGAGGCTATTGTTCTTTAATATCATGGGTTAGCCAGAGGTGGCCAGGTCTTTTCCCTGGACAGAGGCCCTTATTCTTCACTATTTTTCCTGTAAACATCACAACAATGCCTGGGTTGTCATCCTTAACAGGTTATAATCATCTCTGGAAAGGGTCATATACCATGTTCAACTAGTCTAATCTTTCAATGCAAACATTAAAGTTACTAGTAAGCTTTTAAAGCTTACCAAGACCAGATTTACCGAAGTTTATGAGCAGTAGTTGTAACAGAGAAATGTACTTTACAGAGTGTGTGAGGGGCTTTTAAGCTGCCTACAAGCTCACATCAATAGTTAAATTGCTCTAAAAGACTAGTGTAATTCTAATGTGGTATCTCTAGGGGAAGTATAGTCTGTGCTCAAGAAGCCTTCACTGCAACTATGCTACTTTTAAACATTGAAGCATTACTATATTAAAGTATTATCAGTGCTTCTTCTTTCCATTTCCTACACTATTTCCAGTGTGCCATTTGTTTATATGTTTGACTCTTGCCTTGTGTTTGTAGTGACAATACAGAGGCAGCGCAGTGGGGAGTTGTGGTCTATGGAAAAGTAGAATATCCATTACATAAGAGATTAAAGTGAAGGAATGTGAGGTATGTAGCCTGGACGCTGACCAATAATATGAAAGCCCACTTTATCGGCCCCCTATGTATGGGAGCCCTAGTGGGTCAGTCGGCACAATGTTTGCCCCTTTGATGTGAGGGGATTGTAAAAGTGAACAAATGCACGGAATGGCACCTGAGAGTGAACTAGCTGTTTATCCAAATGTCTGGGACGAAAAAACATCACCCAAAGTTGAGATGAAGGTTGTACAGTAAGTCTGGTAGAAAACTTAAACAATATCACATGACTACAGAGGCCTTGACCCCGTGCGACGTCTCCTCTTGGTGTTTACAGACAGCTCTAATGGACTGTGCCTATCCTGTACTCCATCACAATAGACAGCACACAGTGGGTATGGGCAAAGACACTCAGAGGTGGGATTACGACTGTTTTGTTCTGCTCACACAGTTAGGGGTCCAGGAATGTTTCAGAGTCGCCCTGGGCACTACATCCATCCACGTGCCACACATAAAAGTGACAGTAACAACCTATAGGAGGGCTGTATATTTCAAAGGCCAATACCTTACAAGAGTCCAAGATACTACAACTTTCTTAATGTCATTTCTGTATGTTGGAAGGCACGTCTGTTGCTTTAGCTCCAAGTGTAGATATGAAGTGAGTGCTAGGAAACAGACATCTAAATCAAGAGTTCTCAGGAATGGGAAGGGAGATAAAATAGAAGTGGGTGGACGCCTCAGCAAAGGAAGAATGACCCAGGTTGAATGAGTTAATAAATTTAAACAAACCTACTAACCTCTGACTCGAGCATAACAGCAGCCGCACTTGGCCAGGACTTTACGAAATAAGTGTTGGCACCCACAGCCCCGGTGATGCCGATGGTGATGGTAATGGGCCCCTTTCATGATGTAGCTGGATCATGGGCAGAGGTGGGCATGGCCAACCACACTCTCTGCTCCCTTCTTCGCTCCTACTCTTCTCCTCAGTGACGCTTTCAAAAATGTGTCTTCTTCCAACTTTTTACACAACTCCCAAAAAAGGTAAGTCTCCCAGATCTCACACAGAGGGGGGAATCCACAAATGTAGCAAGAATCAAATCCACAATCTTAGGTTTTGAGTAGACATTCCCATGAGCTTATCCTGCTGTTCAGAGAGCTTGTTTCCTCTATTCTCTCCCCTTCGCTTGGGCTTTCTTTCCTCCTTGCGGTGTTTTCTTTTGGGTGCTGTGCTGTGCCTCTGTGAACTGCCTGGTCAAATGACAGGCTGTGAGCTTGCTTGTGAGAGGAGAGAGAGAGATAGTGAAGTGAGAAAGAAGGGGAGGGGGGAAGAGAGAGGGGTGGAGTTTGCAGCTAACTGGTTGCAGCCTATTCCAGGATAAGGTTCCCACTCCACTTATATTCAGTCTTCCTGTGTTCCGTTACTCTTATAATCTACTACCCCTTATTTTTTTATCACACCACCCTATCTGTGTGTCCCCTACTTGCTTCATGCATCCTGACCTTACTTACAGGACAAGTCTTGTTTTAGTAATGTTTCCAAAGACCCCCACGATACAGTACACTCACTGAGAATAGTAACAAGCTGCAATGATACATAATGCTATTTACAGAAGAGGGGCCGTGTTAGGTTGAGGGTGTCATGTATTTTCCGGTAAGCCTCTTGCAGTGTTGGACAGGCTGTGAATGCCTTGTAAAAGAACAGTTAACATGTATGTTGGGATTTCCTCCATAGGATAATCCTGAGGTTGAATGATTGTTTATGATGGTGGAGCTAGCGTAGTGACCTTTTTGCTCTGCATTTCCATGAAGTGGGGCAGAGGAATCGGATTTCACGATGTAGACATTCTGAGTGTCATTCAGCCACACATTGGAGTTTAGTACTGACAGAGAACTGTACATGCGTTATATAAGATTTAGTATTATACAAACAGGTACTATGTAGCTTTTCTTATGGGATGTCATGTTACTGCTTTGCCTGAAATGCTGCACAGAATGACATTTCACATCACTACAATGCCCTGAAAAATGCATTTTTAATGTGATTGGACATGTCTTTCCAAGGATCAGATCTCTAACTTAGCTGGGTGGCATTACCTGCTTGACAGATGACATTAATGCCATGCTGTAAAACATTACAGGCAAAGCAATAGTATCTACATGGAGACAAACAATAAATAATATGTCTCTACCTCTAAGATACTAGAATACACTTCAGCATATATAATAGTTATGACACCTAAAAGGTGTTGTCTAATTTTATCCAAAGAGTTAAAGTTTTTAATGATTTCTATTTATGTCTTCAAGTCTTTGACACTAAATTACTTAATATGAGTTGATTCAGTTGCTGTATTATAGATAGAAGATGAAAAAGAAAACAAATATTTAATTTGATGATTTCACATACATGTCGATATAATGGCTCATTTGTCAAGGATTTGTCCATAGCACATTTCATCATACTGAGGCAAATGTCAATGTGGGGCAGCAGATTTATCCTGAGAAACACCTCAGGAGGCAACAGACACAAAATAATCAACAATTCCAGAAATTCTCTTCTGGGTGACCCACCAACTAATTATTTCCTAACATCAAATAACAACCTGAAGCATTCAAGCTAATAAGTCAGGCTGCAATCTCAGCCACAATTGGGAGAACAGAAAGAAAACAAAAGCCGCCTGCATCAGCGCTCACCCACTCACAGGTGCAGGGCTGGGGGCAGCGATGGAGACTGTCCCTGGAGTGGAGGGTTGGAAGAGCTGACAGGGCCATCTCCAAAGCTGCAGAGCCTCAGCAGTGACAGGGAGATTGCACATTGATGTCACAGTGTTTTGGTCCTCTTCACAAGACAGAGAAAAACAGGAGCTCTGTAGCCTCTCCCGATAACCACACAAGCTAAATACACAATAACTGAAAAAATATTGGTTGCAACACTGTTTGTCTTCGTTCACTTAGTGCAAATATTCAGTCATCTTTGATCTTTGATGTTTCAAAGGCTAAATAAATAATAATAATTCCTATCATTTACTGAATGTATAATATATTATGTATAATCATGATTATATCAATATGATGAACTATGGAATTCATTACCATCTGAACTAAAGTGCATAACAGAGCTTAAGCTGTTCACCTCGAGGCTCAAGTCCTAGTTAAAAACAAATCAAAGCTGTACCCACCTGTAAATATTATATTGTGTGTGTATGTGAATGTGTGTTTGAATGTGGGAATGCCTGAAATGTAAAACTGCACTGCTGTAAAAATGTGTTTAAAGGTTGTGTTTTTTTTTAAACTATTGTCCCTGAAAATTAGCACTACACTGCAAAAAAAGCCTATCAAAAAATAAGAACATTTTTTTTTACAAATTTTGAGGTAAAAATACCCTTGTGAAATTATCTGCCAGTGCAGTAAGAAATTTTCACTTACCAAGTTTTCTTAAAACAAGATGAAATACAAATCTTGTTCTAAGCAGAAAACACTAGTTTCAAGTATTTGTGGCAAGATTTTTCACCTTATTGGTTTGAGAAGGAAGAGGCTTAACCTAGCTTGATTTAATATAAAAAGTGCTTAGAATAAGTTGTAATATCTAAATAAGATAAATCAGGATGGAATATCTTGAAACAAGTAAAAAAAATCTCATCTTATTGAGTAAAAAAATCAGTTTAACAGTGCTAGAAAATCCTTTTTTGTAGTGTAGCTATACACTCTATATGCATCTCATAAGCTACATACTCTGCCTGTGACTATGTATGACTGCACTGTCCCTGTCAAATAAATTCAAGCGAACTCTTGTAATATCAATAGACCCTTTTATCAGTGATGTAGAAAAGTAGCATTTTGGGATTCATTTTTGTGTGGGCGTCAACAACAAAATTCATACAATTATAATTTTTTGTTCAAAACGATTATTAAACATATAAATTACATTACAATTGTATCAACTGTTTGCTACATTTTAATTAAAGTTCTCGACGATCTTTTCCAACCTTGCTCTGGTGTAAGGGATTTATAATGATGGAATTAATACTGGGTACAATTGCTTTATCAAACATAATCTTAAATACTAGGCTAATCTTACATAATCAGGCATGTATTAGGTGACATTTCCTTCTGCATAATCAGCTTTATAGTAACATTTGATCTTCACTTTAGACACATTTAAAATTCATAAAGGGAATGAAGGAGGATGTATTATGTGCTTTTAAGAGAGCAGCCCCAAGAAGCATGCTACACAAGGCAGCCAACTGTACCTGTTGCATAAACATAATGAAATAATGGATAGCTTTGTCTGTGAATATTTCCATGGTACAATACTGAGCAAATGGTTTCGTGGGGGAAGCACTCCTGCCGTGTGTCCTTAGGCAAGGCACTTCACCCACATTGCCTTGTAAGAAAGTGCTGTGTGTGTGAGTGATGGTGGTGGTCGGAGGGGCCAATGGTGCTGATTGGCAGCTTTGCTTCCGCCAGTCTGCCCCAGGGCAGCTGTGACTACAACAGTATCTTACCACCACTGAGTGTGGAGTGACTCAACAATGAACTGTAAACACTTTGGGTGTCTTGAAAGGCGCTATATAAATGCAATGAGTAATTAATTAATTACTCACCTCTAAAAAGGCAGTATTTAGATTGCTGCAAGACATGAAACCACATCCATATGCAAACTGCAAACATCTTGTTTCTATCACTGACAAATAAATATCAGAGACAATCTACACAGAGCAAACCGCTAGAACCCCTACTCCTGCGACAGTTGCTTTAAGTGAGTAACTAACGACTCAAGCAGCAAATCACAAAAGGATTATTGAACAGGGCTTCACAGTGTCTTCCACGTTGTCCCATATGCCTGCCAAACAATATCAAAGCGCATATCAAAGCTCCATAAGAAACAATGGATATGTCAGTAGAGGAAAGCGCTTCAAAGGGAAGGAAATCAAACAAGGGGGTAGGAATCCGAGGATAAAGCCTTACAAATTGAGTGAAATAAGCGTGTGCTATCATTCGACACAGAGGAGACGCAGTGAGGAAGGCTTCACTTTAGATGCATTTAAAATTCATGAGGGGAATGAAGGAGGATGTATTATGTGCTTTTAAGAGAGCAGTCCCAAGAAGCATGCTACACAAGGCAGCCAACTGGGGGTGACTGTACCTGTTGCATAAACATAATGAAATAATGGATAGCTTTGTCTGTGAATATTTCCAGGGTACAATACTGAGCAAATGGTTTCGTGGCGTAAGCACTCCTGTTAATCATCAGACCTCAGAAATAAATGCCTAAAAGTATCTTCTAATTTCAGCAAAGAATATTTAAGAAAAGTCAGGAAATCCAGAAAAATATTCATTTGGATGTTAGGTTGTTGTTTAGAAACAGAAGTCTTTTAAAGGTCCTGTATTATTGTATGCAAAATTGACTCCTGTGAGCTTTTAGACATGTTAGAATGTTGTTATCTCAAAAACATACCTGGAGTTGTATTTTGTTTCATTCACACATGTTTGAGTAACCTTTTATTTGCTACTATCTACATCTCCAAAGCTCTAAATTTGCTGCCCCATCTTGTGATGTCATGAAGCTGTAATTTTCATGTTAACAGCTAACACTTAATTAGTTCAGTAAAGATTGTCTATTCAAGGGCTGAATTATCCAAATGATTTTAGTGAAGATGTATGGAGGTTAAAAACACAGTGGAGCACTTCCTACACTTCCCGAGTGAGATTAAATGTGTGATTTGTGTGGTAAACATGTGTGAATGAAACAAACATAACATAGATGAGAAAATAGCTTAATATGGGCCCTTTAAGATATTTTGCACCATTTTGTGATTTAAACCAAAACTACAAACTACTTGCTAAAAGATTTCCTCAATTTTTCAAACAGAAAATAGAAATTTATATACTGAAATTATCCACCAATGTATAATATCACATCTCTTTAGGATTACAGCCTAAAAATAAACTGTCTCTCATACTTGGTCTTGGAAACATTACAAAGCAGTAGATGTTCACAGAAATATGGAAAATATGTCCCTCCCTTTGGCTAGTGCGTGCTCTCCCAAAAAAGGAGGAGCAGGGGATGTGAGGTGAGGCGTGCATTAACACACATTCATCTCGGGCTATTATCTCTCCTCTGCCACTCCTACACAAAACGCTCCTGATTCATGGACACACGTATGCTTAAACATATGTGGGCAGCAGACACATTCTGAAACCCAAATGAGAAACTCGTGTGACGCTGCTTCTGTTTTATGACTGGATAATAATCTTGAGAACCAAAACACCAATTACACCATGACATATACAATTATGAATAAATCAGCATTGTTACCAGTAAGATGTATTTAATGTGAACAGGTCATATGAGGAGACACAGTTTATGTTTATGAAATATAAAATAAAATCTTACGTAAGTGCCACGTTCTATGATTGTAACTTATAATAAGTTAAACATCACTGAGCGCATCTTTCATGGCAAAGATACTGTAGATTGTATGTGTAACTATTTTTCATGAAAGGGTAATTTTTAAAATAACTCAATCAAAAGGAAAACAAATAAATATATGTAAGTACATTTAAACTGATTAGGCACTATAGGTATAATTCCTGTACATCTGTCACAACACAGCATCTCACAGTATGTTCCCCTCCCCCTCTGACTCCAGCTTCTACTCACCCCATCAGCCATTTGAAATCCTGCCAAAATATTCCTCCTTCATTCACTTCACTTCCCATAGCCTCCCTTTCTTCCTCCTTCCTCTCAGAGAGAAGCACCAATTATGGCAAACTGGCACTGTGGACATCCAGTGCCAGGACAAGGGAGAAGTTTGGGGGTGTATTGGCACTACTCCCACCAAGAAGCAGAAGTCAGCGCTGTAAGGTGTCTGGCCCTAGCCTCTGCTGATGTGCACAGACAAGCTGTTTTTGTCCAATTAGACTGTACTGCCAGAGTCCAGTGTACACAGAAGAGATGGACTGCAGAAGAGTGCAGTGCCTCTCACTGTGCCACACACTCTAGTCTTATAAGACTGTAATTACTAGTATATTATATTATAGTTATAGTTATAGTATTATACCAGTATATAAACATTTACTTAAGACACAGTGCAAGCTAGAATTTACAGTAGTTATAAACTGTGTCAAAATATTATTAAAAAATCTAAACTTACTAATTACTAATGCAATGACAATACAGAGCCACCAAATATAAATCCATCCATCCATCCATCTTCTCCCGCTTAATCCAGCTGGGTCGCGGGGGCAGCTTGCTGCCCAATACTCATAGCACCTGACCCCCCCTATGAACCCCTCTGCAGGTGGTGAGCCCACAGGAGGGTGGACAACATGGTCCTTGATGTTAGTTCATAGGGGTGCGGGCATGTTTTATGTTGATGGGGGAAACCGGAGTACCCGGAGGAAACCCATCCAGACACGGGAAGGAACATGCAAACTCCACACAAAAAGGCCCGGGCGACCCGGGGATCGAACCCGCAACCTTCTTGCTGTGAGGCCTGAGTGTTGCCACTCAGCCACCGTGCTGCCAAATATAAATATTTCAAGATTAGTTGTCCATCCAAACATCTTCTCCCGCTTTATACAGCTGGGTCGCGGGGGCAGCTGTTTGCCGCCCAGTCCACTGTGCACCTGACCCCCCTATGAAGGTGGACATCATGGTCCTTGATGTTAGTTCATAGGGGTGCTGCATGTTTTGGGTTGATGGGGGAAAGTGTATCAGTTCTACTATTCATTGTGCACTACATTTATATGATATGTATGACGTATGTATGACATGTATGCAGGCCTGAAGTTCACAGTTCAGAACAAAAGGAAAATATGTTAGTTAACCAAAGAAAAAAACACTCCAGAGTTACACTTCAGATGTAACTGATTAATTAATATGTAACATGTAGTGACTGGACAGAAGAACTCTGCAAATGTCAAACCTTTTGTGTTTCAAAATGTATTATATTATATGTAACATTAATTGGATGGGATTATGTCTAATCATCTAGAATGAATTCAATATAAGTTTAATTATATACAGTTTACTATGTTTTATTATAAATGTCACTAAGTTTCACTAAGTGAATAATATTATTTCTCCTCTATTCACCGTGGGTTTAATGTGATCTTCGCTGCAGGGCTGGTCAAGAGAAAAAACTAAATGCCAGATGGTCTGAGGAGGTCTAACCTGTAGTGACCTGAGCGACCCTCTCTCTACATTTAGCTGCACCACTGCACCAACTTTTTGTATTGACTTTTTGTTAGAATAAAATGCTTATAATGATGAGGTTATTAAAAAATGTACATCAAACAATCTCATGGTACAAGGCAGGCTCAGAGGATGAAGGGCCTTTGTTAACGCTATCTCTGCTAAAACCAGATGTGTGACCTCTTATGACCTTTTCCCTCCTTGCAGGACTGTTCACATCGTAAATTTGTACCTATCTGATCCAATGTAAAACAAAGTCATGATATACTTCACTATGTTATCTGTGGTAAGCTTAACGAGATTATGTATACGTTGATCAGGTTGCCTTTGTACTGACATGATGGATTGTTTGAAATTAATAAAACCGTACTGCAAGGGGAGGAGCTTTGGAAGAGCAGCGTGGACGAGCCTAGTAAGCGCACGCATACGTCGACGGCTCTCCCGTGCAAGGCTGCGTGAAAAGAACTGACTCAGTGGTTTGATTTTAATCCCAATTGGTAGGAGACTGGCGTTTAAATGTCACAAATACATTCACTGGATTGTGATTGTATAAAAATTCATGACATAATGGTCCTTCGAGCCGGATTCGGTGTACTTCTGCTTGGAGGATGAACGACAGAGATTGGAAAGCGCGCACCCAGCTGAAAAATCCGTCTTTTCTCGACGGCAACCCCTGTGGGGCATCACTCTTATTGGGAAGGACCCGGTCAACCAGATCCAGTTATATCACCTGAGGTCAGAAATTTAACTTCTAGAGAGTGAAGTTATATAGAACTACATAGAGATTTGTAGTTATTGTAGAGTGTGAATGAATTGTTGAATGTATGGAAATTCAAATTGATCATTGTTGAGATGTATCAAGGTTGAATCTCATTCAGGACACAGGTCGATGTTTTGTTGAAAATTGATCCAGCGTCCTTCTCGGTGTGTGAATTAACACCCAGTTTATGACCGCCCATCGTGGTAGAAGCTTGTCATAAAACACAGAGAAGTTTCGTTGATCAACAGTAGGCAAAACTTAGACAAAGTATCATGGCAGAGAGAAAAGGAAAAAAAAAACAGTAAAAATAGAAACAGACTCGGAGAGAGTTGCAAATTCCTATGAAAATGAAAAGTAAAATATAATTTTGGTGAAAAATTTGATGAAATAAAGTTAAGCGAGCTAATGATGAACCTATCAATTCATGATAAGTAAAAGCGCAAAAGCGTTAAAAAAGTATTAAAGTGTCTCGTCCGAAGGGCGATGATAGCACAGTGGTGTAAAAAAAGCCCTCTACAGGCAGGACAGGTAGAGGGTGGTGAGGAACAAGGCGAAAATGACAAATTGGGTGAAAAAGAAAAGAAAAGGAGGAGTTTAGGACTATGGGGCTTTATCAAAACTTCCAGAATTAGAAGTCTGAAAACACAAGCCAACCAAAATCTAGTTTGGGCACTTCCACTGCTCCAGAGGCCCAGCAGAGCCCCCCACCCGCATATGATAAG
Organism: Odontamblyopus lacepedii; assembly: GCA_034769755.1. NCBI lineage: Eukaryota > Metazoa > Chordata > Actinopteri > Gobiiformes > Gobiidae > Odontamblyopus > Odontamblyopus lacepedii. The sequence continues at coordinate 25,464,491 of CM068345.1, read as the reverse complement.
AAAACTCCACTCCTGGGTTTCCCATCTCCTAGGTCAAAAGGTGACAGAAAGGCAGGCGCGAGGCCCTAGTCAACTGTGCCAAGAGAAGAGAGGAGAGAGAGGGGAGGGGAAGATAGAAAGAGAGGAAAAGTAAGAGACAGAAAGACAGAAAGAAATCGAAAGAAATTGAAAGTGAGAAAGCAAGAATAGAGAGAGGAGAGACAAACAAAGGGGAGATAGTGACAGTGAGAAAGCAGAAACACAAATTCCATAAGCATGACTAAATAAGAAATACAAATATAAGTGTCAGGAAAATAAAAGAATATTGACACAATAGGCTTTGCCAAAAGTGTCAACAGGGGGAAATAAGGTTAATACAATAGGTTTTAATAAATACTAAAAAAATTTTTTGAAACAATGCCTAATCTGTATTAAAAATAATGCACAAAGACAACAGAGACCTAGAGGAGTTTCCCTACTCCAGAGCATCCTTTTCACATGCTACACATGGACTCATGAAGACAAAAGAACAACCAGACTCTGATCAAGATCTTATTGACTATTTGAGAAAAACCCTGTTAACAAGAAACGTTGTAAACAACAATAAACTGCCAGAAAGAACTATTTCTCCACAGGGCAACACGGCAAACCAGGAGACCACGTGTTCATAAAGACTCTAAAGCGGGGGAACAGGACCAGTCCAAGGTGGGACTCATCAAGTCGTCCTGGCTACATCTACTGCAGTAAAGGTCAAGGAAAGGTCAACCTGGAGCCACATCAGTCGCACTGTAAGTGAAGGAACCAGTTGGACCTGACAGATCCAGACCCAGCCTCCGAGAACTGCATAGCGCCAGAACGTCTAGACTACTCCTAGACCAGGACTCCACGACAAGAGTGAGCAGTAGGTAAACTACGGTTCACTCCAACGGTGTTCTTACGAGGAAGTTAACCTCGGGCACTGAAAAAAGATGACAGCTCCATCCATCCCGAGGGAAAAAGAACTGTCTGAGAGAAGAAGACGTCAGACAGCCACATGACACCTAGTTAAGATGGTTAAATAAGGTGTTATTTGTAATGATTCTATTCATGGTGCACATAACAATATTGTTTGTGATACATATCAAACATACACACCCTGACTTGGTAGTGAGTGCACAATTCACACAACACAAATGTAACAACTGTCTTTGAGACTGTGACACAGCCTACAACCGCACTGACAAAAGAGGACAAGACAGAACTGACCCTGACGAAGACAACCAGGACTTTGAACACAAATAGGCAAAATGTAAACACAAGTTAAAATGACTAAGAGCCAACATTATCCTCAGTGTATGATTTTACACATTTTTGTGATGACATGTGCTAATATAAAGTGAAATGACATGTTCTGATCTTATATGATGTAATTTTTATAAACAGGGGGAAAATGTTAGAATAAAATGCTTATAATGATGAGGTTATTAAAAAATGTACATCAAACAATCTCATGGTACAAGGCAGGCTCAGAGGATGAAGGGCCTTTGTTAACGCTATCTCTGCTAAAACCAGATGTGTGACCTCTTATGACCTTTTCCCTCCTTGCAGGACTGTTCATAAATGAAATTTGTACCTATCTGATCCAATGTAAAACAAAGTCATGATATACTTCACTATGTTATCTGTGGTAAGCTTAACGAGATTATGTATACGTTGATCAGGTTGCCTTTGTACTGACATGATGGATTGTTTGAAATTAATAAAACCGTGTACTGCAAGGGAGGAGCTTTGGAAAAACAGCGTGGACGAGCCTAGTAAGCGCACGCCGCAGCTGCTCTCCCCGTGCAAGGCACGTGAAAAAGAACTGACTCAGTGGTTTGATTTTAATCCCAATTGGTAGGAGACTGGCGTTTAAATGTCACAAATACATTCACTGGATTGTGATTGTATAAAAATTCATGACACTTTTGCATTTTCTAGACACAGGATTTTAATGTTGTTGGGACAAAACCCAGAAAGACAGCAGAAGCCTTAAAATCAGATTTAGCACTAATAAACTTAAATTGAGGATTCTTCCATTTCAAGCCATGGATGTAAATATTACTGTTATGTAATGTAAAACTCAGATCTGCTTATGTTTGTTGGTTATGTGAGGTAGTAAAGATTTATCTCTATTTTTACAGTATGACTGTCATGTGGCCATTTAGGGTCACTTGCAGACAGTTTAGTCTTTAGGCACTGGATGCTCCTCCAACTTGTCATTCATCTTTTTAAAAGATAAGCATAGTATAATGCACACATTGCACACTTGCTAAACAGATTTCGGTAGCAAGAGGTCTTAAGAGGTCACAATGCAACCCAGTGATAGTCATAAACAGTATGAAAAACTAACTGCAGAGGAATATAGCCAACCCAGAATAGAATAACACCTAATTACTGCTTCCTGTTGGTGAGGTTTCCAAGTATTTACCTTGAAAAACAGGCGAAGTGTGAACACAAACTCTCATCCATCATCACTGATCACTGTTGCATAACCTCTTAAGAAAGACGAGGGGTCAGCAAGAGAGCTGAGGAACTTGGAGAGAGAAGAGTCCAGAAGACTTCAAATTGATGTCCAAAAGTAGCTCAGAATATCCAGTATTCCAAAAGTAAAAAGAAAAAAATTATGTTGAAATTCAAAAGCAAGCTTTGTTATCCATATGTTTTGTTTATTTACTTTAATGCAACAAGGAGGTCTTGGCTTCAAAGCTTACATATTTGCTTAATTTGTTTTTCTTTCTGGAATAACAGTGGCATGGTCAGCCAATACTTCACATCGAAAAACAATAAATAAATACATGATCTGTTCAAGTCAAAATAAACATGGCGGTTTAAGAGTAAAAAAGAATTAAAATGAGCCTATATTTCTGCAGAATCAACAAGCAAAGAACTATGATGAGGTAAAAGAAGTTATATTTTGTATCATGCAGGACTATTCGCGAGAAGTTTTCCACATATCAGAGAAATGTGCTACAATTTAGTATCTGTGATTGACACATCTTAAATAGGAATGCTTGTTTAATGTGCTTTATCGTCTGGATCCAGACCCTCCTGCATTTACACAGAAAGTAGATTGAATACATTAACTTAATATCCCTACACTTACGTTCTACATTTAATGTGATCAATGATAAATCCCTCAAACTTTCATACTCAAATCTTTGTCATGTCAATGATGATTAAATTGCTGAATAATCTGAAGCCTCACTGAATAGCACAGTGAAATACACAAGAGTTGATAAAAGAGAAGAATAAAGACTGAGATCTGAATTAGTGAAAACTGGCAGTGGTTTGAGTGGAGCCACTGTAGCAGACATCTTGTTCCTAACACAGACCAGATGAGGCTCTTATGGCCCCATGAAGCAGCCTTTAAAGAGAGAGGGGGCCTCTCCTTTTCGCCTCTCCTAAACATATGTAAGAGATAGAAACAACAGTGTGACCCCTGGCACTCCAGCAAAGGCCAAATATCTCCTGCTTCTTCTTAGAACTCACTCCAATAAATGCATCAATAGTAACTTATATGTAAGTCATTATTCACAACATTGACATATGGTATTATGTAATTTTACATTTTTTACTACCAACATTTTGCAAACATTAGAAGTAAATAATTAAAAACTGGCTAAATGATTATGACTCACAGCCATAAAGTCCTGGGGTTTGTTTCCTTTAGCACTTCCTCAATCTGATCTTTGCAATTTCATGTTATTTCTTGTATGTGTAATGACACATTAAACACTTTGGTGCTTATAATAGAAACAAAAAACAAATAAAACAATATATTACAACTGAACATCTTATCCATGTTACAACCACCCTGGCTGCTACCACTACCAGTATTAATACTACTGTTGGTATTTTTATTATTTTACTAAAAACTAATATAATATAATATATAAAAAAAAAATATATATATATATATATATATATATATAATACAATCTTTGGCAGCATTCACTTCAGCAACAGTGAACCCCATCTAAGTAAGACCATTAGTGATAAGCATCTCCTGCAGGGGAGTGGTGTTGTCCTGTTCTGTTCCTTAAACAGTTAGTGGCCCAACCACACGGTACATAGCACTAAACCTCACTATATACACACTCACAAACTTAGAGCCAGCTACAAAGATCCTTTTGTTCAGTCTCACTCAAGGAAAATGGTAATGCACGCAAGACTTTCACAGTCAAATCAGAACTGTGTTAGCAAAACAGCTGCTATGTTTTCTCCCTCCATCTGGAAAGTGTACTCACCAAGTTTGTTGCCTCACAAACTTTAGTACGCCATTACCGACAGCCATTTAGTGCTATCAGCGCTAATAGAGGGGAGCCAGGGTGGAGTTTAATAAGAGAAAAATGCACCATGTTGCACAGGTAACTGCAATTTGATAGCCTATGATTATTACAGACTAATGATGCTCAAAAGATACAGCAGATGGGTCTCATTTCAAGATCGACTCAAATTAGCATTCCCTGATAGACGCTGTGGTCATATGACACATTTCTACTTTCGTAGTAAGCACTTTGTGTTACTATGACTACAATGTAACAAGGTAACAATTTTATTTACATTTTAGATTATGCACCATTATTCAAGGTATAATATGTCATATTTACATATATACAGTGTTTATATAGTATACATGATTCTATAGTCCTCTGCAAGTCACCACATTGTGAAAAAGAGGACGTCCTGGCTTACATACATATTTTTGCAATACAGCCCTTTAATAACCGTGTAGCTGCAATACAACGTTTTTCTAATGTTTGTCTTTCTGTGAGGACCAGCGTTTTCTCAGCTTGGGCCGGTTTGGTGAGGCCCGTGTTTAGACTAGGTTTTGGGGTTGTCACGCTCAGAGGGACTATGCGGTCTTACCTGTCTGGTCTGTCCCCTCTAGGTTTTCCTCTGCAGAGTTCTGCTCCCACTCCAGTGCTTCCGGATCCCACTGGCCCAGGACTGGCCCTTTGCTCGATGGGAGGTCCATCTCGCCCCCCTCGGAGGCCTGTACTCACGCACATAATCACACACACACACAGAGCTATTGTCAGCAGCGGAGCCTCAGTCTGTCCCGAAGGAAGCTTGGTAAGATTAGGTTTACGGCCACATAACCGCATAACATTATACCAGTGGCTGCATTTTTCCACATTTCTGCATCTTTTTCAACCTTTTCTCCATTACACACAGGACTGGAATGTAGTGGAAATCACTGAGATCCAACTTCTGCCACAGAGCAGGATAAGAGGGGAAGGTTCGATCGTATTTAAAAGGCAGCAGCATCAGAGGGTAGTTAAATGGAGTCAAGCAGAATCATGACTCCTCTGGAAGATCAGATTAGATGGTTGTTATGGTTATTACAGCTATCTGCATGATAGGGAAGATGCTGTAGATAAACAAGTTAGAACACAGATTTGAAAGTGATGAGTATAGTTAGTAGATTTTATCTTTTAACACTTCATTTTTAAGCTATCACCAAATTATTTGACGGATGTTGTATCTTTTATATGAGAGCTTAAAGTCCAGAGCATACCAGAAATAGCAACTGGATTCTCAGTAGGAAAAAATAGGATTGCATTATTCCCAAAAAATTAATTTGACATCAGAGTGTTATAGAATGAAAATAAGTGATGATAAGTAAATATGAAAGGTTGAATATGGTTAAACATTGCAGCAGTGAGGAGTTGGCGCTGCATGACTATATGCTTACGGTCATATGCTTTGGTCATTGCTGCTCAATGACAACATTGAAGATTCCTTCAGAGCACTGAACAGAGACCTTCTTCAGCTCTCCTTTTTAGTTCTGCTATAATGCATGAGCATATCCGGGTCATGCCACATCACACACTGTATGCACCAAAAACCAGAACAAGAGTCTGAAAATCTTCCCCATATGGGCATTGTTGTAAATTTGAGCATGTGGTATTATGCTTTCATATAAGCATCCAGTAACAAACACAAACAACTCACCCACTGTTGATTGGGTAATGCCACAGAAGTTAGCATGTCTGCCATGGCTCCCAACATCTGGTCTGTGCGCCCCTGGTTCTTCTGTAGCGCCTTCATTTTGTCTGAAGCATCCAGTTCAGATGACCAGTCACACCTTTTCACTCTCCAGACCTCTCTGTCACAGCACCGTGCCACTGTTGGGAGCGGAGCCACTCCAGTCTGGCTGCTTCCACAGGAAATATCATGAATAATTGATCCACAAAGAGGAGGGCATGTCTCAGATTGGACGCAAACTTGTTTAGCTAGGAGTCACAAGATTCAGCCTTCTTCTTCTATCAGTGGAAAGTCAGATGAGACAACAGTAGATGGTCTGGAGCTGCTACACCACAGACACACGTCCAGCTACTGTCAATAAGAAGCAAAGAATGAGCTCCTGTTGCTTGGAGGGTGCACGGTGAACAGAAGAAAGTCATCACACTTAAAAACTCTTTCCTTTTTTTCCATTGGTTGTACTACTCCAGCACTCCTCCCCAAACCCTCTCCTCTCTCCATTAGTCATCTAGTTACAGCAGTCTCTACCTGGTTTAGTCCCACCTGAATTAAACAGTCTTTTCTTCATGTCTTAAGGGCTCCTCACTCAGATCATGTCCCAGTCTGAGGCAGTGACACATGGATTGTGTGAACTCTTAAACAGCGGGGCAGCCCCAAATAAGGTATGAACACACAGCTCCTGAAGTGAAGCTACAAGACAGTCACACGCATCCTGACTGTAACTAAAGAATTGCTCAGCTCTGCTTGCACTAGATACTTTCATCACAAGTTAAAAAGCTCACATTTGTTATGACCAAACAAACGTGGAGGAGTTAGGAGGAAGATGACCGGTCACTGAAGAGGTATTTGCACGCTCCTCTGTCAGTCTGATGGGTCAGACTCTGGTTGTTTTTTTTAAATAGAGACACAGAGCTGGAGATGACTCATACAAAAATAACAAGAGAGAAGTTTTTGCATTATGAAAAAAATTAATTGCCGTCTATTTGGTTTACAAGCCAAACAAAAACACTGCTAGTTGTGTGCTAACCATTTGAGTTTATAGTCATTATAGTATCAAATAATTAGGTAATGTAATGAAATACCTTGAGATACAATAATTTGTGGTTAGTGTCCTGAAAGGTTTCCAACTCTCCTAAATTTGGTTTAATAGTGTGTCAGCTCCGCAGAAGATCTTTAATCTCAAATGTTCAACACAAACAAAGCCAACAGCTCCAATTACCACTTAATAATATCTTGCCCAAAATGTTCCAAAACTCCTCCCCGCCTTAAACAAAGCAGCTAGGCTTCCTTCCTGCTTCCTTCCACCACCTAATTGTGGGAGTTTTCAAACTTTTCAGTGGAATAATATTGTTGAGTTGAAAATTAAGAAGTTAATTGAACTTCAAAAGAGTGAGAGTCACAAACAAACTGCTCATAGTCTAATATTAGCTGGCTAAACTTAGATCACCACTTCCCAACACTGTTTTTCAGCTCTACTTCTTTGTCACTGACCTCCAGTGGGTAGTAGTTGACATCTGGGTGAAATCTGGATTTATTTGGAAAGGTTCAGTGAGCAACACAACTTGGGCAGGAATTTGCAGAACTGTAACACAATCATTCAATATCCATTATGATCTTAAAAGGGAAAATGGTACAGACAGAAGACTGCAATATGAACAAACATTTCAAAATTTTTAATCGAGAATTTGTAATGTTTTGTGACAGCCTTGTTCATGTTATGTGTAGTTTGCTGCCCTCTCATGGCTGATAGTTCAATAGCCTGTAACTGTAGCTGAAAGTCAAACAAGTGCAGTCAACGCAAGATGTGTAACGCCCTCTGAAACAAACACACTTCCTTCCTACTACTATGACCTTTTAAAAGCTAAATCTTTTCCCTGAAACTTTTTTTTACTTTTCCTGAGCTTCATATCAGCAGTGGTACACAACCTCTTGTCTAAACATAGAATATCAACTATTCCTATTCAGTTAATTTGTGTCACTTCAATATTATAAAGTGTGTAATAAGATATGGCATACAATATATAGAACTATATAGATTGAAAAATTAATGCTATTTTAAGTAGTTGTTCAGTATAGTGTTAACATTTAAAAAGCCGTTCAGTTGATTTATCATGTCTGTAGCGTAAAAACATTGATGAAACAGGGATCGGGATACAAAATGTTATCTAAAATTTGAATAAGCAGTTTGTAGTTTGAGCAGAAGGGGGCAGTCTTAATTCCAAACTAAAATATATTCCCTGCACAAACTGAGTTCAACACACATGTACTTAGACCACCTTAAAATGTAGCTATTTGGTGAAGTAGTATAAGTGCTTGTAGTCATCGTGCTCCAGTTTCTGCTACATCTCTATTTGTTTTCAAGTGTGGTTTTCCAGTGTGGTTATTGACCCTGAGATCTTCTTTTACAGGACCAGTTTTACAGTAGGACAGGAAATAACAATAGTTAATAAATTTGGAAATTATTATTTTGATTTTATGTTTACAGCACAAAAGAGCATGTTTTGTGTGGCATTTTGTTGCATGTACTGCTTTGCCTGCTTTACTTTGAGTCATAAAACCTCTTGTCTTTTCGATAATCCCGAAAATGAAAATTATTCATTTACTAAATTATCAGACGATAATTTCAGTAACTGATTGTTGGGATTAACTGATTAATTTGTTTCACTCATAGTTTCCAGGTACATCCCTGTCATGGGAATAATTGCTAGCTGGGCACTGGCTTAGACAAACAGTTAGTCTTTTGGCCTGGTAAAAGGCCAAAGACTTACAGATTTACAGATAAAAAGTTTTACAGATAAAACGGAGGCAGTATGTCCTCTCCATGTCCCATCACACACGACACATGAATCACACTGAGGAAGCTCCATGATTCACAGCCCTTTAGGTTTTTCTGACACTCCAGACGGGCTGAGAGAGAGCCGGCGATGGCCAAGCCTCAAGTCAAGGGACTGTAAGAGCAGTGCGGTTGGCTCCTATCTGCTCCTTTGACTTAATCCTTAAATCTTCAGTAATCAGGGATGAGAGAGCACATGTATGTTGCCTGACTTAGGATAGTGAAGTCTATGTTGGGACGTGACAGATTGTGGGCCAATGAAGCCATCTAACTGGTCAGTGGAAGACCTGGAGGGAGGGGAGAGGCTGGGGCTGGTGTTACTTGGGAAACATGAAGTCAACTTAGGTCTAATTAAAGTCTGCAGGCGCAGTTGAAGTTACATCAGGATGGTTTAACGTCAAGATCAGAAACAGATGACACCAGTAAAACCCTGGCTGCATCGACAACGGTAAGCCTGAATATTATTATTTTTCTGTTTAGGCGACTGTAAAGTTATTTTGGTAGCTAAACAAATAAAAAAGCATTGTTAGGGGTTTATCTGCTTCAGCATAACTGAGATATATTTGTATCATTGTGATCTTTTAACTTAAAATTGAACAGAATTTTAAAACTAAAATGTCAATATTTTATATCTAGCTAGAGATGGTCACAATCTTTTAACTTTCTGGTTGTGCTAAGAATAGCCTACACCATGTAAAGAGATTTTAATTTATTTACACAGATTATACACTGTAACGGTTCACATTTTCCTGAAGGTTTACTGCTTTAACTGTAGCATTTCTCTAAGTAGCTGCAGTGAGTGTAACTTTCTGCAGACACTTTGACAGATGCTGTGAGCTTTGTCTCCCACTGCTCCTAGCCCCATATGGCTTTCTCAACACAGTGCTGTGCTTATGCAAAGGCTAACTACAAGGATTTCATCAATGTGCATTTTATTTGTGTGTGTGTGTGTGTGTTTATTATTGATTCAAAATGTACCTTGCTCCTGTGGTCTATAAAAGGCATAAAGACACTATTACTGAAGCCAGTTATAAAGGCAGCTTACCTGACTTAGTTTCGGATCAGCCCCACTGAGGAGGCCTGAGGTCATCCTCTTTAGGCACCATGATTACCACAAAGGCTTTTTCAGGCCACTACAACTATACATGACAGAGAGGGGGGTTTTATAATGAAAATGTTTGACTCTGTGTGCACATTTTATAATAGTATTATTGTGTGATTAGATGTAGGTGACTGACAGCTCTCCTGACCCCAGCTGGGACCCTTCCTCTGTAAAGGGGTCATGGCTGGTGCCCACGATGACCCTCACCTGGGCGAGGGTCCTTCCGAGGACTCAGACTTCTTTGCAGATGATTCAGACTCGGGAAGTGTGCTTTCTGACGACTCTGTGCTTCCCGACTATGAACGGGAGGAGAAGTACACAGAGGCTCCTAAAAGTGTGTATGAGGCATGCAGGAGAAATGACGCCCCAGGCCTGCGCAGCATCATGGAGAGAGGAGTGACCCGGGAGGAGGTTATGGACCTGGACATCAACGGGAGGGTGAGTGCCAGTGTATTAATACTATATAGTAAATAAAAATGTGATGTGTTCTTAAAACATGCTGCATTTACTGTGCCTCAGAATGGACTAATGTTGGCTGTGAGCAAAGGCTATGTGGACATTGTCACCTCTCTGCATGTGTGTCCATATATCGACATCAACCACCAGGACAATGACGGCAACACTGCCCTCATGATAGCTGCTCAAGCTGGTATGTGTCAATACACAACATGTGTACATGTTATTGCAATGCAATACAACTAAACCATATTAACTTTTAAAACTAGGATTCATCACTATTTTAAATTACATCCTTAACTACTATTCTGATGTGGACACTGAGGTCAGAGATCCCAGAGGATTTACGGCCCTTATCAAAGCCGGTCTCCAGGGACGAGAGGAGTGCATGTCTGCTCTGGTCATGCATGGTAAGTTTATGATAGGCAGGAATCAATTGGCAATTAAATTCTGAGATTTATCTTTAATTCTCGACACAGGAGCAGATGTGCACGCGATGGACCTGGTGCAGGGCAAAGGGCTGAAGGACTGGGTGCTGAGGACTGGCAGGTTTGAGACTCTGCTCCGACTGCGCCGGCTGCAGACTCGCCCTGTGGCCGAACAGTTTTGTGAGAGCTTTGTACCTGAGTGGCCTGAACTCAAACATCTGGTCGCTAAATCCACTGCTCCCAAAACTGCCACTCAAAAATTACGTCAGCGAATCAGAGACAGCCTTTCGTTTAGGTTTCCTCAAGACCCACAGGACAATGGAGTTATGGATCAAATGGTGCGGATCACTACAAGCATTCACAGTCCATTAGTGGCAGTTGGCTGCCGCCCGCTCTGCCCCACCAGTCCCCCTGAAATGGGTAAGCGGCGCCTGGCCGTACCTGAACTGTTAGCTAAGCACAGTGTAAAGGATCTAGAGGAGAGCACTGTGTCCCACAGTACTGGCTCTGTGCACTCGGCCTCCCCCTCGCTGGTGTCTGCTGCATCTGTGTCACTTACCTCCTGCTGCTCCGAGAGGAAGGAGAGCATCACAGGGGGCCGCAGCTTTATCCCACGCAGCATGGCACACAGGAACAGCATCTTCCCTTCCGGATGCATCCCAAAGATCGAAGTGACCAAAACTGGAGAGCCAACACCCAAGAAACAGAAAAAGAAGAAAAGACAGAAGGGTTACCTGGAGCCTCCTGTGTGGAAGTACAAAGAGGCCAAAGAGGAGAAGAAGAAAGAGAAGAGGGAGAAGGAGGAGAAGGAAAAGAAAGACAAGAAAGATAAGAAAGACAACAAGAGTAAGAAGTCAGGTAAAAAGTCCAGTAAAAAGTGACAACGAAATACTCGAAATACTAATTTCAGAGAAATTAAATACTTGCCTGTGACAGAAAAAAAATTCCAATTCCTTAATGTATTCAGTCCTGGGAATTTTGCTTTGAACACATTTGAGTAGCAGTCCATCAATAACATTCAGACTATTGATATTATGTAATATGGCTCAATAGTCAATACATAACATGTGATTTTTGGTCTTAACTTCACATAGCATTCATAAATGTTAGTAAGAACAGGTATACCTCACATACTGTTTGATAATAAACTAAGGTCAACACAGTAACTCACTCCTCACTTTCCAGATGCTTGGAGTGTCTCTTCTGCTGGGTCAAAGCTGCTGAAACTACTGCTTGCTCTTAAGATTCTCTATGTAATTAAAACTCAGGTACAAAACATATCTATGCAAAACAACTGGACTCTTTTACAGAATGATTCTCGGGTGTGATTGGGATGGCTGATAAAAGACACTTGGTGGAAGTAACAGCCAAAACCAACATTTAATTATTGGAAAATTCACAAATAAGAGATGAGAGAATTACCTGGTGGAGAGAGACAATAAACCTTGTATTTTTGTCTAAAATAAAGCATTATTTTTTCATCTGTGATTTTTTTTTTCATATAAATTAATACTATTTTATAGATATAAAATAATAAAATGACTCTCTTGTTAGCACATGGTTGTATGCTACCTGCAGAGTGGCACGTCACAATAGTGTTACTCTGAGCTCCATAGTTGAAGTCTGAAGTCCATAATTTGCTCCCTGGTTTAATGTCAACTGGCTTTTGAACCTGGGGCAGTAATCTCTTAATCCAATATGTTTTAATTTTACATAATTACTTTATATAAAACAGGAGGAGATTTTTAAGATAATTGTTAAGGTTTAATTTCACTATTGTGGCTTAGTTCCTTCTCAAATAAGGAACTATACAAGTCAAGGTCAGCAAAAATTTATTAACTAGAGCACATGCCAAAACATCTATGATGCAATGATAAAGTACACTGCTATATTTGCACTCACACTGCTTTTAGCATTCATTTTTATGTTGCAATGGTGAAAAATTACTAAAAGCACTCCCAACTTCAGTCATTGTAATATGAATATTTAGAAACTACTATATACATTACAAAACTTCATTTTAGTGAGGTTTTAGGGAGGTCTGCATGTGAACAATGCCTCTTTGTATACAGCACCAAACTAATCAAGAGCAACAAGACTTTTGACTTTTCCCTCCAAGATGTGGGAGTATCACTGCCAATCACTCTCAATACTCTTAAGGAATATAAAATACTGATATGGGGGACAACAAATTGCAACATGACAGATGATGTGAGAGCCTCCAGCTGTGTCTGCATCTCTTCGACAGCAGTGCAGATTACAGAGCATGAGAACAAGTAGGGGAATTTATATTAGAGACTGATGAAGACATGCATCTGAGTGCGCTGCTGAAGCACTTTCACACACATCTCTCTGGTATGTCAAAGGGAGATATTCACCAAAACACATAAGACAGATATTGGAGAGACAAACTCAAGTTTAACTGCTTTTGTGATTTATATTCACTTAACAATAACCATATTTTAACATTGACAACAGTTAATGTAAAACAGTTACATTTAAAGAACGTAGTTATAGCCTATTAAAAAAACAACAACAACTTTTGTCCAGTTCAATGAACATAATCCTGTAATACTGTGGAATATTGTACTACTATTCATAACATCTCCATGAAGACAAGCAGCTGGCAGACCTCCTACCAGAAAGGTTACATAGTTCACCTTGAAGCAGGTATAGTTGTAGGTATGGGAAGGATCAATACCGTCTTCATTTTAAAGCCTTGTGATGACTGCACATCAACTGTCCATCCACTGGAGACATCATTACTTCCTCTTTGTTTCTCCACTGGTACTCCCTGGCATACTCCTAAAAACAAGAAATGTCATTGTTAAGGCTGAAGGTACTGCCCTCTTAAAGCCTATAGAGCTGCAGTGATAACACTAGTGATAAAACTAGTTAAATTGGTTAGCAGGTTGCCACAAATAATAGCTATAGCACAACGATAAGCTAATGTGTAACCTATAATTCAGAAAAATGTTATTGTTTGTGTGAGCTCTTTGAAGCGCATTCCTGTGTTAGCAGCTCAGCCTGGAGTCCACGGGGGGAAGAGGAAAATGAGAGGTTTCGCGCAAGCAACAGGAAAACCGCTAAGAACACATTCCAGGCAGAGCAGCAGCCCCAGAGAGGGACAATAAGGGGTGGGACAACCAACCACTGTACGCCGTCTACAAAATCTACAATCTCCGGCAAAGATCGGCAACAGCGACAACAACCAAAGTGCGCCTACTTGCTCGGATGGGAAAGAGTATTTTAGCCTGTCGCCTCTCGTGGATCCAAGCGGGGCAAGAGAGCGCGCCTGGGGTCCAAATCGTGGTTCGTGTCGTGATTTTATCAGTTTAGATTTGGGTGGAGATCAGATAGTCAGCAGCTGTAAAGAAAAGTACAGTGACGCTAGATTTTTGTAAAAAGCTTCGACTGCTGCGGCCAGCCATATGTAAGGCAATCTTTAGACATTTTTCTTAATTTGAAGACCAAAGTTTTACCACAAATGTCGCTTGGTCGTTCTCCACGTCAGAGAGGATGTGAGGGACCAAACATCTGCAACTGGGACGTTTAACTGTGTTTTCTTGCGACATGACAGTGGTCTGATCGTGAACTTAGTTTTTAGAGCGAAGTTGCGAGATAACTTTGATATGGGAAACGTGCGGCGTTCGTGTGCGTCAAGTTAAAGAAGAAAACAGAAAACAGGTAAAGGCTTTCCTTCGTGTTTTAAAGTTGAACATTTTCAGCTAAATGTTTTAAATCACCTGTATAACATAAAGGAGCTATATGAATAAGACAACGTCTGTACTTACTGTTTAATTATAGGTTAATTCATTAGTGCCAGACTTTGGATGGACTTGAACCAACAGGTGCTCTGAAATCTTGGCTGTTGGTTCACCTATCATCTGCTGGCTCTTAAAAATAGGCTATTATACTTTATCATACTTTTACTTTTATTAATTGGAGGAATATAGCAACCTTATTTTGTATCCAATAATTTTACTAATTAATTTTTTTGCACCCACTTTCATTGTTAAGGATATCCCTTTGTTCAATCCTTTTGTTTATTCTAAAAGTACATCCATTAAAATTGATAGTTGTACATATACGAAAAGCCTGAAGTGGTAATATGGATGGTGACATATGAGCTGTGTTCTATTCCCTTTCAGACATGCATTCATTGTGATGGTACAAGTAAGAGCATGCAGTCTGTGAATGTGCCATTAAGCCTGCCAAGCCTTGCTTTGTTTCCAAACCTATAAGATACCATTAGTGAGCGAGGCAGCATGCTGTGATTATTGCTGGCTTACATATATTCACATTAGTACCTTATTACCCACACAAAAATGTGAATGTGTGGTTGTATAGTATACACTATATGGAGGGGTGATTTTGCTATAAAGATTTAGGGAGAGGAGGTTAGATTTAAGTGCTTCTGCCTCATTATCTGCAACTTAAGCTGTACTACAGTCATGCAGATGGTATGAGAGATCTGCTTCTCTGTGTAGATGAGAGGAAGAGATGACAAAGGATTTTTCCTCTTGGGTCCCACGGGTGCAGTGCTGGGCAAACTGTAGACAAACATACACAGGGCCGCAGAGGAAGTGTGCTGGAACCTAAAATCAGGCTGATGGAAAACCTGATTATTCTCCATTAACTTCATAAGATGACAGCAACCTTGATAAATGAACCAGTTATGGGTTTAAGCTATACCCTATTCTCCAAAAATGTACTCTACCAGTAAATTCCCACCCTGTTTTCTAAGTATATAGAACATCTAATTGACCAGTCATAGCAACTATCTGCAAGTTCAAACATTAGAATGGAGTGGAGCAGAGACTTTAAATATAAAGATCAGCTCATTGGGCTCATACAATCACTGCTTGTGGGGTTTGAAGTTAAGACAGGCTTTTAAGTGGACAAAATGTTTTGTTGCTGTTCAAGGTAAATTCCAAGATAAACAAGAGCAAATTCTCACCAACTTTGAAGTAACTTTATTGGGTACATTGAGTGTTCCTAATAAAGCTGTGGGTACAGTTTTTGTGGAAGGGACAAGTTATGTTCTGTTTGGTATAAAGCCATGAGGTTTTATGCTTCCATTTCAGTGCAGCGTTTTCAACTGAGATCTGTAGTTCACACTAACACACGCGCACTCACACAAAGGAAATCTAAAGATAGAATACCCTGCGTATTTCAGTCAGTGCAGAGACATGTCACATTGATTTGAAACCTTGATAATGCGAGGCACCAACGGTTCAGAGTGATTTTTTTTTCCCACAGTGCGTTGTAACTAAACCACATTCTTTGCTAACATAAGCACAACTGCAAATGCTGACAAGTCATGTGTCATTTTGAGAAGTGAAAAGATATATTGTGTAGATATAAAGAAATATTATAATAAAAGTAGTTAGTTGCAGATTAATACTTAAAAGTGTGAATTAAAGTAATGTTAAGGTCTACTGTGTAACTTTTCTGATGTAGAGTCAGCTGTCTGCTTGTCTCCATGACTTGTCTCATTTAAGTAGCAATTGATAGAAAGACAGCACCACTATCTATCCATCCTATTCACATGCATTTGTGTTGTGAAAACACTGATGATGTATTGTTTAAGGGTTATATACCATTATGGTCTGTTATGGGTGCACTGTGTCATAAGCAATCGCTAACTATAGAAATCATCTCAAGATATTTTTTTTATTTATATTCCTATGTTATCCACTGTACTGTATAACAACTACTCATAATTGACTCATATAAGTTAGACATGGGTGTTACAGACCCTCTTGTGTGACCCTCACAGTGTAGCCCTAAACAATGAGCCAAGCTGGGTCCTGCTGTCGACGGGTGGGGCCTCTCAATAGCAGGAAGTTCAACCATCAATATTTACTCTGAGGCGGGCAGTGGAGTCTGTAGCTTAGACACAAACTCTGTCTCCTTCCCCTGAACCCCTTTTCAGCACCATTACTGCACTGTTGTTTTTGACCTCATGGTTTCCTCTACCAAAAAGCCCCGGCTTTTACTACCACAGCTTTTAGTCCTGAAAACATCAACACACTCATTTGTATATGACCATTCCATTTTGTATTACAGAAATGGGTCGCTCTGCTCTGCTCTCAATAGCAGTAACTGCAGTTCTTCTGTGGATTGCAGCTACTGAATCAGGTAAGCTTATTTAAAGTGTATTTTCTTCAAACTGAATCTAACAGTGTTGTAACTTATTCAGATTCAGAAAGCTTTTTTACCATTGTTGGTAAACAAAATTTGCTTTGACAGTATGGTACAACATCGAATCGAAGATTTCAAAATACTATTAATCACAAGTAAGTAATTGAAAACAAAACACAGTTTCACTATTCTTATGTGTAGGTGCCATGGAAGATGAGAACCTCTTGTGTACATGTGAGAATGAAAAAGGCACGTGTGTGAACGGGACGTGCAGGGGGGATTACTGTTTCTACATGTGGGTGCACGGTCTGGAGGAGAGGGGCTGCTTCTCTGCATACAACTACAGGGAGCAGTGCTATACCAGCTTTGAGCGCTTTTTTGTCTCCTGTTGCAAAGACAAAGATCTGTGCAATACCTACATTACGCAACCTCCCAGTATTGGTTAGTAATTCTACCTTTGCCTCTCATACATAGTATAACATAATGTAAGCACTCATGTTGTCTTAACACCCTCTTGTGGTGTGTGTGTGTATATTTATATTTATATTTATATTTATATTTATATTTATATTTATATTTATATTTATATTTATATTTATATTTATATTTATATTTAATATGTGTTATGTAGATGGAGTGGTGCCCACCAGTCCTCCAGTACCAGCTCGCCCAGAGCTGTGGATTGCAATTTCTTTCCTCCTCTTGATTGTGGCAGTGTGTGTGTTCTGTGTGGTTTTGTTCCTTCGTTTCCGCCGCACTCACTGTAAACTCAAGAACTCTGATGATCATGATGTCACTATGCTGAAAGTACCACATGGTGAAGACCCAACATATGGGGTAAGTGAGCATACTAGCAAACAGTTAATGAACTTTATTTGATTTATCACTCCCTTGACCTTTTTTTAGGATCTCTTTGATGAATTCTGTACATCCGGGAGTGGCACAGGGTTGCCATATCTAGTCCAAAGAACAATGGCAAGACAGATCTCTCTTGTGGAGTGTGTTGGTGAGTATCAGTTCTAGATATCCAATTATTAAGAATACGACATTTTTTGACTGTTGATGTGTTTATCCCTGGTTCAGGTAAGGGCAGATATGGTGAGGTTTGGAGGGGCACATGGATGGGGGAGAGTGTAGCTGTGAAGATCTTCTCATCCCGAGATGAGCAGTCCTGGTTCAGAGAGACTGAAATCTATAACACTGTGCAGCTGCGGCATGACAATATACTTGGTACAGCAGAATATATCAAATTAAAATTAAAATAAAATGTTATAATAGTTTATTGTTAATACATTCTTCTTTTGCTTAGGTTTCATAGCCTCTGACATGACATCCAAGAACTCCAGCACACAGCTGTGGCTGGTCACGCACTTCCATGAGCTGGGCTCCCTGTACGACTTTCTCCAGTACAGCAGTATGGAGCCAGAGAGCTGCCTGAAGATGTGCCTGTCTGTAGCCTGTGGCCTGGTTCACCTCCACACTGAGATCGTAAGCTCTCAGGAAAAACCAGCCATTGCACATAGAGACCTGAAGAGCCGAAACATCCTGGTCAAGAGGAATGGACAGTGTTGCATTGCTGATCTGGGTATGGACACATATTATGCTTTAATTAGGAAACAGACAGACACACGGTATATGTGAGTTAACCCAAGATGAAAAGTTAAACTCACATGTTTGCACTTACCCATTTCACAGGTTTAGCAGTGATACATTCTCAGTCAAATGACTACCTGGATGTGGGCAACAACCCTCGTGTGGGCACTAAGCGTTACATGGCTCCTGAGGTGTTGGATGAGACGATTCGAATGGACGTCTTTGAGTCCTACAAACAAACTGACATTTGGGCCCTAGGTCTAGTTTTCTGGGAAATCAGCCGCAGGACCATTGTCAATGGTGAGCACTGGATTGACTATTGATTTTTTAATTATAAAATTTAAATTTGAATGCCTAGTGTACTTTCTTATTGAGGCAAATATTAAAAGTATAGACAGGATGCAGTTGGTCTCATGTCTCTCAGCACTCCAATGTTTTCCTAGACTGTGACTGTCTCTGCTATCCTCTCTCATGATTAGCACTGCAGTAATTATAAACAGTCTTATCTAGTGTCAGCACTTGACCGTATATAGTCCAGAAACTTATACACACTTTTGTGTAAGAACATGCACACATGGACACATTGATATACTTACACAACACTAACTGTTCACATGCACTCCCCACACACACATGCCTGACTAAACAGGCTTTACAGATTCCTGTCTGAGACCAACCTCCTGGGAATTGTTATCCGTCAGTGCTTTCTTATTTAGTCATACTTAAAGACCCCACATCAGCCAACATGAATATGCTATTTTAGACATAATGAATATGACTGCTTACTAATTTCTAAGACTACTAAAGATTTCTAAAGATTCTTTTGTACTTTGTATTCCCTGAAAACTTATTTGAATACCATGTACATTTTACTACAAAAAACAAAACAAAAAAACTGATAGGACTTCTTACTTTTCTTTCTTAATTGCAAGGGATCGTCGAAGAGTATCGACCTCCTTTCTTTGACTTGGTGCCATCAGATCCTAGTTTTGAAGAAATGAAAAAGGTGGTGTGTGTGGACCAACAAAGACCCAGCTTGCACAACAGGCTACACTCCCATCCAGTAAGTCCTGATACTGACCAGGACATTAAGCAGAAACAAAACATGATTTAATGGTGTTATATGGTGCTCTGACTTGTCTGCTTTTGTTTAGATCTTGGCAGCAATTGTGAAGATCATGAAAGAGTGCTGGTTCCAAAGTCCGTCAGCCCGCCTCACATCCTTAAGGATCAGAAAAACCCTCTCCAAACTAGACCATGACGGTGACTACAGCATTGAAAAGCTCAAACAAGAAGTCTAAACCAAACGGGGGAAGTCTTAGTAAGGCCTGCAGGGTATTTAAATCCTCTATTGCACAGTACTAGCTGTATATCATTAACATATTTAGTGCTAAATATGACTTACGTTGATATTAAAATCACATGACTTTGAGGCAAGAGAGTCTAGACTGCCAACACCTGAGGCTATATTTTAATATGGCATATTTTTGGTTATTCAAACAGTCAAAAACTCAGAATTGAATTTTAAAATATCTCAGTTACTAAATAGTTTCTATAGCAGCATACATATTTTTGAATATTGTGTTATAAATCTCAAGCAATCAAAGTATTTATCAAAAAATGTTTAGCACTGAATGTACTTTTCTGAATATAAAAGTACTTACATATGAGAGGTTTGTTTAATATTAGAAAATATCAGGGCACAGTATATATTTGTCTATGTACATATCAGTGTATTTAATGTGATGAGTGATGAGTGTAAATAGGATATCTAATGGTTCTATTTTATAATCAGTAAAGGTGATATTTTAAGCAAATGCCACTTTCACTTTTGTACCGAAAAATAATTTCACCAATTATACTGTTGTTAGTACAATAACACAAACTACAGAAAGTAAAATAAATGGTTGAATAAAGTATTTTTTTAACTGCATGTTGTTTCATGTGATTCTGTTATTGACCAGAAGAGGGCATTAGACATCAATGATGATGCTTAGACCCAGAACAGCATCGTATAATGAACGCAGGATTAAAAATGTAATAGAGCAATTGTTATCATATCATAACCATGAGGTTGAAATATTGTAATAAATAAATGTAATAATAAATAATAAGTATTTTTGTAGGCTACTTGACCATAATATATTATTGACATTAGAGTTCCCACAGTTTTCACAAAAATGCTCATGCTAAAATTTATTTTTGAACTATTTAACTACTTCAGAAATATAATATATTCCAGATGGTGGTACATTGTGTTACATAAAAGAACTGTCCTGGAATTGACCTGGGGAGAGATTTCTGCAAAAAGTTACAAAGTCCCAAAACGTTCTGCCACATTTCAACAGTTGTCACTCAAACCTTTGATACACACTGCTTCTTTGTGTTGGTAACTTCCTCCACTATCTCCATATGTGTTACGTTTGCATGCATGTGTTGTCTGTCTGGATGTTGAACAAACTCCACAGAGATAACCCTGAGCCTGGTCACTCCAAGCCTGACCTGGTTATTTTTAACTCTGCAGGGGGTTGTCCAGTATCACATCGCCTCTGTTTTCTCTCCCACAGTGGGACCAGTGGGCCTCTCTCTCTCTCTCTCTCTCTCTCTCTCTCTCTCTCTCTCTCTCTCTCTCTCTCTCTCTCTATATATATATATATATATATATATGTATGTATATATATATGTGTGTGTGTGTGTGTGTGTGTGTAGAAACAGAGAAGGATGTGAGGAAGCTACATCCACAGAAGATCTGTGGATTGTTCTTCAAGATGTAGTTACAACCTATCAGCCGAGTTCCTTCAAAAACTGTATGCAAGTATACTTGTAAGAATTGAAGCTCTTTTGAAAGCAAAGGGTGGTCGTAACAAATTTTGATTTGATTTTTTGATTTAGACCTTTAGAGATGTTTCCCGTCTTGACCTTGGGGTTTCCAGCCTGTACTCTGCACAGATGTTTCTGTACACTATGCCCATCACTTGGTTATGTCGCTCCATGTTTCCTTGCCAGCATCTTACACCCTGCAGTTATGTGCTGGACTGTCTCAGGCACTTCTTTGCACAACCTACACCTTGGGTCTTGTCTTGTCTGGTGTGGTAGATCTGGACCTCTATAGCTCGGGTTAAGGCTCAAGGCCTGCTCCTGTGCAGCCAGGATGAGTGCCTCGTGCTGTCCTTCAGACCAGCCCTCTCCAGCCATTGGTAGGATTTCTTGATATCAGCCACTTCAGTTATGTTTCAGTGGTACGCCCCGTGTAGGGGTTTGTCCTGCCATGATGGTCCCTCCAGCACCTCTTCCTCTGCGCCCCACTGTCTGAGACATTCTCTGAGCACATCATCAGTCTGGACCTTGTCACTGATGTACTTGTGGAGCTTGGATGTTTCATCCTGGACAGTGGTTCCCACACTCACTAGTCCTCGGCCTCCTTTCTTCCGGCTTGTGTAGTGCTGGATTTGGGATAGAACCCTCCACGCATGGTCAGGAGCTTTCATGTATTAACATCTATGGTCTATATCTCCTCCTTTGGCCAGCTTATGATTCCTGCTGGGTATCTGATCACTGGCAGGGCGTAGCTGTTTATTGCCTGTGCCTTGATGAGCTGGCTTCTTGGGACTTGCCTTTCTCGTTGCAGGTCTTTGGCCGTAGCCGCTTTCCTTGTTGCCTCGTCAAGGTTGCCATTTGCCTGTGGGATACCAAGGTACTTGTAACTGTCCTTAGTGTCTGCTAATCTCTCTGGGAGTGAGACCCCCTCTGTGTGGACTACACTCAAAAAAATAATTTGTTGGGGGAACATAAAAAAAATATGGAAAGTATTTCCACCCAATTATAACGCGCTCATTTAGCAAGACATTGTTTTGTTGAGTGAATCATATAGATTATAGTTGTTCCTACCCCATTAAATCGGGTCACCCACACCTAAATCAAACATGTTGAACGAACATGTTAAAGTTACGATGGATTTGTTGAGTGACATGTAACTTTATTATAAGAGGTGAAGCCAACATAATTTTTAAAGGTCTTTTCAACCTAATTATCGTTATGCATTCCACTGGCTTTATCGCAAAAGTACATTGCATACATACAAATGTATAGCAAATGTGCCTTCTAAATTCCATTTCAAATCAGATAAACTAGTACACAAAGAAAATACACTAAAGCCACAGCAAATGTTTCT
Organism: Odontamblyopus lacepedii; assembly: GCA_034769755.1. Lineage (NCBI taxonomy): Eukaryota > Metazoa > Chordata > Actinopteri > Gobiiformes > Gobiidae > Odontamblyopus > Odontamblyopus lacepedii. The sequence goes on along the minus strand of CM068345.1, from coordinate 25,441,773 downwards.
TCATTTTTTTATTACAATAAAGGTGCTTCAAAGCTTATGTCCTTGACAACTTTGTTAACTTAACAGAAAAGATTGTGGTGCTATGTGAACAATTCCATACAGTTCTGAAATAGTAACACTTCCACTCAAGAGTGATCCGAGTTCAATGAGGACCTTTGTCCCCTCCAAAATGACCGCATCCTCAAGCTCAAATGCAAAAAAAAAACAACACATGCGCACATTGTCCAAGCAGTCAAAACTAAACAGTGAGCATCGGTGCAACAGTGAAAATAATGAGCATCACTGCAACAACAGTGGCATAATAATGATGAGCGCGCTTGTCTTTCTTCCACGTGTTAAGCCACTTGCTACCAAAGAGGATGTTCATGTTCTTCTGCGACTTGCACCTTACTGCCATGTTCTGTTGTGGAGTTGTACACGCAAATGGCTCTCTCACCTCAAATACTTCATGTTCTGTCAGCATGACTGAATTTAGTAGCCTAAGTGTCAGGTTTTTGCATATCATGCTAAAATAGCATAACTTAATGATGTTCAACCACATAATTAGATATGGTAGATACTACATATTACACTTTGATTAATCAAGCAGACACACAATCTGGCTTTTTTGAGTGTACCTTCCCTCTCCTGTCACCATCCGTCTACATTTCTCGAGCCCGAGTGACATTCCAATGTCTGTGCTGTAGATCCTGGTGGTGTGGATCAGTGAGTCAATGTCTCGCTCACTCTTAGCGTACAGCTTGATGTCATCCATGTAGAGGAGGTGACTGATGGTGGCCCCGTTTCTGAGTCGGTATCCAAAGCCAGTGTGGTCGATTATTTGGCTGAGGGGGTTCAGCCAGAACAGCAATGGGGACAGTGCGTCTCCTTGGTATATGCCACATTTGATGGACACTTGTGCATTGGCCTCAAGTGTGGTTTTCCACAATACACACACACACACACACACACACACACACACACACACACACACACACACACACACACACACACTTATTTCACAATTTTATTATTACCAACTAACCCAAACCAGGGATGTCCCAGTTTTTTATTTTGAAAATTTGGTCACCCTAATCTGTACACTTTTATCAACAGTAGTTGCTATATCTAGTTTACTGCTCTTCTATATTTGTATTATTCACTGTTTAATATTTTTACTGTTGCTTTTAGGGAGACAATTTTACCATCTGTCCAGGGACAACGGATGAAAAATAGCCTTTTGGCTAATTCTAATGCATTTGCAATGCTATTCAGTGTACACTGTCCCTGTCAAATAAACCAATAAATAAATAAACTTTAAAAGTAAGCAATAAAATAGTCTGAAATAAAGAGGAGATAAATTGATATTTATCTAGGCTTTAAAACGGCCAGGCCTCATTCTAAAACATAACATATATTAGGCCTTTAGGAATATCGACTAGACCAATAGGGTAGATTATTTTGTTCCAGTAAAGAAAAGTTCCTATCCTAGCCTGCTAAAAACAAAGCATCACAGAGACAAATAATCTTAGCGTTGGTGAAATGTAATAGGCATCTCCATGATAAACTACTACATACTACATAATTCCAGTTTTTAAAAGACTGAAAATGTTTATTATTACAAGGGTAACCTGACCACGCTGCATCAGCTGAAAAAGCCTATACATTAATAAATAACAACAAAAAGGTGTGGCCATGGCCCAAAAGGGGGTACACAGATAGTTTAAGATAAATCTAGTGATTAAAAAACGTCGACTAAACAGGTGAACTTCATGTGCCTTTGTTCCTCTGACTCCTTTAGCTGTGGTGTTGCGGGGACATTCAGGACGCTGCATTGGTGTTATTGTCCATAAAGGTGGCCCTTGACCTGGGGACACAGTGGACGTGCAGCGGCCCGCCCCCTGCGCGCACTCACGCCCCTTTAAAGGCGTCACTGGCCCGGCTGCCTGGATGACTGGCGGAGCGGCGGAGCGCGTTGTGTGCGGTCGGACTGTGGTTGACTATCTGCTCCTTCTTGATAACGACTCACTTCGCTTTTCATTGTGGAGAGATGGGATTTCAGAAGAAATGGCTTTGAGACAGTCTGCCCTAGCACTGGTGGCCCTTCTCGGGTTGGCGGCTGTTTGTGATGGTAAGTTTTAATACGATCACCTCTCCGGCTTTTGTCTCGATGTGTTTTCCTGAACTGGGCATCGCCTGTTGTCGCTCCGCGTCATGGCGCGGCGGCGTAGGGATTTGGCTAGCAAAGTCTAGCTAGCGTCGACCTCAAATCATTCATTGTTAGTAGGGTATGTCTCATGTTTAGATTTAATAGTTTTGTGCCGTGTTTGTGATGCATTTATACTGGCAACATGTTTTGGATGTCTGCACTTGAACGTCGTAAAGTAGCACAACCACAACAACAACATGGTGGTTGTTAGTATCTAGGTGCCAGCTAAACCTCGTAAGCAACAACAGCCAACAAACTATTCAAAGTTCACCATAGAGTAGAAACCTGTTTCAGTTCAGGGCATTTCATTGCGTCTCTTGTTGTGGTTTGTTGAGCGATATAGCAAGTGGCAAGTGCGCGCTGCTTTGTTGTTACTGCAGTTATCTCTCCGCGGCTAACACATTTACTAAACAATCCTCCTCGGCTGGTGGGGCTTATCTCTGGATGGCCCGGGTGCAAGTCGCTGTAATGATCGCTGGCTGCAATGTGGTCACTTACAGTTTATTCACATGCTGTTGCCACACATTTCCGTGCTACCAGTGAGAGGGAAGAGCCAGTGAATCTTGTTGGCCAGTGCCAGTGGATGTGTTTGTTTTCTCTAAGAAATGTGTATTTGGGGTAAACGGGGGCAGCTCCTTCAGTGCTCCCCATTTGTGAGCTATGAAAAGGTTGCTCAGTGGCCTCCAACTGAAAGTGAATACTGGCACAGGGTGAAAACAGCCGAGCATTGAGCCGCCCAGACAGGAGTCAGAGTTGAAGTCTGGGTTCATTGTGATGGAAATGTAGCATGCGGGGTCTTTTGAGGCGCCCGGTCCCCGCCGCTTCAGCCCGTCTGCTGGAGCAGCTGACGACCAGCTCCATGTTCAGACGGGCATCTGCTCCTCTGAACTTGGCCTCTACATTTGCCCGTCTTAAATAAACTATTATTGAATTTTAGCCGCGTGTCAGCGTCATGTGACCAAGAAATGAAAATTAAGTGAGAAGACGGTTTAAGAAATGCATAATTTTGTAATCCATCAGTGTTGTACAGTTATCAGATATCGACCCAAATTCTGTTCTAACTACAAACTTCAGTTTTACTGAAGGGATGATAAAACCTGCCTCTCGATCCCTTTTTAAGAATGGTCCCAATGATCTGCACCCATAGTGGAAATGGACTGTTTCCTCCAATAAACATTGTAATGTGAACTGCATCATGAATTAACCTTTAACCTTGTGACCTGCAGTCATATTTACCAGAGCAAGTTGTGGGCAGTGGTCACACCTCGGTGTCCAGTTTGTTGGTTCCACTGTCGGTAGACTGTGACGTGGGGTCTATCATAGTTCCTTATTATTCATAAATCGTGTAAATAGTCTTAATATATTCAGTGTTTAACTATGAAGAATCTTGATTTTACAATTGAAATCTAATTGCAAAATGCTTGTTAGAAAAACAAATCACAGTTTGATCCGTTTTCATAATGGTTCAGCCTTTCTTCTTTACTGTGCAATGGATTATACAGGGAGGTGTAAACCCGACCAACCAGAAGTCTTCTGCATACAGGCAGGCCTTCTCAGTGTGAATAAGGGTGACAAACAACTCCTCTGTGAGTTAGTGAGCGTCACGTGTTGATGACCTCACGAGGAGTGCCCATTGTCACTGATGTGCTGCATGCCTCTGTGTGATGCAGGCCTCGCTCTGCTACTCTCCACAGCATCAGAAATCTGATCCGGCCACGTGGCCCCAGTGTGGGAGGGCAAGACCATGACTTTGCCCCATCCTCTCCTTTCTCTGGACCTTCTGCTCAACAAACCTGCTTTAGCACAGTATGCACCATGTATGCCATATTCACTGCGGCAATGTACTGGTTCATGGCTGGCATTTCTTTTCTGTACATATGCCACAAAATATGTTATTGTTTTCTTTTAAGCATTTTATTTTTATTGAGCAATCCTGTGTAACTTTCTGGTGGTTGAACATCACCTGGAAGATTCCACATAAATTCAGTTAAAATTATACTTTAGAACTAGGGACATGAGTTTACAATAAAAAAAATCTGTTTTTCATCCAAAATACTTTCTGGCTAAAAAGTTATGCAGTGGGGCTTTTAAGAACAATGTAAACAGCAGTAAGTATTGGATATAACTTTTTCTATCAGTCATTGCATAATGAGGTAGTATGAAATGTTGCTACTATAGTTATATATAGTAGACTTGGTAATGTTTGTAATATTTTCTTTTTTATATTTTTTGTGGTGACCTGCATTCACGACCCACATCTGCATGGATCTTCCACACTCTGTCATGGTTCAAAGGTATCATTGCCAATTGGAAACAACACTCTGCTTGTTTGTACCAGAGCCAAGCCTCGAGTTCTGTTTAATATTGAATCTGATGTGTATTCAGGAGGAGGAAGCCCTGGCTCTTTTGCAGTGAGACGTGTGCACACCTGCCCCTCAGATCAGAGCCAGGGAATGTACAGGGAAACCATGAACCTTATTGGGTTCAAAGGTGTGTGTTTTAACAGAGGGAGAGAAGGAGGGAGGAGGTCGAGGAAGAGGTCCAGCTGGCTCCGATTCAAAGGAGAAAGTACTGTTTCCAAATGCACTTGTTGAGGCCTGTTTCAATTAGGTAAACATATGAGCTTTAATAGAACTGCCACTAAATAATGTTGGAAGACTTTGTTAAAGCCCAGAGTAACCTCAGTTTTAATTATGTAGGCCTATGCCACAAGCCTAATTTTTACAGTAAAAAGTAAGAGGCTGTTTGTAATGTTGTTAGGCCAAATTCATTTCAAACGTGTAGTCAGTTTTACTTTATATATACTAGTGAGTTCCAAGGATATCGATAATCAGTATCACAATCCTGAACATGCTAAATCTTCGATGTATGATGTTGCCAAACATGGGTGAACTGGTGCACAGTACAGTTGGGGTCAGGTCTGGTCTGTTGTTGTTGAAGATGACCTCTTCTGCCTGGAGCCATGGGCCCTAATTGTGAGGGCAGCAGACAGTGTACCCTCCATCTGACCCTCTCATCATTACTGTTCCTAGACCACAGAACAGCCCTGCAGTTACACCAGCTTCTCCCCCTGGTCCTCACAAGTCATATCAGAGACACAAATGTTAGGGATACAGACGGATATTTTAATCAGATAATACGTTTGTCATCTTTGTAACTTGATAAATGTGCATGTGTGAATATCATTTAAAAAATCTAGTTTATAAGGGATAATTGGATGGCAAAAAAGGGCATTGTGCAGTATTTTATTATAGTACAGTTCACAAAATCCTTTTTCACTTGTGTTAAATGTATGGTAACTAAATCCTATCTATGATATAAAACCAACAAACCACAACCAAAGTTCAGTTAAAATAAGACAAGTGATGCCATTTATATAAAAGTTGTCAATCATCAGGTATAATGTTACTCAAACTTAATGTTCAACTAAAATTTAAAGCCATAAGTCACAAACTAAACATTATAAAACTTAACCGGCACTGAGTCTAAAACCTGGTTAAAGCAGACTGAAAGAGTTCCTCAGTTCATAACTGAACCAAACTTATCACAGATGGAAGGCTGTACTACATAAAGGTTTCTTGTTCATCTCATTACATTTCTCTGCACAAATAATGAAGTACAATATGTGTTTTCTGTAGTAGCCTCTGGACAGAAGCAGGGCGGTTTGTCCCATGCAGAGCACAGATCCGGTGGCAGTGAGGGCGCGTCTATAGGGCCGAACACGACACCCTGCTGCCATTCCGCGTCTGTTTGATTTGGTTTTGGGCTTCTGCTCAGAATGTCAATCCGCCTTACTCAACCTCATTATTCCCTCCTTACCAGCTCAACCTATACTTTTATCAAGTGTTTTCTAATAATTACTGAACAATGGTCTGCTTTGAAAGAAGTTCAAGAGTAACCCATGTATTAATATTTGTGGGTTAAATCGGGTTATTCCAGTCCCTCCCACCCTGCTCAGTGGAGGTATTGTCCGTAACAGAGGCTTGTTAATTTAGACTATATACGCAAGTGTTTCACAGTGTGGTATGAAAATTGCATGCCGCAGGAGACCAAGAGTTAGTCATGAGATGGAGCTCTGTTTTTTTTTTTTTTTTTTTTTTTTTTAAATAAAAGAATCTAGCTTTATGACTTGCTGTTTGTTGCTAATATCACCACAGTTACTAAACAACACATTGAAGTGCAAAATATCCAAACAAAATAAGGCAGCTTTCCCGGCAGAAGTAGACCTGACTGTGCGGCTTAAATAAAACAGTGTAAAGTTACCCACATGTCTGCATCTCCTCGATCAAACTAAAAGTAAGCACGTACTTCTGATCTGCTAATGCCTCTAAAGGGCTTTTAATCCAGTCACATGGACCATATATTGTCTTACACAGCACAGGAACGGTATTCTGGAGCTGCTGTTCAAGTAATATTATAGTTATGAGAGCAGGGCCAACAAGTAAAAATGGTTCCCACAAATGCATAGTAGCGATTAACTTTGGATGTCCACCACCTGGTTATCTCCAAGACAACATTGCTATGTCTAGGTGTTCTAGGTGTTGCCATGTCTAGGTGTATATCTTTGCTGTTTTTATTTATGTCTTGAAAAACATTTATTCATTCTGTGACCCAACCACAAATTAACCTGCAACTTGGCCTGGTGGTGTCCCCTGCTTGTCTCTATGAAGATGGATAAGTTAAATGACATACAGTTGAACATTCCAGACATGTGGGCGTTGTGCCTTCATCTAGAAAAGTTACATAGCACCTTTACGGTGGGCAAAGCCAATGCCTACTGAAATAGTGATTTATGTGTTCAAATGCTGGACTGACAACAAGCAATCGAAATTATGACATATTTAATGTTTTACGAGCCTTTTAAGTTGTAATGTGCACTAAAATTGCCCAAAAAGATATATTTAGTCCTAGTAATTTGAGTGTTTTTGAAATTCATGACTTCCACTTGTACGTAACCCAGTCTTGGCCCACACCTGATCCAGTGTCCTGGGACAGGCCGACGCAGACAGCAGACAGGATGGGCTGTAGCCTGGGGGCTTGTGGTTTGCTAGAGAGAGTCTGAAGAGGCAGTGCATTCCCCAAAGGCCTCCTTTCAAAATCAAATCAGTAATCTGACCCTGAGCAGCAGATGCAGGTAATGACTTTGCTCCTCTCCCCACCATTGATTAGGCCATAGTAGTAGTAGTAGTATGTGAGTGTGGTGTGTGTGTGTGTGTGTGTGTGTGAGTCTAGTGGCGTCTACTTGTCTTGATCAGCTCTCAGTCTGGCATCTGTATGGATCTAATTTCAGCCAGTACATTTTGGTAATGGTGCCGTGTCTGTCTGCAGAAGCCCACGCAGTTTGTGTAACGCACTCACCAGAGGCTTTTCCAGAGTAAACCCCTCACTGGCCAGTGTGGGCTCAGCGATGAGTCCTCCTTTAACAGCTGGCAAGTGAATTGTGACTGACTTATCTGGACTATACAGAGTAGTTTGTTTATTTTTTATTTTAATTCTCCAATATCGACTAGAAATAACCTTATGACTGGTTGACTTGCGACACAACATTGCAGGTTAGTTTTAGTTTAGAGTTGTCTGCGCGAAACCAAAAATTGGAGTAGGCCTGCATTTTACATATTTCTTATACAGAAGTAGTGCTGTGTACATTTACTTTATTAGTACAACATTAGGTAACGGTTTTCCCAGTTAAACTATGTATCTACTACCTCACCAACCCATTTTTTGTCTTTTCATTCATACTTAATATCTTATGTGGATTCATTGTGTTGTTTCGACTAAGAAGAAAATTTGGCTCAACGGACACTGTTGTGGTTTTCACTTTAGGTCTGATGTAAGGTGACACTGGTTTTGGCAACATTGTTCCATTAATCCCTTTCTCACTCATGTAGTCTGCTTTTCTTGCCCTAACTTGAACAGGAATGAAAGGAACTTGACACTGGTAGCTGCCATATTTGTCCTCTGTCCTTTCTCTCCTCCCTTTCCTGTGCGACCCCTCTACCATAAGTCAAAGTCTAGACTGAGTTTTAATGACGATCGCAGCTGGTCACTCGTGCTAGCCCCCTCACGCCTGGAGCTGTGTGTGTGTGTCTGTCTCGCCCCTCCCTGCAGTATTGTCCCATGCACAGTTTGGGGCCAGCCCCTCCCACCAACTGTCTGGTCTACAACAACGGCAACAGACCCCCGAAACTCTGGCTGTCCTGTTGCAGCCTCTCCCCTCCCCCACTCTGCCCCAAGTGTATCCCCCCCCTTCACACTCCCCTCTGAACTAAGTCCAATCCCTCCTCATGTCGTCTTAATCTCCACACAAAGGACCAGTGTAAGACCACCAATTATATGGATACAAGCAGAGGGTTCGCTCAAAAACCTCCCCAGTCTCCTTCAGTGGATTGTCAAGTGCTCGACAAACTGATGCTGCTCATTTGACTAAAAGCTTGCTGGTCAGGGTCTTGAGGAGTATTTCAAGCCATTTTATTAAGTTGAGTCATATTCACAATGTCCAAACAAGTGTTGACCTTTTGGAACCGTATTTGTCTGGAATATTTAGTTTGCTATACGTAATATACTTGCTTGCTTGTTTTGGTCATGCCCTGTCAAGGATTTGCTTAATGAAAACTTTTGAAAATGATGATTTTCATAAAATAATCTTTATTTCCCCGCAACTGGGAAATTCCATTGTTTGCAACTCAAGTTCATGAACAGCAGGAAAAAAATTATATGCAATCAAAAATCTTGCTAAATAACTATTAAAAACAAATCTAATTAGAACATTAAGGAATACTTTATAAAAAGGTGTAAAGATATGCAAGTAGAGTGACCCTTAGGGGTACAAAGGTGTAGATATGTATGTTCATTAGGCATTCATAAAATGGCATGTAAAGTGACTTCATTGTACGATGACCAGATGTTTGACCTGATCACACAAAATGAAAATGGTATAAAGTTAAGTAAAATAAATGTCCCAGTTGTACAGGAAGGTAGTCTTTAGTGAAACTGTTTGTTTGCCACAGACCAAACTTTGGTGGACCACAAACCTCTGAGGCCTCCTGAGAGGAACTGAGTGTGATCTGGGCCATGTTTAGTTCTATGTGAGCGGTGTCTGCGCACCATCTGTCTCACCACACGCGGCCTATGATATACGGCCTACATTCTGCTCTTATCAGCTCTGAAGATGAAGAAGGGCTTTAAAGCACCAGCAGAAACATCTGAAAGTAAGAGGAGGTACACTATGTCTCCCAGACATTTTGGCTGTAATATGAGTGCGGTGTGCACAACCTTCCCTCAGCAGTTTGTGAAAACATCACTCTTACTTTGGAGATGCATTGATCAAAATGGCTTCTGTCTAGACTCTTTCTCTCAAAGAATTGATTTGTTTGGCTCAGAACCAGTAACCTCAGTCCTGTTACACCCCACAGGGGCGGGGGGCAGTGTGAATTACAGGAACGGGGTAAATAAAAAGATGACATCAGTGCAGACTATTAAAGCTGCCACACTACAGGGCAGGGGGTTGTTTTTCTCTCATTATGGACCTCTGGCTGCTCACCTCTGTGTAATCTGCAGGAAATTCCTCTAAAAGAGCCAAGTGGAGTTTGGACACCCTCCACACAGTTCTGCCGGTCTCCTGTTGAGGCATGGCCATTAAATTTAAAACCACTGAAAATGGGCCCCTTTTCCACTGATCTAAGGTGTAGAAGTCCAAAACCACTCTGACATCCCCTGTTGGAGAGACTCCTGTCTGACAACATTCTCTGTGGTCCACTAGAATTTAGCTTGTGTGGTGTAATCCTGGATCCTGTGTGAATTGTTTAGCAGTATCGTGGCCTTTTGGTAAGTCAAGTAATATACATTGTGAAAGAACAAATTGGGGTGTAAATATACGCAGCTGACCAATAGCACACTTTTTAGACTGAGAAACTTGGTTTTCTAGTTCTAGAAAAAATGCTGCTTTTTTTTTTTTTTTTTTTTTTTTTTTTTTAAAACCATATAGCACTGCAGTTAGAATTTTTAGCATTCACAGAATATACATCTAAACTGTTCATCCCATTATGTGAAAGGGAAAAATGTATTCACTTTGTCAAGCACAATTTTCACTCCCCAACACTTTTACATACTTTTGGTCTATGGCACATTTTTGTTAACGAGGTTTAAAAGGCTCCATGAGAAAAGCCTTAGATTAGCATCCCAATCCTCCCGCTTTCCTTTAAGTCTCTGTTCTCACACATTGTTACTGGTTTTCTTTTTGTGTAAAATCGGGATTGTCTTTGGTCTATGCTGCATGCCTCCTCCAGGCATGTTCTCGCTACATCGGTCTTGTCTTCACAGCGATTAGTCGTGAGAGGTCTCATTTGTTTGGGCGCAGGATCAGCTCTGAGCCTGTCACGCTTCATTCACACTCTGTCATCATCAGCAGCACAGTTTGTCATTGAGCTCTGTTCACTTTCCCATGTGAACCCACTGTTCCGCACCCAGGCAGCCAATGGTACGCAGCGCTGGTGGTGGCCTTTCTGTGCTGGCCTTACTCCAAATGAAAAGCATGTGTGTGATGGTCCAAATTGCATTTGGGAGCAAATTGAATAAGTTTGCTGTTTGTTATTTGGCCAGGGTTATACAACCATGTCTAGTTTGGCATATTAGAAATTATTTGAATCATGCATGATGTATAATTTTAAATTTAGATATATAAATTTTGTGTTTTTAAAATCTGGATTAATATTTATAGTCCAGGAGCATTATCATTTGTGTGACTGAAATATTAAAGTATACACACTATCTAAAAATCAGATCCCCAGAAAGACAGAATTTGGACATTACATGATCATAACTTGTTAATTGTGAATTATCATCTTTTGTAGAATGGTTAGTGTTCTGCTCTGGCTGCTTTCATAAGTCACATGCAAAGTTAATAACATCACCTAAAGCTCTGATCAGCTGCTGTGACTTCAATATGAAAAAAGGAAGATACGTTTTTCAACTTCATTTTCTGGGGGCCTCATTTCCTCATTTCACTGTGTCAAATTGACTGCTATAGTTTTATTACTGAACAGTGGGAGATATTTGTGGGTGCTTTCATGGGTCCCTGTGCTAGAGCGAGATGTTCACTATAGCTCCAGTCTCATTAAACCGTGTCAGTTTGAAGAAGAGGGGCAGGGGCAGGACATAGGAGCAAAGGGAGCAGAATGGGAGCAGGGGCACAGGGAGCGCTGCAATGGGACTTCTGGTTCTGGTCAGGTTCCGTGTGACTCCCAGCGGGCAGCTCTTCCTCTTCTTCAGTGTGTTTGGTTCATCTGCAGTGGAGGATCCTGTTTCCTGAATGTCTGAGAGTCACACATACCTCTGGAACTGTGCACAGCATCAGATTTTGTCATGTCTGAGGGGTTACTGGGTTGTGTCGCCCCCTATAGGAGCCAGTCAGAATAAGGACTTAACTTGGATCTCTTTCTTGCTCTCTGTTGCAGCCCTGCGTTGTAACTGCACAAACTGTGAGAAGACGGGGTATGAGTGTGAGACAGATGGCGCCTGCATGGCCTCCACGTACTACATCCAGGGCAAAGAGCAGCATGTGCGCATCTGCATCAACCAGGACAACCTGGTGCCCCCGGGACAACCCTTCTACTGCCTCAGTGCAGAGGGGCTGCTCAATACCCACTGCTGCTACAGCGACTACTGCAACAGCATCGATCTCAAGGTCCCTGGTCAGTCCAAGCACAACAACTCACTCATATCAGGGAATAAAAATAAAAGGGAATTAATAGTATGGTGTCATGGCAATTTAAAAGTCTATGATCTATGCTAGAAAAATATTTTATTTGAATAATACATTTGTGCTTAAAACTGAATCATACATGGGGATGTAAAATTCCTTTTAAAATCATTGCTTATCGTTTATTTTAACCATAACAGCCATGGGTTCAATTTACTTTTTCATTTATTTTTCACAATTTACTTCATACTCCACCAGGTTTTTATTATTGTACTCACATATTCCTCTTTTCTGTTTGCCTTGTCCTGTAGTTCCTACCAAGGCGGCTTGGTCGAGCAGTGGCAGCAGCTCGTGGGGTCCAGTGGAGCTGGTAGCAGTGATCGCGGGGCCGGTGTTCCTGCTGAGTGTGCTGTTGATGGTGGGCGTGTTTCTGTTCCAGTACCAGCAGAGGACGTACAGTCACAGGCAGCGTCTGGAGCTGGAGGACCACTCCTGTGAGCACCTGTACCTGGCCAAGGACAAGACCCTGCAAGACCTCATCTACGACATGTCCACCTCCGGCTCCGGCTCAGGTCAGAGCGTGAACAAGTGCGATTTATATTTTAATTGGAGGATTTGGTTCAGCATGCACATTATAAACGCATCTAGAAGAATTAAAATATAAGAACCATGCATTTCAGAGGTAAAGGTCTTAACAACAGGCTTAGCAGGTTTAATGCATTATAATATAGCATATTTGGTTGTTTGTGGAAATGCTGTTCAATAATTGCAATGTTGGCAATTTACACTTTTGATTTGATTGCGATTAATCTTGCAGCCCAAGCCGCAGCAACATACTAGTTTATTCATTGCTGCTGGTAGTGTTTAAATTAATTATATTCCTGGGGACATAATTACATCATGACTCAACTATTTTAATTATCTTTGCAATTTATACTCAAAGTTGAGTCTTCACGTTGACATAATTTGTAATATAAAACATTAGAGAATCAGAATCAGTTCTTGTTTAATTTTGACTAAAATAAATGCCAATATTAGATTGCAGATGCACACTGGCTGAAAAAGTTATTGTGTATAAAATTGGCTTGAAAAAATTTCCTACAGTATCTCATCTGTGTTTTTAATAGCTGAGGTAGTCAGTTTGTTGTGAGTTAAATGAACTAGTAACATTTGTTTGTCTCCACTGCCCCCTGCAGGCCTACCCCTGTTTGTGCAGCGCACAGTGGCCAGGACAATCGTGCTTCAGGAGATTATCGGGAAGGGGAGGTTTGGAGAGGTGTGGAGGGGGAAGTGGAGAGGAGGAGATGTGGCTGTGAAGATCTTCTCGTCCAGAGAGGAGCGCTCCTGGTTCAGAGAAGCAGAAATCTACCAGACAATCATGCTGCGCCACGAGAACATCCTGGGCTTTATTGCAGCAGACAATAAAGGTAAAGGCATTACCACTGTTAGACACTGTTATCACTGCTATTCTAAATGTGTCTACCTTACAGACAATGGCACATGGACACAGCTGTGGCTGGTGTCAGACTATCATGAGCACGGCTCTCTCTTCGATTATCTGAACCGCTACTCCGTCACTATAGAGGGCATGATTAAGCTGGCTCTGTCTGCAGCCAGCGGCCTGGCACATCTTCACATGGAAATCCTTGGCACTCAGGGTGAGACGGGCTTTTGTCTTAAAGAGGCTAATTTAACCAGTCTCACTCTACGAGCAGACAACTTATTTATCTGTTAATGCCCCTGTGTGCTGTGCAGGTAAGCCCGGCATCGCTCACAGGGACCTAAAGTCTAAAAATATCCTGGTGAAAAAGAATGGCATGTGTGCCATAGCTGACCTTGGTTTGGCAGTTCGTCACGAGTCCATCACAGACACAATCGATATAGCTCCAAACCAGCGCGTGGGGACCAAGAGGTATGGTTTCTCTAACCTCCACTCACATATCACCTAACTGTGCACAGTGCTTCACTGTATACATGTAAAGAGTCCTATAGAACCACATGCATCAATCTTCTCTTCCTTTAGGTATATGGCGCCAGAGGTGCTAGATGAAACCATAAACATGAAACACTTTGATTCTTTCAAATGTGCGGACATCTATGCGCTGGGTTTAGTCTACTGGGAGATTGCTCGCCGCTGCAATGCTGGAGGTATTCACGAAGAGTACCAGCTTCCATACTATGACCTGGTGCCCTCAGACCCGTCCATAGAGGAGATGAGGAAAGTGGTGTGTGACCAGAAACTCCGGCCTAATGTGCCTAACTGGTGGCAGAGCTATGAGGTCAGTAAGACTACTGTAATCTTTTACTTCAATTTAAGTAAAAGTTGAAGTATGCTGTGTTATATTATGATGTCCCTGATTTGCGTTATTTCTTGTTTTAGTCACTTCGCGTTATGGGCAAGATCATGAGGGAGTGCTGGTATGCCAATGGAGCGGCACGCCTGACTGCTCTGCGCATTAAAAAAACGCTGTCCCAGCTCAGCATAGAGGAGGATGTAAAGATGTGAACTGTACAAAGAGCTCTGGAGACGCTCAACACTCCCATATGAAAACAATACACTACTAAAGACAGACTCTACATGACAAAAACCTGCCAGTTTAACTACAGCCACACTCCGAGTTGTGACAAGGCCTACCTCACCTTTTTAGCCAAAACTACTGACCGTGATCTCCTACATGGGACGTCCTGTTTGTTTTCATCGCCCCTTCTCCATAGGCCACTACAGCATTACTACTGTTTAATATTGTTTTAATTATGTCATGGCAGTTTTATTACTGTACAATGATTGGATGTTTTTTTTACTTCTCAGAAAGCATCCCACAATCATTTTTTTGGGGCGGGGGTTTAAGTTTAGTTTTATAATTGCATTTTGTGGCTGTGAGTGTGCGGGTGGGAGGGGGTTGGATGCACTGTTCGAGTGTAGTTGTCTGTTTAAATGGTGTGGGGACTCCTAGCATGTTTCCTGGAATAGGCTGTAGTTCTATAGACAGATTTCTCTACTCTCTGTAACTTAAGCATGCGCCGCCCGATTGTGCTTCTTTCAAAAATCCTACGAACACTGAATAGTTGCACTCTATTGTAGCTTCCTTGTTTATGTGAGATTTCTTATGTCGAGTATCGCGACCACGGATGTGCTCCTGGTGTTTTTAGTCCAAAATGTGGCAGGGATTATTACGGGATGGTTGAGTTTTATTTATTTGTTTATATATTTTTGTCTTTTGATAAACACTGTGAGAGAAGATGCCCAAGTTGTGATATAAATTGTACTTTTGTAGTGTTTTTTTTTTCTTTTTTCATGTCTTCTGTTCTTCAGTAGTTTGACAGAAGGTCAAATGTGGAAAATTTAATGTGGAAGTTCTCCCAATGGTAATAAGATGTTGTGCACAATGAAGAGGAGTAAAAAGAAAAGCAATGACATGACCTTTTTAAATGTTTATTTTGTTAAATACACTCTACTGACAAGATTTTTACAACTTCCACTTTTCATTTTTGTGTCACAAGCTAAAGGATTACACTTTATTTAGCCTTAATAAAGCATTAACACTTAAGACTTCATTTATAATTATTAGGGTTTGGGTAGCAGAGTAGTTGCTAAGCCTGAATTCAGTCTATGTTCCTGCTTTATTAAATCTATTAAAAAAACAAAAAAACATTTCGACATTATAAGAGGTGCCCAGCTAATGTGTGGAAATCAATGTTGCTTGAATGGTACTCTCAGAAATGATTTTTATCTGTGAAAATCTGCTGGATTATTGTAACTCTACTAGATACAGTGGTACTACTGACATGTCCACATAAATGTCCATATTATTTTGTGTAATCTATTTGTTTTGAGTCCTTTTTATCATCTGTAAATGTCTTCTGTGTAAACATCTTGACACTGGAATATTTGGGATGAAGTTGTGAATCCTGACACTGCCCATTTGTATTTGACTATATATAAATCAAGTCTACTGGATATTTGTAGTTTCAGATACTGTACAATCAATCTGCTTGTTTTTATTTGATCATATTTGCAGATGAGATTACAAAAGACGTTATTGGGCTATGTACTGTTAAGTCTGTATGTATTATTTTTTTCTGTTCATTGTGTAATAAGTACCCATTTATTGTCTCAAAACACTGGCTCATTGAACTCATCAGCTCCATTTAATAATTTTATTTTTACCATTGTTTTCAGTTGTTGACAAGGTAGCCCAGAGATGATGCTGCTGTAATGAGGATTTGCTGAAACAAGTGGTGTAAAATGGGAGACTGCAGATATGTAACCAAAATCGTCAAACACGCGTCTCCATATTTACTTTGGCATAAAACTGTCCTACGTCTAGTTTATAGGTAAAGGTTTCAAAATCACTGGTAGTTTGTACATAGATATACAATAAATAATTTTTTTCCTAACATGTTCTCATCTGTTTATTGATAGGTATTGTTGAAGTTACCGGTGCTAATGGTGCTGTTAGAGGAAGGGCATCTGGCCTAAGAAAAACCCTTAGCAGTTAACTTAATGTGGAAAAGCGGGAAAAGTAAAACAAATTTTACTTTTAAACAAATCTCATGTACAAGCTCATGTACAATCTATAAATAATGCATCATTTGCTGTTGGATCAGCAGATGTAGACCTAACAATGTAGACTGTAGTGTCTGAATGTCAGTCCGAATGGACTACACTCTACACGGCGATCTGAACTCTGTTAAAGAAAGTAGATCATATTTACACAAATGAGTATAGTAACTTATTTAAAATGCATTTTATTTTCCTTTACAAGAAACAAAAGCAGACAAAGAAATAAGATGGCAGGGAGGAGAGTGGAAAGCTGTATATAAAGAGATGCACCCTCTGGCGTTCTCCAAAAATATGTACAATTCAAAATAATATCCATACAAAACATGCCACATACAATAAAAATGAACATTATATTTATTCATATTCCCTAAAAGTATCTCTGCTGTACAGATGCAATATCTTTTTAAAAAGTATGTGAGGTTAAAAAATTAAATTTGAGCAAAACTTTATTAAATTATAAGATATGCAGAGAACTTAAATTAAGATTTAGCAACCTTTAAAAATTCAGGTTAAAATCCAGTGAGTGGGTTAATGTCTCATGGTCTTCCCTTGAAATAGAAACATACCAAAAATATATATATATTTCACTGCTTTGTATACTACCACTTCAGAGAAGTTCTCCAATATAGTCTGAGAGTGCAATTCATAACCAGGTTAAGTATGGAGTTAACTGAGTCATTACATCATACAACATACAGGAAGCCAGGTTCACAAGGTTTACCAGCACATTCACTTCTATAGGGAAAATATAGATTCAAACCAAAAGCACTACGAAGTATAGGGAGTCCAGGGTTTTCCATTCAAGAGTACATGATTCTGATTGCGACCAATAAAGGGACAGGTTTTGATAATCAACAAGCAGTAGTATAAATAAAACACAAACAATATTACATAAATAGAGATGCTATGCACCAAAGTACTGCTGTAAGAAAGAAGTGAATTGTGTGTAATAAACGCTCCTCCTATTGCCCTCAGCCGCGTCTGGACTGATTCAAGAGAACATATTTTAACAAACCTATCTGAGGGCTTTTAGCAAAAACACTAATAGAAAACAGGTCAATGCAAAAACACTCTGATTCATATACATAAAGATATTAGTTTGCCATTTACACATATTTATATTTATATACAGCTTCAACTTTGTTAAAATGATATCCAGTGGTTGTTTCTTCCGATGTCATTTACTCTTGACTTTTTGATTACAAAGGGGCTGGATAAAGAGTTGCTACCCCTGATGCATATACCATATATACAGTTTGTACAATTTGCATTTAATAATAGTGAGGTTTCAGGTTAGGGGAAGAGGGAGAAAAGTAGTTCGGATACTGGAGTTTTAAGTAAAGCTCCCTTTAAAGACATTTCATTCATTTTTACATAGAGGTGAAACAAATGCCCTTTTTTCAATAAGTCTTTCCCTGCCATCTGCCCAGCCTCACAGGACAGTTCCAGCAAAAGAAAAACTTGCTCGAGGGGTGTAAAGACAGCAGGCTGCGCTCTGACAGAGAAAGACCTACTACAGTAAAGTTATCAACAGTCCACTAAGTATTACAGAGGAAGAGACATGATTCAAAGTGTTAGCAGTGGGATATAAAGTAGTCATTGGTCCACTGTGCTGGAGGCAGCAGTGGAGCTTGAACGTGTGAAGCAAAAGCAAATGTGCATTTGGAGATGAAATTAGTCTTAGAAATGAGATCTGAGAGCCGCGTGCTCAGTACGGACAACTACAAGGAACTACACGGTGGTTATTGTGCTTTCACACAGCTAAGAGCACGGCTAAAAATGCTTAAAGGAAAAACAGAAAAGTCCATGATTTGGAGGCATACATGACACCTGCTAAGCTGATTGTGAGTTTCTTTTTTTTTTTATCAAAACGGTCATATATTTCTTCTGTATAAATAATTCATGAATAATAATTATGTTGGCTCATTATTGTAAATCGTCATCAGCATAGAATAGACAGAGCAAACCTGCTGCTTAAGTTTCCCTGCTTGTCCGAGAAGGCTAAGCCCATAAAAACACCCCCCCCCCCCCCTCCACAGTAGCAGTTAACAGTTATTATTCAAAGCAGCCACTTCCCGTTAAATCAATGAGGTAGACAGGGTCACACTAACCCACCTTAGGGACTCCACCCAGTCAGAACAACTTGAGCCATAAAACAAAACATCTCCAATTTAATAATCATCTTTTTCCATCAATCATTTGCAGCTCAAATGTAGAGCCACGTCCTGATTGTCTAGCAAGCCAATAATATCCATGTTGTCTTCATTGATGAGTTGATGGGAAAGTGCCTTTCAAGGAGGTGAGGATAAAGTGTAAAAGAGCAGGAAATAGGTCCGTCTCAAAACATAAAATTGTATCAAGTTCATTCTCAGTATTTGAACATGGCTTTTTGTCGCAGCTCCTGCTGAGCTCTGTAGTATGAGGGTTGATATCAGAAGGTCAGGATCATTTGGTAGATGTTGAGGATTCTTATAAGCTTATTGAGAACAGTCAAGGAGGAGAGAGTTGTTGGCTGACATGCCTCTGTTGTGAGGGTTTGTTGCTTTATTGATTAATGCTCTTCATACCTTTGGCTACAGGGGTCACTGCTTTAGTCTTTCACTGGTGGAGGCCGCATCACCTCCACATCTTTCAGCTTATACACTGGCTAAGATGGACACAAAGGCTTTGGCGCACATGGTTCTGGCACCTTAGGAAGGGAATACTTTTAGTTCATCCACTTTCTGCAATTCCAGGCTCCACAATGACAAGGGATTTTGTGCTGATCATCCTCAAAATCAAACTGGTAATCATACGTCAGCTATAGTAAAGAGAACACAAACGCATTCATATTTAAGACCTTAATAAAATCATGTTAAAAAAACAGGATCACAAACCTCTTCTCCCTTTGGAATCTTTCGGCTGGAAATGATGATGATCTTGTCTTCCTTGTCAAACGTTACCACCTCTGCCACACAGTTGGGGGCACAGGAGTGGTTGACATAGCTGAACAGGAAACAGGGGCATTATATTAAAATAGTTTAGAATTTCTAATAATTGCTAATGATCTGAACTGAACTGAACTGAGACTTACCGAGCTGGGCCACCTGTCAGAGTGGCATCAATGACCTGTTCATTGTTGATGCGGAACATGTAAATGCCACGATTCTGAGATACAAAAAATATATTTAATTAGACTTGCAACACACAAGCAATGTTAGAATATTTTGTGGTTCCTCCAATGCCTGTGATAACATAAATTGTAGAAGTTGTTTTACCTGACACTCATATATCTTTTCTCTACGATTGGCCACCTCATTGCGTATAACTGTGCCAATGTATTCAATGACCATGGTGTGCTTTTCTAAATCCTTGGCAGCGTACAATCCCAGGCCCTGAATTCGGGATCGGGCCAGGTAAACATTGTTCTTCCACTCTGTCTTCAGGCGGCGGTACTGGGATGATTTAGAATGAACAAACTGTTTGCTGTATGGTGTATTGAGTTCCCCAGTAAAAGTGCTCTGGTAGGCTTTCGAAACACTGGTGCTATTCAGCGTGTGGGGCCTTATAATGAGAACAGTAAAGTTAAGTATTTCCTCATAATGCAAAATGAATATATAACTGCCTGTATACCTTTTGCACTGGGCGGTGACTTTGGGCTCAGAGCGGGCACAGCCACTGGGATTGATCATGAGAGGGAGTTCCATCAGAGGGTGACGCCCATAACGGAATTGGTAACTTTGGCAGCTCTCCACTCCAGGCAACTACAAAACAATATCATTTAAATATTAAATATGAACCAAGAGCAGGAATGCTACAGTCTGGTCGCAGGTTAGAGTCCCTTTTCTTACTGATTCAGTGATGCGCATCACAGCATTGATGGTGAGTCCGTACATTTCTTCTCCTTTGATGTGTTCTGTGAACAGCTTCAGCATAGAAGACTCTTCTCGAAGTTTGGCTACCTGCTGAACCACTCTGCTCCAAATTCCTATCACCACCAATGGACAATTAGAGTCACGGTTTGATCACTGTTAAATGCTGACATTGCATGAGCCAATGTCTTACCCTCTGGAGAGCTGTCACGGTAGTGCAGATCCTCCATGCCGTGCTCCAGAACTCGCACCTCGAATAGAGGCCGGCCGTTGTCCTCGTTGATCCGACAGCGGTATCTGCAGCGTTTGTTAGGCACGCGCGTGCTCCAGTAGATGCGAGTAGCCTCGTAGCCCACAGGGAAAATGGCAGTGGGAGAGTGGAAAAGGGGCATCTGTGAGGGAAGCAGCTGACCAACAGCATGGAAGATCAGACCCCCGACTCTGAACAAATGGATTCGATCTCCTCGTTGCAGGATACTGGCAATCTGCTTCACTTCATCACGCTCAATGTAGACCCTCCTCAACACAGCAAACGTGCTGAGCTCTTCCTCACTGGGGCCCTTCAGCTTGTGCTGTGTGCACAACATGGTCTTGTCCTTGAAGAACATGCAGCGGGCTCGGATCGCACAGGCAAAATGATAGACATTAGGGCAGCGCAGTCTGTTGCAGCTATTAGTGGCCCCAGTTTTCTGGCAGTAGGCACAGAGGGTACGCAGACCTCTGCGTAGGGCTACCTCCACATTGATGAGTGCTCCTCCTTGTGTCTCATAGACCTCAGTAGACCACAGAGCACAGTTCAGATGTACCCACAAATCCACATCGATGTTGAGCAGGCGCCCAGGCCCATCTGTGGCGCCGTCACCTTCGTCATGACAAAAGCAGCATTTACGTTTGTCACGAGGGAGTTTCTCTGGTCTAAAAGTGATGCGCAGTCGCTCCATCAGCTCTGAAACTTCACGGCTGCTCTCCTTTTTGGAGCCACCCTTACGGATTGTGATGACAAACTGAAGACGCTTCCATCTAATCCCTTTCCATTTCTTCACTTTTGGTTGGACTACATCCGGTTCAGGCGAGAGCGGTCTGCGTTGTTTCATGCATTTTGGAGAAGACTCCAAGACATTAGGAGCATCTTTTTCAGGCTCAGCTGAGTCAGTGCTCATATCCTCCTCCTTAGCATAAGCCGTAACCTTTAGTGAGCCTTCAGCAGATGTGCCACTAAGAGTGACTGAAGGAGAAACTGAAGCACTTTCAGATTCTAAGGCTTTGGGTTGGGAAGCTCCATCTTCTTGTTCTGGCTCAGTCTTGACCTTCACTTCTTTTTGCACGGCAGGAGAGGAAGGAGGAGAGGTTTTAGATGGAACTGTGTCACAAACTGCTTCTGGCGCAGAAGTTTCTTGGTCATCTGGAAGAGGAGGCGATGGAGGTGGAGATTCCTCAACCGGAATAACAGGAAGGTGCCTTACATCCAAATCATTCACGTTTGTGGTGTAATAGTGTAGTGCTGGCTTATCCTCATTTTCTGCAAAGTCCTACAGAATACAGCACAAACAAACAGTGCAGAGATTGTAAAAGAAAAATTCTTTACAATACAAGTATGGAAAATGCACCATGTCATCATGGTAATTTTAAAAGTTGTTGATTAAATAATCAAAAACATGAATATGTGCATATTAAAACACACAGAGCTCTAATGGTACCTGTTTGATGAGTGAAAGTATGTCCACGCGTTTCTTTAGTGTGCAGCCAGGGAGTGATACATCAAACTGCCTGAGCCATTCATCTGGATTAGGAGTGGCATTGTTCTTTACACAGAGGGCACCAGGGAAACCTGCAGAAAAACATGATACGTGGCCCTATTTTAGTCAAGATCATTATAGTCCCAACATAAGTCATAAGTCAACATCTTCAATGTCTATTACCCGACTGTCCTTGTGCCTTACTGGACCCATCAAAATCCAGATTTTGAGGAGGAAAAGTCACCTCATAAGAACCCGGCATCCGGATGCTTAGGAGCTGAGCCATGGCCATCATCACATGGTTGAGTTTCTGAGAAAAAAGATGCTTTACGTTTTAAACAGAGCATTTCAGAATAAAATGTTTGTCTTTGCTGGCGTTAGTTACCTTTGCAGCTGCAGAGGACAGTGTGAAGGTGACAGACACTTCATTACTTTTTGGTCTGTTGAGATGGTTTGATGTAGGAAGCACCTTGTCATCGGCAAGTGGTTTATTTTCTTGAAATTCTTTAAGAGATGTGTATGTTTAATCAAAAAGAAAATATGATTTTAAAGATACTATAAGTAAATGCATACCTGGTATAGGTGTACGGGGGATGAGAGGAATAATGGGAGAAATAGCCCTTTCAGTCTCTTCCTCCTTGGGCTCTTTGAGCTGAGGGAATCGAGTTGTTCCTTCTCCTACATTACTCTCTGGGGATGATGCTGGAATAATGCTTTCTGGTGCATCTTCATCATCACTTTCCATTCTGTTGAACATTTTTCATTTGACCAAACGTTGAAATAAATCCAAAACTTTAAGTTCAAGTGTTGGCTTTTACCTGATGTCTTCATTCTGGTTGTGTGGTGGAGTAGGAAGAGCTGCCAGAATGTCGACACTCTTAACTGCTTCAGATGTGGTGTCTATAAAGAACACAGACTTTAACATCCACACACATCATATTCACAGTTAGATTAGATGTATTTACCCATTGGCTCTACAGCAGCATCTGTCTCTTTACACTTTGAAACTTCCTCCCCAGTGGTCATCCCATTTGGCAGCTTGTGCTGTACTGAAGGAGGCGGTGTGGGAGGCAAAGATGAGGGAGGTGTAGGAGGGTTGCTAAGGTTACTCTGAAAATACAAGAGTGCATAAAAACACAGCTGAAAATCCTGTATCATGAGTATTTATGTGAAAAAAGTGGTTAGAAATTCATGGTTCTACCTTTTTAAGTAGCTGAGAATAGTAGTCTGGGACATTGTCCAGCACTGCATTTCCAAATGATCCTTTCAGCTGGGCTTTACCATTGGGTAGACTGCTCCCAAAAGGAGCAAAAAGATCTAGGCTTGTGGTTATGGATGGCTCCATCAGAGGCAGCAGAGACAAGCCCTGAAATATCAACAATAATATTAATAGAAGACAGATCTCATGCTCATGCCAACCAAACACTGGTATGGTGTGTGGTATGGTATAATCAGTACCTGTTTAAGTTGTTTCATGAGAGTTTCTGGGCTTTTCCCTAGTTCATCTTTCTTGGTCTTTTTTCTTGCATTGGGTCCACTGGTTACCTTATTTGTACGTTTGGGCTTAGGCAAAGGGGGTCTTTTAGTAAGAGATTGCAAATCCTCCATATTTTGAGGTGTCCCTTGAAGCTTTTGTTCCAGCATAGCCAATTTATTGTTTATATGCCCATTAATTTCATTGTGGATGCCATCAGGTGTCCGTTGAGCTCCAAGCTGAATATTCTTAGTCCTAAGTAGTTTTTGAAGTAGCTGCTGTCCAGTCTCAGGCCTGTTATCTTGAAGTCTAGGATCTATAGCCATATTGTCAGGGGTAGAATAGTTATCCTCTTGTTTCATGGCTCCATGTTCTGGGTCTGGTTGCACATTACATAGCACTTCCCTGGGCTCCTGCTTTATATTATGAAGTGTTTTCTCACACATTCCTCCTGCTCCTTGATGGAGATGAGCAGAGGGGCTCTCCTGAAGATGATGGGGTTGTTGGGACATATTAACATATTTCTGTGGGCCATTGGGAATACAGGCAGCAGTTTGGGAGCTTTCACTGCCTGATGCCTGGGACTCAACCTTTAGTCCAGGAATATCTAGTTGACTCTTCTCTCCAGGAGATCTGAGTGGGGAGGCTTTAACATGATATGGACTGCCCATTCCAGCCTGACTGTCAGTTCTTGGTGAGGACACATTTGATGCATGAGGTGAAGCTGAATGTGCTGGACTCATGCCAAACGAAGCTCGGGGGGAAAAGGCATGAGAGGGTGACCCTTGAACCCGGCCGGTTGCTGTAGTTAGCATGACCTGTTGGTTTGGAGTAGGAGGGCGCATGCCCATGAGAAGATGACGTTGCTGATCCACTTGTGGAGATCTTGGTCTTAACATGCGGCTTGGATCCATTGGAGTACACGGCATTGATACCTGCCCCCTCATCATCTGTTGATGCATCATCTCCCCGACCTGAGGAGACTGTGACCCATGAGGAATTAAGCCCTGCTGCATTTGTGGAGCGACTGCAGTTTGAGTTCCCATGGGCTGCCTCATCTGTGGGACCTGGCCTGGGGGCATATGTGGCATGTGGGGCCTCAAGGGCCCTTGTTGGCCTGAGTTTATTGCCATTCGCATCATCTGACCCTGCTGCAAGTGCCTCTGAGCTATCAGGGCCTGTATGTGTTGTATTTGTTGGTTAGGAGGGAGGTTGCGCAGCTGTGGATTCTGGGCAACAATCGCCTGGATGTTTATCTGCTGACGAATGTGTGGAGCTTGAAAGCCAGGCCTTGGTGCCATCATACCCTGCTGCGGTCCCCTTATTATGCCCATCATGGCCTGTTGTTTCTGCTGCTGAGCTAACAAAGCTTGGTGCTGCAGGTTTAGACCAACTGCAGCCTGCTGACCAAGTGAAGTCTGAATAAAGCTCTGCTGCGGGATGTTTTGTTCCTGTGAATGCTGGGGCACATTTTGATGGTGCTGTTGAACACACAGATTTGCTTGTGGCCCTTCCTGTTTCACTGCAACACCTTCAGGCTTCTCGGCCGTGGTCGATATTTGCTGCTGGAGAGTAGGTTGCTGTTGTTGATTTGCAGACTGATGATTTTCATTTGTAATTTGCCGTTCTGCAGATTGGTTTGCCTGTAGTGAACTACTGACTTGGTTTTGATGCTGTGGATTTTTTGGACTTCCCAAGTCACTCTGATCATCTGCCGAGACACTGATTTGTGATGATGGGTTTGGTGTAGAGGGCCCACTCCGCTGTGGAGGAGATTTGGAGTTTTCTAAACCAGACTGTGTTTGAGGTGTGGCTCTTCCCGCTGAAGGAGAGGAGTCCATTTGTGGAGTGGAGGGCTTAGATGTTGATCCTTGTTCTGGGCCTGGGTGACTGGAGAGTTGGGTTATTTTTTGTTGAGCTGTTTGCTGCTGCTGAGAGACCACCATGTGTTGAGACAGACTGTTTTGCTGTTGTGGAGTTTGAGGACTCCTAAAACAGGGATCACTTGGTACCTGCTGTCCCATTACTATCTGTTGCCTTTGCTGTTGTGCACCTGGTTGATTAGCCATTATTACAGACTGAGTTTGTCCTCCTAAAGAGGCTTGTGAAGTCTGGGAGATAGGTTGACCACCACCCATTTGATGATTGACCTGATTCACCACAATTTGTTGTGGGTTTGGCTGTTGCTGGGCAATGTGTGGGTTTCCCATCATCCCAAGTTGTGCCTGGGGCGGTACGCCAGCCTGAGCAGAGTGCGCCAACATCATCTGCTGTTGCTGCTGAAGCTTTGCCATCTGCATTCTGTGCTGAAGCTGTCTTTCTTGGATCATTCTTGGGTCTGCCCCTTGCATTCCTGGTCCCATAGGAAAAAATCCAGCTGGGGCACCAGAAGGTCCTGTCGGTCTAGCTCCACCAGGAAGTTGAGGTTGTGGGGGCCCTCCCATGAAAGTTTGCCCCTGCGGCATCCGAACAGGCATACCACCATGTTGCCCCATTACATGTCCTCCCTGTTGACCCATAATCATTTGACCAGACATTGT
Organism: Odontamblyopus lacepedii; assembly: GCA_034769755.1. NCBI lineage: Eukaryota > Metazoa > Chordata > Actinopteri > Gobiiformes > Gobiidae > Odontamblyopus > Odontamblyopus lacepedii. Next base: position 25,415,723 of record CM068345.1, on the reverse strand, counting down.
GGGAAACATGTGGGGTGGAGGGCCCTGTGGAGGGTGACCTGGTGGAGGATGTGCAGGTGGAAGAAGTCCTGAACCTTGCTGATGCTGCTGCTGTTTGCTTCTATACTCAGCAATAAGATTTGTATGTTCCTTCTGCTGTTTCCGTACCTGTAAAAGTAAATATGATGAATAATAAATCAAGTGTGAATTAGTAAGTACACATAAAGGCATTATTTAGTTATTGTCAAGTGTACACACCTGGTCAAGCTGTTTTTGAATTTTACTTTGTTCTTCTGTGACCAACTTCAACTTTTCTGCATCTGCTTCAGCAAACTCCCTGCCAGCCTTTTTTGCTGTACGCTGTTTTGCACAGAGTGCCTTTCGAGATTTGCGGTGGACCCCAATCTGCTCCTCCAAAAATTTCAACTGCATTTGTAGTAACTGCTGTGTGTGCAGCAGCCATTCCTCATATTGATGTTGCTCTGCATCATCTACCAAAGTGGTGGTAAATTAGTTATGAAAAACAAAGACCTGAAAATAACGAATTAATAATCTACATACTGATAATTCCTTGGACAAACTGGGGAGGGTTAGGCCTTGACTGAGTGGATTCACTTGGATCCCCTTCCTAAAAATTAATAATAAACATTTGACACTGAACACAAACTATGATCAATATACATTTTTTGTTGGCATTGGCTTACCTTTAGTGGTCCTGAAGTAATATGTGCTGGATCTGTGCCAGGAGTAGTAGCCAGTCTTTGCGCAAGCAAAGAAACTTGTTGCCTGAAATAAAATGAAGCTTTATATTTAAACTTGCAACTGTGTTTGAGATAAGACACTCAAACCCAAAATACCTGTTAATCCCTGGAGGAACAACCATTGGGTCTGTGAGAACCCTTTTGATTCCTTGAAGAGCCACTATCTTTGCCTGAGCAATAGGATCCATGATGTCATCAGTTACAAATTTGTCCAAATCTGTAAAATAAAACATTGTTGAAATTAGAATAGAGGAAACACAGCTGGCAAGTGGAAAAAAAGCATTCCTTGCCTTTATCTGGAAAGAGATTGTTGGTTAGAGGGGGCCGTTTCACTCCCGACTGTGAAGGTATTGCTCCAGGCTGCCCCATCCGCATCAGTGCTTGCTGCTGGGACATATTTATATGAGGTTGATTTGCCATTCCAGGACCCATGGGCCTTTGCTGCATAAGATTTGGCACTCGTGGAACTATTCCCTGTTGAGACATCATCCCTTGAACAGGTGAACGGTGATGTGGCAACATCATCTGAGTGGACATCTGTGGGTTTGGCTGACCCTGCAAACTGTATGGAGGTCCCCCCTGATGGAGGGTGCCAAGCTGTTGCTGCTGCTGTTGTTTTTGTTGTTCTTTTTTCTCATGCTCCAAAAGATCTTGTATTAATAATGGCAGCTCACCATCTAAAGAACTCTCAACCTTTGCCAAATCCACAGCAGGAGATTGTCCACCTACATCGGGCAGTCCCAATGGATCATCAGTAATATCTGTATGTGGAGCCTCTGAGGAGAATGTCAGATGGTCACTCTGGCCTGGGAGGGGGTATGAAAGGCCCCCTAATCGAACAGAGCTTAGGGGGGTTTGCTGGTTTTCTGAATGGGACTTGGTTGCGCTAAGAAGATCACCCATTTCTGTTTTCACAGTAGCCTGACCAGAGAGCTGCTGCTGAGTGTCCAGACCTCCATCTTCAACTTTCACTTGGGCTGCACCTGTGTTTGAAGCAGACAGTGATGTCTGGCTAGTGCTACCCTCAGTCTTTGAAGAGGTCTTTGTCCTGTATGACTTGTCTTCTACTTTTACACGCACAGGCCCAGAGGAAGGTGTCTCACTTTCAGCTTCAACCAGCCGTAGCTGGTCAGAGAAGACATCCTTTGGGTCTCCTTGGTCCAATTCTGGATCTGTGTAAGCCAAAAGATCAAATTCATCACTGTTTAGCAAGTCATCAAGATGTGGATCATTGGCTTCAAGATTATCCAGATTGCCCAAAGCATCATCCCCTTTATCAGGATCCAGGTCCAGAGCGAGATCATCTTCATCCTCAACCCCAGCATCACCTCCAGTATCTCCCAACCCCTCCAGGTCTGCCTCTGGTAGATCCTCACTGTGATCATTGGTAGACTGAGCAACTAAACTCCGCTGGGGAAGGGGATTCACAGGTGAAGAACCTGTTACTGTACTTGCTATCTGTTGAGGCATTAAAACTGATAATCCACCTTGCTGTAACCCTAACTGGGATTTCTCTGATGGAACACTACTGTTTTGAGCTATGGGATGCTGTTGCATGTATGGTGAAATAATCTCCTGGTGGGGAACAAAAAGACGTGGTCTAGGCTGCGGTCCACGTGGCATAAAATGGGGCCTCATGGGCAGCCTTTGAGAATTGTGTCTTAGTTCAATAAACTGTGGTGGAGGCCCATGACTCAGAGTCTGCATGCTTTCTCCTTGCATTGTATTGAGGGGGTTGTTGATATCCTGCATGTTAACTGCCTGGTTGAGATTATGCCTTATGCTCATTGTTTCCATGCCCGGTTGCAAAACCCTCTGCGGAGCTGGACCCTGAGTCTGCCACTGAGGAGGCATAGGTGGACGAGCAAAGATCCCTGGAGGTTTAGTGGCTCCGGACAGCCTGGAATAGTACAAACAATTGGTCATTACCATTACCATAGGATAATACAGCATAGGTTACTGCAACAGTAAACATGACATTGTTGAGTTGCATAATGGTTTTGGTTGTCTTAATGAACAAGAACATCATCGCATCTGGGAGAAGGGCAGGGAACCCTTCAATTTGCGTGTGGCCTTACATTACATTGTTTTTAGTATCGGTACCTGAACTGTACTTCTTCAACACATACTTTGGTTATTATACAACCTGACAAGAGAATCAAAATGTTCATGCATTTCATTAAATGCTATGTAAATTTTACTCATTAATTTGTCCTGTCAAACAAATGCCGTTTTCAGGGTTTTTTTTTCCTGGTACCAGTACTATCTCAACGTTTTTCCAGGATCTGGCAGTTAATCACATTATGTCCTACTGCAATAAGGCACTAACCGTACTGCGCAGGGATCCATGACTGGTAGGTTTCCCACTTGTTGAAGACCACTGGGTGTAACACTGGGAGTCTTGGAAACTTGTTGTGTCACAACAGCAGCAGTCACAGCACTGACACGATCCTAAAAGTAACCATAAAACACAACAAATGAAGTATTTTGATATATATGTATTCATGCAAACTTAGACGTATAAATAAATTTTTTTTCTTTGTGAGAGTATTATACATACCTGTGGATAGGGGGGTGGTGCTCTGCTGACCCGTTCCTGTTGAAAAGCAGGTGACTCGCCTCCAGACCAACCAGGTGATGTACTGCCAGAAGCAGCAGCAGCCGCCTCTTTTTTCTGAATCTGTTGTCGAATTAGAAACTCACGTAGTTTCTGACGCTAAAGGGGAGGGGGGGATGTACACTTGACACTTGCAAATAGTAAAAATATGTCAACATACCTATGTTCATGAAACATACCTGTTTATGCTTCTCTACTTCAGATGGGCTTAAACCAATCAAAGCAGGGTCTTCTTGGGAGCCGTCTTGGGAAACTGACAAAGGAGTCTGAGGAGATGCATCAGCCGGGCGCACAGCGAGACCTTCTTGACAGACAGAGGCAGGGTGTGGATGGGGCTGAGGAAGCTGTCCCTGATTCATTTGCGTGTGCTGTGGTGGTAATGAATGTCCTGAATTGTTGGGAGTATCACTATGAGGAGCCATCGATGGTTTACCACATAGAGGATCTACTTGAGAATTGTTGCCTTGATGGGAAGGAAGAGGTTGATTAGGATGAGGGGACCCTTTGTATCCCACATTTCCCTCGGATGGTGATGATCGAGGCTTGTGTACATTAGAAAATGGATCTCTAGATTGAGGCCTGGATGGTGGCTGAGAACCTGGATCTGGAGATTGAAACCGAGGAGGAGCTGGCGAGTGAACTGTCTCATTTGAGAGAGCACCAGGAGTGTGAGGAGACTGGGAGCTTCCTTGGGAATGAGGGCTAGAGAGCACTCTGGGACATGGGTCAAGCTGACCTGTGTTTCTCTGGGCCAGAGGGCTGTCTCCAGACTGAGGTCTTGAAGTGAGTGGAGATTGGCCATGTCCTTCGGTGCAAGTATTCAAAGAGGACTGCCTGTAACCTTCAGACGGATGGTTTGGAGATGCTCCAGGCTGAGGGCCAGCGCCATCACCTTGGTGCATTCGAGGAGTCATTGGGGCCTTAAATAAATTGCCAGCAGACTCGAGCATGCCTGTTGGGTCTTGTCTTAGAGAGGGACGGGGAGAAGCAGCACTCAAATCAGCCCTGTACTGTCCTGTGCTTGCAGGTGACGAAACCATAGCAGAGGGAGATGGTGAGGAATGAAATTCAGTTCTACCCATCCCTTGCTGAATCCTAAATGGATCCCCATAATGAGAATTGTGAGTTGGAGAGAAGACAGAAGACTCTCCATATGCAGGACCTCGTGAATGAGGACTTTGTGGAGGTCCTAAAGACTCCTGAGAACTGTGCTGAGATTGTGAAAGAAGAGCCTGTTGCTGCTGCAACTGTGATCTAAAATAAGGGTCAACCTGCTGAGCCCGTCTAGGGGTTCCAGGTGTTCCTGGTTGCATGTCAAAGGGGCCGAGACTGGCTGGCCGTCCCTGAGGAGTACCCAGTGGGCCGGAAGAGGAAAAACCTGAGGAGGGGGCATGTAATGGACTTGCCCCTGAATGGGAAAATTGTGTAGATGTGTGAGTATACGAATGGGATGACTGTAAAGGAAGCCTGGAGAGGGGATCTGTCCGGATTTCGGCTGATCCTGGAGTTTTAACAGGTCCATCCGAGAAAAAGACAGAGGATGAACCCGAACCTGGGGGAAAAGGGAAAGGGCTTCCTGCAGAGCTGGGTTGGGAGGAAACAGACGTGGAGCCGGAAGGTGGAGGGATATGCAGGTGTAAGCTGGGCCGTTCCCCCTTCACCTGATTAGGCTCTGCATTTACAGGCCTACACACTTGAATCTCTGCCTGCTGTATCAAATTCACATAATTAATATTAAAACAATGATAAACACAATAGTAGTTTCAAGAGACTATATTCAAGCAGTAGACTTACCTTCTGTGCCTTGTTGATCCTCTGAGCAGCTCTATTATCTTTGGCCTTTTGCTAAAAGACAATAAAACAAGAATTAGTCAAATACTGAAACAATATAAAAGTAATAATGCAGATATACAAACGCAATGACTTATGGATGGTCAGTAAGAATAATATGCTTAATTTTAATGTATTCATCACATACCCCCATAAAAATCTCATAAAATAATTGTTTAGATTTGGACCCAGGCAGTCAAACTTTGCAAGTGTTTTACCAATTTAGTATTGTCACATCTAACCCCATTTAGTGAATGGTGGTGGGTATATTCCTATTCCGATTGTTTGAAATGACACAAGTGGCACCCAAGGTATTCAGGAATAGTTTGCAAATTTAAGTAATTTATGTTTACAACTCCAGAACAGAACCAAAAAGGATTATGAACATTTCAAGAAAATCTTTGATCATTTTTATTGACCAGCCTACTAAGCAGTACATATAGCCAACAAATAACCAGCCTACAACTCCCTTTCAAAGTAAATTATAATGATAATCAATTTACCAAGTATGGTACTTTGTCAGCAGCGGACACTTTCCTCCAAATTTTCATGATCTGCTTACAGCGACTTGCCCAGTCTGTAGAGGAAAAAAGTGTGAATGTATGTTTGTGTGGTGCAGAGAGTAAAGAGAGAGAACACTTTCAAAATAGACTTCTGAGCTTTTGAGTATGATTTTCATTCCCTTTTCACAAGTACCACCTAAGAAATGATTTGGCCACTGGACCTAAACCAAGTCTATAAATTAGGGCTAATCCAGGTCTAAAATGGTACTACACATTCTATACAAGTTCTACACAAAGTCTAACCTAAAAGAGGAGAAAAATGTGGAGAATATTTGTATTTTACATGTATTAAGTTAAAACTGGAACTGAAGAGGAGTCTGTGTGCCACCAGAACAAGCTCATGTAACACAGTGTGGAACGGATCAGTTTCTATTCGCTTTCGCTTTCACTGTTGCGTATAATGTAAAATGTACAATAATAATCTATGTTGATCAAACATTATAAATAAATGATATGGAAAAAAAACATAATCAGTCCTTTAAAAGTACAATAGTCACCTGGGTAGTCTTGTTTAAGAGTAGGAAAGTTGGTATTGGCATAAAGGACAGGAGAAATGGTGGAAAGTTCCCCTAGTTCCTCGTCTTTCTCCCAGCGCTGCAGACTGCGCTGGTTGTAGGACAAGCCGTCTCCCTCTGCTTCAGTGGGAGTGGGGGGTGAAGAGGGTGTTGCTGGTGTAGAGGGAGTAGCCCATGGACTTTCATCTCCACCGTCTGGACTGAACAGTCCACCACGGTCACTATTGAAAAGCAAATAATAAAATCAGAAAATTATTATTTTATCATCACAAAAAACGCAGTAGACTGCTAACAGTTAAGTTATAACTTAAAAAATGGAGAGCAATACCGCATGTCAAAAAAAGGTGACTGAGACAAAGCAGGAAAAGCTTCCACCATTCCAGTTGAGGGCAGAGACCCTGTATAACAATGCTGACGATTAGTATTGAAGGACAAGTTATATTACTTTTAAATTAGAGTAAATATTACCTGAGAGGGGAGCTCTCTCTGACATAGAAGTATGAGTGAGTTCTCCCTTGTTGCCCTCCAAAATAGGCTTCATGTTGCCCAATGAGGAGCTCTCCGACACTCCCAGAACCTTTTTGAAGAACTGTTCAGAGTCCTGATTCTCTACCCCTTGAGGAAGACCTGGACAAATTAGTGAGAGGGACAAATTCTCAAAATCCTTTTTTTCCCATGGTCAAAACTGATAAAAGATTTTTTCCATACTTTTATTTTTCTCTGCAGCTAAGATTTGAGAATGAGATGACATCTGTTCTTTCAAGGATGATGAGGGGACAGGTGCTCCTGAAACCATATAATTATAGCAAGGCATCAATTAGGACAAATCAACAAGTTTCCTAGTCCTCATTTACCTTCTCCCTGAGCCTGAGGGACACTCCCTTCCTGCTTAATGGGATGGTTGTTGATTATGCAGTCCTTTGTCTCATCTAATGAAAAATGCGTTAAGATAACAGACTGCAGATTTTCAAATTGTCTCTTATTAAACATAATGTAGGTAACCTTACTTTCTGGAGCAGCAGTTTTAAAACCAGACTCTGGTAAAGCTGGAGGTCGAGCAAGGCATGGTCGTGGCCCCGAAGATGTCATCACAACTTTTTTACTCAAGTCAATCAGTGTCTTGCCAAAGAAAGCCTCCTGCAATACACCAATGATAAAAAATACTCTCTATTTGAATAAGAAAAGTTGTTTAACAGAACATTTTAAAACTAACCTGAAGATAAGCTGGAAACATATCCTCCAATTTGCTTTTCTTTCGACCTCTGCGTTTTTTGGCCTGTTCTTCTCCATCTGCTGGTTTAGGATCCATGATGTTGTCTGTGTCCGGGTGAGGTCCTGCACGGTTTATTTTTAAACACACCAAATTTTAGCAATTTTGCAATCACGTTTTAAGAAATTGAGGTTACCTTATTTATCTTATGTCCCTATTACGCTACTGGCACACATTAATTAACCTCTACTTACCCTCTTCAATGGTCCTTTCTATTGGTTGTCCATCTAAAGTTGTTTCTCCAGCCAGCTGCGCGAAGAATTCTTTTTTTAATCGTGTGTGACATTTCCTCTGTCTCACCATAAAACCTCCAATGCCTGTAGATTGAGATAAGGGACAACTAATGTATGCTCAGAAAAGACATATCACACGTGCATTTAAAAAAGCCTTCTTACCAGGCCTATAGGGTTTACGCTTTCTTTTCTTGCCATCCTCATTCTCTTCAGCTCCTTTCAGAGCATCACATTCCGCAGTGCCATCAGGACCAACATCAACACCCCCTTCCCTGTCAGGGCTCCCAGGATTCTCCAGCTTAGAGTCACAGTCCATGGACTCCCCACAAGCTATATAAAAAAGGTTTTAAAAATATATTTTTCCTCTCAATATTTTTTTAAAAGTGATTCAGTTTACTTTTCACGTCGTCTACGTCGCCATCTCCCTCCTTCATATCTAATCCATCTACACCTCCATCACATGACAAAGTGCCGAGACGGGACCGCCTTTGGCGTCTCTTGTGGAGGGGAGACATGGACATGCTACGAAGCAGGGACATGCCTGACTCAGTCAGCCACACACCCTCCAACCTGTAGAACTGTGGTTCTGTAGACAAAGAAATTACAAATTTGTTGTTCAGTAACTTAAAATCAAAAATAATAAGTTAAGGTAATAAAATCATAACTGAACATACCTGGCTCTTTTAGTTTTATTGAAGCCATAATTGCAGATTCCACTATGTTAACAAAAGGTGAGAATAGTAGAAGGGTAGAAAAATCAAAATGTGTAATTTGTTGGGAGGAAGTCAAAAGCCCTAAATCTTTCTCACTTACCCACAGGTTTAGGTACATAAGGAGAGCAAGATGTGCAGGCAAAGCCTTCATCTGAGGCCTGCTCCACCTCATCCTCTGTGTACAGACTCTCACAGACAGCATGCACCCATCTGCACAAATCATCAAGAGCATTATTTATCAAAGAAATCTTTATGTGTAAATGACCTGTGCATCAACACTCACCGGTCACAGTACTGGCATTGCAGCAGCAGCTCCTCCTCCATGAAATTTTCTTTGCATACTGGACAGGTAACAAGGCTAGCACAGGGGCCACAGTGGTTGTAGTTATTCTGCCACTCGCAATGAAAACCTGGTGAGTTGGCACCACACTGCACACAGCAAACGCACCTGAACAAAAGAACCCAATCATTTGTGTGTAATTAATGTGGAAAATACATACAAAGACTAAGTTGTGAATGTTGTTGGACATACTGCTTCTTTGTGATACCAATAAAGTACTGACATAATACATTTACATAGTATGCAAATGTTCAGAAGGGTTTTATTTAAAGTAGGAACCTTTAAAACGAGACAGGGACCAACAAAGCAATGCTTTTGTTCCATTTCATTACTTACCATTTGCACTTCCAGCCGCCTTTGGGTACTGTGTGCAGAGGGGGGTCCAGGCAGTAGGTGTGATAGCTGACATCACAATCATCACAGAGCAGCAGCCGCGAAGGGTCTGAGGCCTTTCCACACATCTCACATACAATGCATTCCAAACAACGCCAACCCTTACGAAGCATTGTCTTTGTGATCTACGGGCAAGGCGTTTTAAGTTAAGATATACAACATTTAGAAAAATAACCAAATTACATTTTACTTACTTTACTGTTTACACAGTATGGATGATAACACTGAGAGCACTGTGCACATGCCAGAAGCTGTCCTTCAACACCTTTTCCAAAGCTGCCACATACAACGCACATGTCCTGAAAGATGAGATGAATGATTACACAGAACAGGAACATATTTTATTATGAAATTGCCTAAATTAAAATGTAAAACACAAATACCAAACAATATGCAAGTCATACCTGAAGCAGGACAAATTTATCAGTGTTGGAAAACAAAACAACTGTATTCTGCATGCTATCATCTTCCTCATCATCTTCCTCCTTACTGAGTCCTGTATCTGCAGTCATGCTTAGCTAAAAATACATAGACTTTAGTATTTTTGATTTAATCATGTACAATAAAATCCATAAATGATAGAATGGTATTCTTACCAAAAATGCATCTATGCAAGAGGCCATTGCTTTAAGGCGCGACCTCCCTCCACGTCCCCTGCCTGATCCGCCTCCACGAGGGCGACGTCTCCCTGGAAAACTATTACTACGCCCCTAAATACAAAAGAAAAATTATTTTTTATACATAAGTCAAACCAAACAGGTGTTAATGAAGTGGGTGTAGGTCTCGCCTGTTTGATCCTTGAGCGTCCTGGAGAGGCTCTACGTTTTGCCTTTTCTCTCTCACTTCTTGTTGGTTCAAAGGGGAGTGAGTCATCAGTCTCAGTCAGGTTATCTGAGCGGGGCATGAGGTCTGGTTCCCCTGGTGAGCCCAGAAAACCACTACTGCTCTCATCGCCATGGCTCATGTTGGACATCTCATCCAGTAGCAGCTCGGGTTTGACCAAAGCTAAATCCTGCTTAATGGTGTCCTCATCATCATCCTCGTCCTCGGAGTGAGGCAGCAGTCGTGACTCAGAGTCTTCATCTTTTTCATCTGTTGAAATGTCCTGCATATCAGCTATGCCAAGTTCTGATTGTTTTGGAGGAAATGCATTCACAGGTTGTGGCACTACAGTGCTGTCTGTATAATCCACATCCATGTTTTCGGGGTCTGTGTTCGATGTTGGGTCTATGTCCTCTTTTCCTTCTGAACCTGTGTGCTGGCTGAAATCTTCTGATGGTCTTCTTTCATTAGACTCCAGACAAGAACTGCCCTGTTCTGTTGTAAGGAATGTATAATTATTAGTGTTTATGTGGGCAAATGTATAATTAGATAGGGCACATCTTGCACAATATAACGTATGTCTTTGTATTTATTTTAAAAGAAGCATTACTTACTTGTGTTATTATTTGCATGATTATCTGAAATGAACCCTTCAATCTGGGATGACTCCTCCACTGGTTTCTCCTCAACATCTGATATTTCCGCACATGCATTTGTACCTAAAAAAATAATTTAAGATCCAAATCTACACAGAAAAAGGTTTTACGGATTCTGGAACAACCTGTCATACCCAGCTCTGTCAGTGTTTCAGTTTGACCAATCTCTGAGGTTTCAGTGTGATCTGGCATTTTTTCTTCGCAGTTGGCTCCTTTTTCCAAAGCCTCCTCACACATTTCTCCACTCTGATCTGTTGTGTGCTGATGATCGTTACAAAGCAGGCAGATATACTTTGTTTCTAGCCGATTCGGTTGTGAGGTGCACGCTCTATGTACCCATCTAAAGAGAATTTAGGGACTGTTAGTGTTAATCGGACCACACCTATGAAGCATTTTACTTGTAACAAGATAAGACTTACCTGTGGCAGAGAGAGCAGCAGCACTGAGCAGAAGGGTTTACAGTTGTACTGCACACACAACACACTGAAGTGCGATCCCGCTGACAGTCATCACAAATGGCATAGTTGTCAAACCATTGAGCAGAGCCTGGGAGAGCTATTCCCCGAACCCCACACTCAGAGCAAACACGACACCGCTGGCAAAAGGAAATATTTGTTTAAAATAATAATCACAGATACAAATCTTAATACAATTAATGGATGTTTTTCTAGTGTGAATGTGAAAGGCCTATGTTTCCATGAAACATTCTATGGGATTGGAAAAAAACAGCTGGTTCTTTCACTGAACTTACTCTGCATTTCCATGGATCAGAGGGAAGCGAATCCATAGCTGGCTGAAGACAAAATGTGTGGTAGCCCTTATCACAGGCATCACACACCAACATTTTGGAGTCTTCTCCAGGTTGCCTAAAAATATGATTCTTACATTTAAGAAATGTACACAATCTAAAATGTGTGAATATGAGGCTTGTTTATTTTTAGTGTAAATGATGCAGGCAGGTTTATTTATTTATTTTGAGATCTTACCTGCAAGTCTGGCACACTTTACATTCTGGACATTGCCAGCCTGCCCGTTGAATGGGTGTTGCCCCAATTTCCAAACAAGCAGCATGGTAATGTAAACCACAACTCGTACAGAACAGCAAGTCTGTGAGCTCCCCAGCTGAGTCGCACACTGCACACCAAGACTCCTCTCCTGCTACAAATGGGACGGATGAGGCGTTAAAATTGTGTTACAGTGTATTACATTTTTTTATTAGGACAATAGAATAACAATAGGGCTGGTTTCTTACCCAACTCCTCAGCCTTGTCTATGTGTTGTGGACAGAGAAGAGCCAAGTGTTTCATAGACTGGAAGGATCCACTTGCAGCAGAACAAGGGAAGTGATAAAACCGTGAGCAGCCCTCAGCATGGCATCGAATGGTTGCACCTAGCTTTTTGCAATAGTCGCATAGCTTTTAAAAAAAAATAAACAAGCATTGATAATTTTTCATGCAATGTCTGTAGATTTAAAGAAGCAAAAGTGTAGTCACCCGCTGTGTCCCTGAGATAACAGCCTTCTCCACATTCTCCAGTTTTTCACTGTCCATCTGCTTAACTCCCTCTGACCATACAGCACACCAATGATGAACCCAGCAACCCCCTGCACATCACACAAGAAGGCCATGAGAACAAAGAAGACAAAAGATCACTGGAAAAGCTGCAAGAAATAAACTGTATAAAATTTACCCGAATCATCCAAGAGTGCTGCTAGACATGAGGATTCAGAAAATCCTATGGAAGACAGGTCATCATTTCCGGGCTGTGGCAGTGAGGAGGCTGATGGCTTGAGGGTTGGTTTGTCTGTAGACAGCGCAAAGTGTCTCAGTTCCCGTTGTCCATGCAGACTGCGCTCCACGCAGTTGCAGAGTGCACACGCTCGTCTGTCAAAAACAAACTGAACTGTTAATACTTACACATAAAAACTTTGTAGACAAAAATAAATATTGCTTTTACAGAGATGTGCAGCGTGGGGTTGATCCGTCCATAGCCGGACGTGCTCCTCTAGACTCCTCTTCAGGGAGGACACACTGCTTTTCAGGGGCATTTTCATCGGCTGTTTTAAAATAGTGATTTGTTAAGGTTTTAGGGTTTGATTCACTTTTGTACGACCTTAATTATAACAATTTCTAAGTCACAACTTGCTCCAACTTCTTTGTTCTACTTTTACTGATCATGCAAATTGAAACACTTACATGTTGGTTCAGAGTCATTCTCGTCGCAGTTGGATTTCTGCTCGTCCATCCCCTGCACTGATTTTGACCTCCCTGACAGAGATCTAGGATTTAAAAAAAGACCAGCATAAGCATACACGCATTATATGCCTTGGGTGGTAGCAAAAATGCAAGAATAATCATCATATTTATACAAAATATAGCCATCAGTGCATTGCATAAATTCTGTTGTACATTTATTGTGTTTCGGGATGTAATATAACCGTGTTTGCTGTAATATTAACGTGTTTTACACAAAATATCATACCAGACTGAATCTAACCACGTAACAAGAAGACATGCATTTACCCAGTAATACATAATCCACGACAGGAAAAGTATCCAGTAAATACGTATAATTAAAAAATGCAAGAGCTTTTTGCCTAATTAAAACAACCATAAAACGGAATACACAAAGAAAGCTGAACTTCCGCATGCCTAACTTCCTGTTGCAGCGGTGCCGTTTTCGTGTAAAACCGATGTCACTCACATAGTTCCGCTGCAAAAATCACTAAAATGACGATAATGACGCGCTACAAACGATATCAAACTGGACGGGGCCACCATTTTAGCCCAAACATGACAGACCTGCCCATAAGCATGTTCATGTTGTGCATCTACAGTCTCCACTCGGCGTGGTTATGTAGAAAATAAATATACGCCAGCACATGCTGCCCCAAGACGGCTGCACGTCTAACTCACGATGTTGTGCCTGTTAGAACTACACAGCACATTCATTGATGTTCAATATAATAGACCTTGGAAGAAAGCACAGGTTAACAATGTTGCACTGATGGCACCGATGCTTCTTTGATAACCCCTTCCCGGTACTGCACTGCAGTCTGTGACAAAATAGTGTGAAAATAGCAGCCATTTGTTTATTATAAACCACTTTCAGCACTATTAGAGTACTATAGTGATGGTCTGTTGGTGCTGGTCTGATTGACAGTAACCTTAATAGAGGTTTTACTGTACTTATGTTTCCAATAAGGACCTAGTTAAGCGGTATTATCGTCATAAATAAGATGCCAAATATTAAATATAGCATGGTTGTTTACCGTCTTTAAATAAAAAACGAAAATACAATGTGCACTAGACACAATATGGCCTGTGACAAGTGCGCAGTTTTGTCAGATTTACAATTATGCTTGAGTGAAACACGGAATGAAACTTCTGTCTCTATTCTCTGTCTTTGAGCATTATGTTATAACTGCTTCATTTAACAGTCTAGTGCTACAGTAAGACAAGGATCATTTTAATGGTTGACGCTTTATTGTATCTGTGTAGGCTGTGAGGCGACATAAAGTCTTTCTAAGCTAGCTTAATGAAATCAGTTTACATTACAAACAGTATTTCTGGATGTAACGCAAGCATTATTATTGTGCGCTATTGCTTCTGGATTCTACATACTAGTGGCTTCGGTTCTCTTAATAGCAATGTTGTAACTAAAAGAAGATTGATTCAGATCACAAACAGAGCACTTCTTGTCATGTAAACATCGACTTCGAAGATTTCATACTGCTCCAGTAAATAGCCATCTCCATAACACTGGCAACAAACTGCTACGGGAAGGTAACAACTACCAATCGTGACGTAGCTGCAAAGTGCACCAAGGCATCACAACAAAGACATTATCACTTCGTTTTAATCGGACAGATGAAATTTCTGAAAATGCACAGTTATCAGTCCAATGTATCACTTGCAAACGCTGCAGACAAACAAACAAACACCGAGGTGTTGGTGGTGCTCTGCCATTTCTCCAGGAAATAGTCATTCCCATCTGACAGCGGCTAAATGCTATATGCTACGATAGCAATTAGCATCTCGGATGGATAGGGCAGCCGAGCTAACGCTAACATTAACCGGTCTAAGGTCAGGATTGGTCCGCCTATGCAATGTATGTGGTATAAGGTTTAGAAATTGATGCTACTCACCTCTCATAAACAATGTTGTTTCTTCATTCGTAAGCAAAACCCAATGACCCATAAAGCTTCCAAAAGACTGCTAGTCGCTCCATTTTCTAAACCGGACTAACGCTGCAGCTAGCCGGCTGCAGGGAGAGTGGGGGAAGTGCACGTCGGCGGAAGGAAGGTAGGCTGCGAGGCGCTAGTAGCATTAGCATATCAACTTTAGCAAACTTTTCGCTACCAGATTCGCATCATGCCCTGCGCAAGCGTGAGACGACCCGTACAGAGACTCCACTGGGACAAACAGTGTTGGTTTAATTTATGTTGAATGTATACATTAACACACCGTACTGATGTATATAATAAAAGACTCGATGACAATCAATGCATACAACTTCTTTAAAAATATAAATGTATAGGGCACAAAAATCGTTGTTTTTATGTTCTCTCTTCATTTTTATTGAATGTATACAGTGTACTTGTGTATTTATTCCACGCCATAGAGAAACAAGTAAAAAGCACATAAAGGACTCCAACTTTACGTGTATATTATGTATCTGGAGCAGTATTCCTGACGCAGACGCACAGCACTTTATTGCGATGCAAATCGGGTAGTGACAGGCTCACCAGCAGCTGCTGCAGTACGGTGATATGCAGAGACAGAGTCCTTTCGAGACAGCACTCCCGTTTATATACTGCTTGTCGGTATAGCCTATTCGTTTTTTTTACTATAGTTCCTTGGTTTAGTGCTTGTCTGTCCACATTGTTTACCCACCAAGTGGCCAAATCCACTAAAAGCAGTCACTTCGGAGTTGCATAAAAGCAATAGCAAGACCTCGTCACTACAGCAATGCTTAATGAACTCGTGCCTCTGAAGCATCTGTGTATACAAACCACAAATCCATAACTGAGTAAAATAGCTAGTCTCATTTATTTTAAAGTCGTTAGAGCTGTGAAATGCATTGATTTCATCTCTCAGTGTCTGTGTCACGTAGACTGTATGGTTCTGGTTCAACCCTGATGGGTTTGAACAGAATAATAATACTGCTCATTTGTAATGTTACAAACTGTTGATTATTTTCCCAAGTCTCTGGAAAAAAGCCACCAATCTATCTAATATTTTTTTGAAAATAGATTGTTACTTAACCCCTTACAGGATTAGTTAACTCCCTATTCAGTTTTAGTAATATTGGATTAGATTTTGAGGGGGGTAGAGACTGGCTCTAGATCATTCTGTGATTGGTCGGGGCAAGTAAACAGACGATAGCATTAGGACATGGGAATGTTCCTATTGGTCAGGTTGCAGAGCCAATGTTTCCCCTCTAACTCCTCCATCTCAAGGATAATCCCTTAGAATACCTTCACACATGTTAACAACAAAACTAGAGACAATACTATTTTAAATAGAGACCAAGACCATTTTTACTTTGGTTAACCCGTTTTAATAATGAATCATGTGCAGGACTATCTTTTTACATGTGGAAAAACTAAATCTCATAAGTAAATTCTAATAAATAATTATGCAGTCTTACTCCACAAGAGGGCGTACAGCAGTGTCGTACGTTCCTAATGTAATGTATGTTATTCCTAGAACGGGTAAAATATCAACTCAGAGACATAAATGCACAATGATGCTTTAATTATAATAGTAACAAATGAGGGTTTTACAATATAAATATATACATTAATATATTATAGTACAAAAATATAAAATTCTGTTGTGTCATAAAGATACATAATCCAAACAATAAACTAAAACAGAAGAAATGTATCTCGATCTTAAAAATTGAGTTTAAAAAAACAGGATTTGCTGATAATATTTTTCCTCTCTAGCCCAGTTCACAGCCTCACACAGTTCATATCTATCAATGTGATAAATTAAACAAGGGAAAACAGTAATACAGTGCATTTTGTTTATTGAATCAAGAGGCTGTTAGTGTAAAGCTCGTTTTTAAGGGTGGAATAAGCTTGAATCTAAAATCATAAATCCAAAATTGTACAGCAGCTGTGCATACCAGTGAACAGGGGAACCCTTTCTGAACATGGGGCACTTCCATCTAATTTTCAGTCCAAGTGGAGCGCTCTGAGGTGTTTGTTTGCAGATAAATGTTTTGCCCTGCAGTACTTTAGTGTTCACAGTTTTGTTGTCAGTAATATTGTAAGCTATAGATGTCTCTCCCCATAGCAGCTGGTTAAAAGTGAAGAAGGTTCTCATAGGCCCAAAAGCCCAGTGTGCAAGTGTGTGGTCTTCCACTAAAGCATAGCTTGACGCTAAGATTCCATTAACAAACAGAGTGCCTTCTTCTGTTAATGGTGCATATACTCCCATACTCTTCTCCACTGAGACAGTGACGATTTTCGATGGAGCTACTTGACCCCCCATTTTATGAATAAGAACATAGTCACCTACTTTAGCTCTGCTAGAGAACTGCACCTGGTAATTCGTACAGGGTACTCCCCTGTGAGGGGCGGTGAAGAGCAGGTGATGTGGGGTAAGGGCCAGCCTTTGTCCATCCTCCGTCTCCAGAGAAATGAAGGTACCCCAGCTCACTGCATCCTGGTGCAAGAACAGAATGATGGGGCTGAAGATGACCTCACCTGTCGAAGTCAGGGCTAATACTCTGTCCCCTGGGAGCACAGAGGACAGGGGCCTTTGCTCCCCTCCAACAAGAGTCACTTTGGCCCAGCCTGGAAAACATCCACCCTTCTCCACTGCTACAGAGTGATCTGCACATGTTGAAAAGAGCATGTTTGAGTCAGGTCTTCAGTAAAAAGGGACATCAAAAATACATACCAGCTTTCACAGAGCAGTGGATGTGATACTTGGACTCATAGTGGACCCAATCAAAGCCCGCCTCCACAGCCAGCTGTGCTAGAAGCCCATATTTGTCAGTTTCTCTGTCGTCTGTCGTTATGTCCACGGCTCTGCCTTCATAATGCAGAGAGCCAGGAGGGTGGTGCCCGTCCTCATCCCAGGCCTCGGTCACACGCAGGTGGACTCCAGGCCACTGGTTCATTACTGCAATGGCCAACCTGTTCAGACAATCCTTGCAACGCTGGAAATATAGAATAGAGGCTTGTTCTATGTAGCACTTACTGTAACAGCTATAATAATTGGGGTATATACAGTATACACAGTCAGAATGATTCCCTGGTTGCACTAGAGTATCCACCCTTTATAAAAGCTCTTCTAAATTTACACAAAATATATGATGTTTTTATCTTAGGCTCTGCCTGATAATGTATATATGAGAGATAAGAACATTTAGTTAATTTCTTTAATTGAGTAAAAAAAATCTAAAAAAAATAAAACAAAATAAAAAATTATTCTTATTTTAGTGTACGATTTTCACTAAAATAGAAAAAAAGTAGTAGTAATGGTTAATGCTCCTGCTTCATGCATCACATTGAATCGTACTGGCTGAATCAGTACAGCCTCAGTTAACAACAACTGCAACAACTTGTTTAATCTCTGATACATTATTTAGTCAATTCAAGGGGGAAAAAAAGAAGCGTTAAGTTAAAACAATTTCCCTTGATGTGATACAATCATTTTAACAGAATACAACCCGGGTCACTGGGCCATACTTAAGGCATAAACAAGTAAAAGTTCATTTTGAAAATATGCACATTTCCAACTTTTTTTATATAATTTCCCTCATGTCTCTTGATAAATTCATATAATTCGTGTCACATCACATACTACTCTTCATAGGTTTTTTAAGGCAATCTCACAGAGTACAAGAACAAAGCTACTGTAGCCAGTTTGGCACATTCCTGTGCTTTTTTGACAGGGTAACAAAAATCAAGGCCACTCTCTGTCTTTTCACACACTGTTTGAAGCATTTAGTTGATTCCTTCAGACAAGAGATTTAAAATTTGTAAACAGACTTTTCAGAGTAATTTAAATTATGTTGGGAGTATAAAGAATATGAATGTATTTAGAGGTGACACTTTTGTTTCTCACAGAGCATTTAAATGTACAAAAATACACAAAATACACAAAAAGTCACTAAGAAGAAGACAATGTAATTGAGAGCCAACGGATGGGAGTACAGAAAGGCCAAAGGGGAGGAATGTATGGGCATGCACTGGGAATGTTACAGCAAAAGTGAGAAAAAAGTGGGGATTGAAAACAAACTGGGCACATTTTTGTGGGAATGCCATTGAAGAGAGGCGTCTCATTGTCAGAACTACAATAGCTGCTTTACCAACGGTGCCATTACTTCAGCAGGCGAGAATTTAGTAGAGGCGACCCCTCCAAATGATGCACAAAGAGCATCTTTCACATCTGGGCGAAAAAGGGCACATCTACGCACTCACTCAAACCGAGCATCATGTATAGGATCACAATCCAACTTCAGAAAACCACAATTTGAAACACATGCCTTCATATCTAAATGTTTAAAACCACAGCATCCACATCAAAGTGTAAATTCAGTTCATGACTGTAAAAGGATAGCAGTCTAGCTACTATATCTGGACATTTCAATTAGAAAGGTTCTTAAATGGCTTTAAACTTAAGCTCTCACCTTGGTCATGAAGCGGTCGGCATTGGTGTTCTCTTCATCCTTGAAGACAATATCTGGATTGTAGTTGCACACCAGCTCATTGAAGAGCTCAGAGTTGCGAGAGATCTTGCCCTCAGCTCTGCCACTGGCACCAAGGTTGTTTTCTGAAAAGTTGGGAAAAAATTGCTTGTAGTGCATGGCTGTGAGCTTCCTTGGTCTGGGCCGGATGCCATAGCCGGGGCCTGGTCCACATCCCTGGACCCAGCATGTGCTAGTGGTCCAGAGAGCAAGGAGGCTGAGCTGTGCCAGGGGCATCCAGCAGGACTGATGCATGAGGGGAGAGGAGGTCCAGCGGTCAGCGGCTCTCACATACGCCCCAGGGCCAGGTGGAAGACAGAGGGTGAGACAGGCTCGTTTCTGCATCCATTCTCCGCAAATAACTACATTAGTACAAAAAGAAACAACAGCTTAACAACTTCATAAAAAAACAAGACCGAAAAAACCGTTCTCCAAGCCTATTTATTTCATTTAGTCACTGGCTGCTATTGTAAATTATATTAGTTGTCCACTGGAGCATGAATGAATGAAATTACAGCACATACCACTTTCTTGAAGATCCCTAATTAGCCCCAACTTGCTTCGTTGATGTGGCGCCAAAAAGCTCTTCGTCAAATCCAAACACTTCCTTTATATTGCCTGGACCACGTTCTTCTATCGCGTTTGAGCGATCCTGGCCACCTTACACCAGCCATTGGTCTTATTAGCGCACTCCGGACAAGATTGCCCTCCCTTCCTTTGCGCACTTGCACCGCGAGAGAGCACGCCTCCTCCAATTCATTTACTAGCCTACTTGCAGATGTGATGATTGCGCTCTCTCTCTCCAAAAAAATAAAAAATAAAATAATGATAATAAATTAATTTTAAAAAATGGATTATTATAAAGGCCCAATATGATTATTTGGCATAAATATAGGTTTTGTGCCCCGGTTAGTTATTAGGATAATGGGATAAGACAAGTTCGGGTACAGGCCAGTGCTGTGTGGGGGGCGAATAGAGATTATGAATTTACCTTTTGGTTTCAGGACAAAGTACAATGTGATTAATAGGGGGGAAAACTGCAATTATGATATCATCACATTTTAGAATTTAGAATAGAAAGAGTTGAAGGTTTGTCTGTTTAGCCTTGACACTTCCAACAGTGCAGTTTTCCTTTGTTTGGGGAATCCGCTAACCCCTTTAACCTTGTGCACCTTGGTCTATTACTTGCTGGAAACACCCTGATACTAAATTATCTCTTAAACCCATAATAGTACAGACTTAGTCAATGCCAAATGGGTGTAAACTAAATACACACTGTGTGACATAATCTATAGGTGGCACGTCCTCTTTCTTTCTTTGGCTATATATCTTTTGAGATTTCCGTAAAATATTTAATTATCTAATGTGTGATATTCAGAATTTAAAGTCAATTAAGATCAGACAGGCAGTAGTCCCGGAACCCATTGACTGCATCCTTATTGAGCCAGAATTCTTGCAGATCCCAGGATGTTGTGGGGAGGGGTGGCAAGGCAAGTCTTCATCTTCCTGTCCCATCGAAAACATGGACGAGTGGTGAGGTCTGGCTCAAACACAGATGAGAGATATCAGCCCATGACAAATCCAGGCGGCACCTCAATCAAAAAAAGCAACAAACATTTTCATATCTACCACTGACCGTACAAAGAGAACAGATTTCCATCTCACATGAAAGGGAAAGGAAGGAAGCAACATGTGTGCCTACGAGATTTAAATAAAGTAATTATTAGGTTCTTTTTTTACATTTTGGTACCTCCATCCTTTGGCCTGTCCCAGCCTCCTTACTGCATGTCTACTCCCCATTTGGGAGTACATGACAGGGTGATTGCTTGGGTTTCCTGAGTCTTAGAAGCAAGAGCCTGGTTAGTTTAGTCTATCCATTGCTTTGGCCTTCTGAAAATCTCTCAAACAACATATTTGAAAGATGAATCATTGGACAGTTTAAAAACAAAATGGATATTAGTACGTTCTGATAGCCTTTTCTTGTATCCAAAAGGTGAACAAATCACAACAGAATTCACTTCCTATAGAGAGGCCACTGAGGGTTTAAGGGAAGAGAAGTCAAGGAGCTGACACCTGCCTCCTCCCAGTCTCTATGGCTACAGTGAGAGCTCCAGTCGTTATTATCAATGCAGGAAGAGCAGGGTGGTGCTTGGTGACGCTGCCATCACTCCAGGATTCTTTACCTCTGTGTTAATTCTATTTACCAAAAACATTGCTTTAGAGGTGAAAAGAAGCTTTTAAGCTTTTTTTTATGCCAATATGTGTCATGTTTACAAGCTTTTTATGTTTCTCAAAGTGGTGCATTATTCCATTATACCTCATGCCAAAAGATGTCGCTCTTTCAGGTGTGTGTCCAATCCTTCTGACGGCCTTAGGTTTTATTCGTGTACACTAGTATATGACACAAATTTTCAGCGATTCATAAGACCCAAACAGGGAAAATATGTCTTCTACATCCACTCTTCCAATGGGACAGCAAACAGAGCAGGAACTCTAAGTCTAGTCCAGGAAGAAAACTCAACTGAAGCACATACAACCACCACAAAGAAAGATCCATAGATCCAGTAATTGCATCCAGAGCCTTCATGAGGTGAGAGCAAAATAACTAGTTGTACTCATTCACTTAATTGCTACAAAGCTGAATGTGAACATTGGGCATAAAATATTTTGGCCATGGCCTTTACATTGGTAAACCTGAAAGTTGTGGTTACTGCTGTTCAAGACAATAGCCTGAAAAGGGTGGGACTTCCTGCATCAGACAAAAAGGTTAAAGGTCAAGTGTGATGCTATATAGTACATTTAGGGACTTGACATAAACATATGACAAATCTGTTTTAGACTACATGCATACACAAAAACATAAATGTATCATCATTTCCCCACAACACTATCCCCCTCTTGGATAGTATGACAAAGTTTTGTGCCAACAGACTGTGTGAAGTGAGTGTGCCGTGAGTGTGCAGACCAGATTAAGGGCAGCTATGGCAAATGCACAGGGCGACCCTTTATCAGTTGATTAGCAAAGTAAGTCTCGCCTTTTCCTGAGAGTGGTTCTGCATTTGTGAGTGCACAAAGTGCATGTAACACTGCCTAATGCACTTTGGCACTGACTTCAAACAGACGACTGTCAAGAAAGCTAATCTCTGTCTTTTCCCCTTCATTCGTATGTTTTGACAATAAAGATACCCTATCTCATCCCATTATGAGACTTTTGTCTCCTGCCCGGTGCCTGATATGCCCCACCAGTATGTATGAGAGCAGAACCGCAAGGCACTTTGTATGAGCTACACTTAGAAATAGTCACCCACTGATATTGGGTGTTTCAATTCATGCACCATTTTTGTATTGATATTCAGTATTTTGCAACCTACATAAAATTATAATCATAGGCATGTTAAAGTTATGTTATTTCCCAAATGTTTCTCGGTTACTATGATTCAAATTAAAATATCACAACTAATATAGTATATGATATAGTATAATACCACTACAAGGTTGTGGTGCATTTTAACAGGAAACATCCAAGCCAAATAGAAATCATGTATGATAGCTTAATCAGGCTGAGGTTTGCCTTTCAAACTAAGCTTAATTAAGTTCAAGAGATGTAAGCGTGAAACTACGCAACTTTTTTCCATTTCCTTTTAGTAAAGGAAGTGCAATGTATAACAAAGCTACACTAAAGAGGTTTAATTAAAAGATCAAACAAAACAAGAAATGCAAACAAAATCAAGAGGGACTAATTAATCAGATGAGGTTTTCTTGAACTGACTTCAGGACATTTGGACGGAAATGAACATCACTGAAGGAAAAGGGATAAAAGTGCAGGAGGTGGGTGGTAGAGAGGCACGGGCCGACTGTGACTTCTGATTTAAATCTATCTGGCACTTGCATCAGACGGGGAAAGCGTGGTCTCTGGCTGTAGTTGTGTCGTGACAGGGTCACTGTTGACAGAATGAAACAAATAATGCTTTCTTCAGCCACTGATTAAAGAAGTGAAAAAGTCTGAAGGGATGGACAGGACAGCCGCCCTGAGTGGCACCCACCCACGCTGACACATCTAAATCTTTTCTTGTGAAATATCATAAAAACTCAAACTTTTATTTGTATTATGGTCATACATAAATGAAATTCTGAATTGTCAGAGCATTAAAAAAGGTAAACAATAGACTTTTCTTTAAGTACAATGATGAATATTTAACGTCAACTGTATTACATTCAATACTTTAAGATGTTATGTCCTTGAAATACCCTTGCATCACACAAGATAAGAAAAATAAAATAAACCTTTGGCTTCCCTAAAATTTAAGAAGTAAGCCCACAGTGCTCGAGAATAACAATAACAACTGATCTTAACAGTATAACACATATTAAAACATATTACATACAAAATAGTAAACCTATAGTGAGAGTGACTCATATGGCAGGGGTGGGGATCTGCAGACACCATCTCCTGCTGGATTGGCCCACAGTAAAAAAAAAAAAACATTAAAAAATGCTGATACAGCAATAACAGTTACAGTAACACGTCACCAATGGCAACAAGAAAATAAAATGATAATTAAGAAAACACATAAAATACTTTCCCATTTTGTATAGATAAAAATTAAGAGATTTGTGGTCTTGTCTAGCCTACTCCAACAAATTGAATATGATTTATAAAACAAGACAAAACAAATATTTTTTTTTGGAAAGGTAAAACATATGCACTGACAATATTGCACTGTCCCACTTCACAGTACAGCTGGTCAAAGGCAGATTTTTCTCCTGCGTGAAAATCTCTGCATGAGACTAAAAATATAAAAGCTCCATTATTTATGCACATAAAAAATGGATTTCCTAAAACTACAGCCCCAAATGCTACTGGCACTGGTAATAATGAATAATCTATTTGTAAACCATCTAATGATGTTCCCAGCGTAATCTGTGCATCTACACAAACATCTGTGCCCATTTCACACAAGATGAGAAGTCTCATTATAACTGGAGTACCGAACACACACACACACACACACACACACTCCTAAAATAGTGGTATCACCCTTCCAAGACTGTCCAAGAGTGGAGGGGCCACACAAAAACAACAGAGCACTCCACCGACCCAGAGCAGGAAAAGGAAATTACGTCCGTCTTACTATGTAATATTTGAAAATAACTATGCTGACTTTCACATATGAACAGCCCAGCCCTGCTTTAGATAAGGCACCAGGTTTGGCTATTGCACACTATTATGCATGCCTTTAAGCATACACTGGTAACACAGTGTGAGTTCTGCCCTCACTACTGTACCAGCCATTACCATGATTCACAAGTTGCACAGGTCCTGTGTGCTGAGAGCAGACTGTGATTGCAGGAATCACAATGGTCCTTTACAGGCATTATAGTCTTGCTGTTACAAACTCCATTGCAAATGCCTTTATTATAGACAGTGTTTTTTTTAGTGTCTTTATGTGAAAAAGTCACTGTATTTTTGACAGTCCACTTGCTAAAAGGAGCCTGAAGGGGACAGCTGAACGAGACACTGTTAAAGGCAGTCTGTGGAGACCTGCAAAACAAACGCAAAAGCAGTTACAAGCTAGAACAAAGTTCATTAAAAAAGACAATATTATTAATTTGTGGCAACTGAAAGGTGTAGGTAGCAGGCATTGGGACCAGATGACATCTGAATTATGAGGAAAGTGGGTGTGTAATATGCAATGCCAGGTTGATGTTTATATTGGGTGGAGGGCTGTGTTTTTAGCAGCAAGGGGTCCAGTCTTATGTTCCCCGTGGGGACTCAGTTCTGCTCCTGTCCCCAAGCACTTTCCTGTAATAATTGTATTCTTTCTATCTGAGGAAGAATGACTAGCCCTCAGGGAAGTGGGCCAAAAGGTGGGAACGCTCATGACAGCCATCCAATGACGATGAAAGGAGCAGTATTTAGTGGCAATCTGCAGTAACTTACCAAAGGCACGAATGAGCTCTCTCTGTACTGCCCAGGTGACTGTCTTTATCAATGAGGCAGATGTGAGCCCAGCAAACATCATATTGTACAGAAAAACAATGTAGAAGTTGCCAAGCCAGTTATAGCGACCAAAGTCTCCAAGTAGATCAAAGCGGGTGATTCCTGTAAGTGGGACAAAAATGATGTTAAACATTGACTAACATATGCCCCCTTCTGGTCATTCATGAAATTACAACTGAACAGCAGCAGTCCATTACAGCAGCTGTGAAGATATGAATATTTGGTCTTACCAAGGGTCCGTGAAAAGACGGGCAGTGCTGAGCTCAAGATGAGTAGTGACACACAGTTTGCTATCATCTAAAAAATAATAATAATGGAGATGATTAATTGGCTTCCACTGGTATATTTGTGAGACATGAAAAGGGCAATTGTGCCACACCTGGGTGAGGTTGGTGTCCTGTGCTCGTGGAAGAAGGCTTATGAAGAGGGGTGAGCTATAAAAGCCAACTACTGATGACACCATGAGATAGCTGACACACTTGTTAAGGTCCATATAAAACATTATAGTCAGTATTTTTCATTTGTCCAAGATTGTCCCAAGACAGACATTTTACATTAGAAGAGGATACAGTATGAGAACAACTTGAACAGCAGCACCCAAGGAACCAAACATGGAAAAAGAGGCCCTCCCCAGATGAGGATCCTAAAATGAAAAAAGTATGTTGTATGTTTACAAGTTTATTAAGGCCTGAAAGCAGTAATCACTTACGTCCATTCCTCTTGGCATAGCCTTCTCATCAAGCAGCAACTCCAGCACATTGAAGCAGACCATGAGCACGCACATGACCTGAGCACAGAGACACAACCATACCAAGGTCAGGTCAGTGGAACCACTATTTCAATGTAATGAATGTATTATTATGTGATTATAATGTCAAGTACTGTCATTGCCAAGAGAGCAAGCATTGCAAGAGGATAGCCCAAATTTCGCTGCCAAGCTGACGCTTTCCGACGCATTTCTGGAAAAAGTGTATTAAAGATTATATATTGTTTCAGTGCATTTAAGGAAAAAACAGTCAGCTTTGTACCTAGAGCAATGCGCTTGTTTTGAACTGCTTGGTATTCTCTTGTCATCGATTCAATGTCCAACTTCACCCAGCATGATGTTCTGCCATCTAAAATGATCGTAAAAATTAAGTAAAATACTAAATACGCACCACAAAATACAACCAATATCTGTGTTGTGTATTCCAAAGACACGCACACTTTATTTTTCTAGACAGAGTAGCCTCTTCAAATGTAGTGCAGTTCAGAGTGTCCTCCACATCTTCCAAAAGCTGAAGTCATAATGACACAAGCTCATGATTTTTATTTGTATTTTTTTCTTAAACAAGCACAATGCATCTTGGACTACTACATACCCTAGGCTTTACCAACAGACTTCCAGTTACGCTGAACATACGAGAAAGTCCAAAGGGAGTACACACTGAGGAGGGGAAATTGTAATGGTCAAAAAACTTTTAGTTAATCTAAAATACAGTATGAGAGCCACTTACACAAAAGTAGTAAAACTCCACACAGAGAGATGCCTGAATAGAGGTATGGCAGGTAGTATTCCCACAGGTCTAAAATGTAAAGAATAAGGAAGTAAAGTAACAAGTACCCATGTTAAATGTTCATGTTCAATTTCTGTGACTCACCATATAGGCTTTTACGAGCAATATTGTCATGGAGCAGAGCTGATGCCACCCACACAATGCCCATGACGAGCAGTGCCAACAACAATAGGAGGACGACAGCCTCATACACCCGTGCCATAACACCCTACCAACAAACAAAGACACATATCATAGATTACTGAAAGCACATTTTACACAATACTGAGAAATATATAAAACAAGTGGTTACCTTTCTGGAGCCTGCAAATCCCTCAGACTCGATAAAGAAGTACGCAAAGGGCATGAGGAAGACAAGTGACAAATTTGAGAAGAGGAAAACTAGGTTCCACAGGCCTGGAAAACAGAAGTTATAGGTCAGAATTTTATTTGGGAACCTGGAATCAGAGACATGATAGTAGTACTGCTACTATCCACAAGGAGGCAGCACCAATATGCATTGTCAAGACAGTGCGATCCAAGTTCCACTTATTTTTGATATATCATTAATTTGTGTTGCACCTTCAAATTTTCTAATGTATTTTAACACTC